>JAODKC010000047.1:3413452-3426343 GCA_026777985.1 Mormyrops attenuatus | reverse complement strand
TCGCGGGGGTTTTGTTTTTTTTTTTTTTTTTTTTTTTTTTGTTTTTTGTTTTGGGGGGGGGGGTTTTGTGTTTTGTCCCCCCCCCCCCCCCCGCCCCGCGCTGTGGGGGGGGGGGGGGGGGGGCGGGTGAGGTAGTCCATATTCCCGCCCCCACCCTGGAGCTGAGGAAGCCATAAGATGCAGTTGCGGTTGCTGAATCACGACTGTGCGCGCACTGTGCCCCCCATCCCCCCCGTAATCTGATTCTGATCACAAACCGAGGTTGATCTCGAGCCGCGGCTGCATTTTTATGTTTTGTACGGTTTTTACTGCGCTGCCGCGCGGCGCCTCGCCCGCCTCTCAGTGCCTTCTCGACCTCTCTGTCCCCTGCTCTCCAAGTGGCTGATAATCAGTCTCCTGTTGCCTGGTACTCAATAGTATCTCCCCTCTTTAATCATCGCAGCGCTTGTGAAATGTTGTGTCGGGGCCGTCTATTCCTCTGCCTGCCTGGCTACGGTCGTGATGGTTGTTGGGTCAGGCCTGGGGGGGGGTCCTGTGTGTGGGATTGTTTAGACCCACTTCTGACCTTGCCCTGCCCCTTCCTAGCAGTCCGTTTGGCCTCTGTGCTTGTAGCTTTAAAGATGATCCCTTTGGTCTGTCAGCCAAAGGGGAGGCCCGTCTCTGTGCTGTTCCGCTGCAGCTTTCGGAATTCGGAGCATACGTCGCGAATGGAAACGGCAGCACAGAGTTGAACAACAAGAACTTCATAACTTAACTGTGTGTGTGTGTGTGCGCACGCAAGTCTGTGGGTTCAAGAGTTGCCATAAAGGATTGTGAAAGCAGACGCTAGCATGTGTACCCTCTGGGGTCTGAGGTCATGACCTTTGACCTTTGACCTGATCCCTCGTATTGTGATCTGGAGTTTGGGCAGGAGAGGCAGCCCCACCGGGCAGAGGCCTCTGGCTCTGTGACATCTTATTTATATACCTCTGCACTTTGGGCTGTGTGTGGTGACTCTATCTGTACTTTATCTGTAATTGTAATTAATATGAGCTATTTTTAAGAATTTTATACAATATTTACATGCACAATAGTATTACTTTTTGCCAATCTTTAATTTTTTATTTAATTGTGTATTTTTACCTTCATTATACACAAAAACGAGCACTGAGGATGACGTCACGTCCAAGGCCTGGTCTCATGTCGCTCACATTATGCTTAATTCTCGTTTAACTCTCATCACACTACGGAGCAGCTAGCTTGAGCTTGTGTGCGTTCACTTACCTGGTTACCATGGTAAAGGAACAGTTAATCAGAGCAATTAATACTGTTGTATGTGACCCCCCCTCCCCCCAATCCAGTGTTGTGTGTGTGTTTGTCCTTTATGTGCAAGTGTGCCCCCACTTGGGCGGAGGTGGAACAGTCTGTATTCTGTGAAACACGGCTGCACAAACTCACTGCCCTTTGTATTTTATTGTTGTTACTTTTTGTTCTAATTATTGTGCTTCTTGTGATCGTTCCCAACAATCCCTGTAACACAGGAGTCTGGGACTGGGGGAATAGGGGCTTTCGGTTTGAAATATATTTTCTATTATATTTATATATATATATGATGAGATGAATGGAGGTGAGAGTATATACCGTGTGTATTTATGGATGATGGGAGCAGTAGTGACTCAGCTGCTCCTGGACCTGATGGCACTGCCAGTGTTGCCTGCATCAAGCCCACTGCTGTTTCCAGGAGGCTGTCTGCTGCGGGTGTGGGGGTGGGGGGGTGGGAGGGTGCGGCGGGGGGGGGGCACGGGGTGTGAAATGGGAGTTCAGTTTTTATGATCTTTTTTTTGTAAATGTGGGTGTCTTCACGGCAAGTGGAACAGCGAATGCAGAGTTCTTTTTTGCTGTCGTGACTTTTGGTATTAACTTGGCATGCGATGCCACCGTGTGGCCAAACGATGCAAGTTGTAACAAGAACCTTAATTTTATTTTAATTTTATTTTTTAATCATATTATTGTTTTTATTATTATTATTATTAATAATAATAATAAAGTCATTGAGAACTTTCTGGCGCCTGAGTCTCTGTTCGTGTGGGGGGTGAACGGAAAAGGTCATGTGAAGGTAATGGGGCTGGGGGGCCCAAATCCTTCCTGGGGAATTTTCTGGCCCAACATAACATTTCTTCTGGCCCGCCCCCAAAATGAGCAGGGGGCATTGGTCCAACCTTCTGGGGAAACTCAGACTAAATAAACAAATGACTCAAGGTGCTTTTCACATTTTGACTGCTAATCTTATCTGAGAACTTGGTTTCTCTTCCTGGTTATTTGCATAGTGATGGATGCATTGTTTAAAAGGCCTGCCGTCGGGCCGTTTCCAGTTACGCTCTTGAATCCCACAAATCTTCATGAAAGAAATTCTGTTATTTCTGTGTATTATTTAAAGCAGATGGAGAAAGAGGCATGTTTTCTGATCCAGGAGCCCATCTTCAATACTGCAGAACTCATGCTTCTTTGGTCAAGACCCTGGGTTTTACTCCGAAGGCTTTGCTGCATTATACTGACAATATCAAACTAAAGATAAACGTTGTAGTTTATCAATCCAGCCTGCTGACATCTGCTGAGACACAGCTGTGTCCTTAGGTGGCGGTTCATGGAGCCATAAGCACCTGGCCTCTGCTCTTATAACAGGGAATTATACTTGAGTTACTACAGTGGTGTGGTGGGCAGTGGTGGCTTACGGGTTAGGGAACCGCACTTGTAATTAAAAGATTGCTGGATCTCCGACCAACAAGGCACCACTGAGGTCCCCTGAACAAGGTACCGTCCCCAAGCACTGCTCCTAGGGCACTGAATTGGCTGCCTCCTGCTATGTCAGAATGTCACATATGGGTTAAATGCAGAGGACACATTTTGTTGTTGTGTGCTGTGGGGTGTCACCACTGATCACCAAATTCTTACACTACAATGTCCAGCTGTAAAAACTGGGGAGAAACTGTCCAATAATCAATGAAACCGAACCGTTAAACTTTAAATGAATACTGGCTGACCAGGCACTGTTTAAATGTCCCAGTTAATGACCAGTTATGTTAAAAGTTTAAATAATGATAAGCAGATTAGCATTTCTAATGATGATGCCAAATTATGTGTGTACTATATATTTCACAATATTTTTAGTTTTGTGTAGTTCATGAATTTTAGTAATTGCCTTGAGGAACAAAACAGTTAGGGAACATGAGCTGAACAGAGTCTCTTGTCAAAATGGCTCTATGTTTATTGCATACAAAGCAGTAGGAAATCCAAGACTACAGGCATTTTATATTTAAAAACAAACGTCCTTCATCTCATGAATCCTTCAAGTAATTCTTAAGCAAATGCCAGCACCTCGCAGGCGGGATGTGTGCGTCGACCGGCCCCACATCAACGTGACGTGGCCGTGATGGTGACAGTAGCCAAGCACGGCATTAGCAGAAGAAGCGGCGGTTAGGATGAGCAGTCGAGAAAGCCCAGTCCCTAGACAGGTGGTCACAGATGCAGGGTGTGACTTCATGCTTTGGGTTAGGATTTGACCTCATGCACGGGGGGTGCGTCGCCCGTTATCTTCTTCGTCCCGCTACCCTTTGCTCAGCCAGAGACCCCGTCACTCTGCGTCACATTATTCCACATTTCGGATTCACCGAGGACGACGGTGCAGAAAAAAACACATTGAAACGGAAACATGGCAAAAAATGCTTCTATCCCTGAGGGGTATTATTTTAACCTTTGCTTCATCCTGCATTAGAGAAACATAGTAAACATTAACCATCTCAAAAACAGAAAAGAGATGTGTGAATGAAGACCCACAATGCACTGCAACACACACACAGAGGAGGAGTGAACCATTCCCCATCACTGTGTGGATCCCAGTAACGGACAGGCACCTCCAGGCTTCAGAAGAGTTCCATGAGTCTGTCATCTCCACCTTGGTCTTTGTGAGGGTACAATTTAGGGCAAGTGGGTAAAACTACAGGAGCTACCCTCGCCATGAGCGGAAACTACACGTTATTGCACTACTGAGAACCGTCTGTTCCCACTCTTGTTCCCACTGTTGGTTTATCCTAAATCAAAACACTCAGTATCGGATGACTGATCAGTACAGGAAAAAAAGTTTTTAAATTATTTTCATGGTTTTTAAAAAGAAATATACTATACAAAATGCCCCATTTGAAACCACATTATATAATTACAAAAGATTCTCTCATTGGTTTCCCTCATTGGTTTAAATTTTTACCATTCATAACAGCAAATGTACACAATCAGTTGAACTGACATCTGTAGGAGTCTCTGGTGGTTTTTCACGTGTGTCACTGGCTCCTGTGTTTGGAGTTACAGCAGGTAACAGCAGTTGGGACATGTGACAAAGTCCTCCTCTTTGGCACCCTGTTTGGGGGTGGGGCATGTGGCCACACCCTCTTATTTTTATTGGGGGGGGGGCAAGGTAATGTGGCCACACCCTCTTATTTGGGGGGCGTGGCATGTGGCCACATCCTCTTAGTTGGTGGCCAGGGGTGTTTCGGCTGTTACCACTTCTTTGTAGAAGTTCTCAATCTGCTCCTTGTAGATTTTCAAAACTTCTGGCCTCTTTAGCTTCATTGTAGGACCTGAGTAGGTGGGGAAAAGGGGCCTGAGTATCATAAACCATTTCGTATACTTTTAAAGCTCATGGGAGTTTCACTTACGCAAGAATGTTCTGAGGGCAGAATGAAAGAGAGATAACCAATCAGATCATAGAAGAGGTGGGTCCAAGATATCTGATTGGTTGGTCCTGCTGCCTCTAGTTGCTTGGACTCACCTCCTCTACAGTCTGATTGGTTATTGCTCTCAACCAATCATTTTTAATTCTGCAATCAGAACATTTTTAAAGGGACGGTAAGCAACAGACTTGCTGTTGAGCAGGACAGCTATGCCTTTAAAGGTTAAGTGTCCCCACACTGAGGCGGTCCTTACCCAGCTCTCCCCCTGGGATGGAGAAGTCATGCTCCAGGACGACCCACTTCTGAATGCGCTGTGCGTTGGAGGTGGCATGCTCGTTGACGCTGTTGATGGTCTCCTGGATAGCAGCGTTGACGGCTCGATCCCGCCCTCCTGCGATCTCGGACACGCGCGTGGCAGGGCTGCCTAGCTTCCGGCACAGCTCCACTGCATCTGGCGTCAGCTCGTCCTCCGGGGTACCCGTCTCCATATTCATCTGGCACTGGGGTACAGGGCAGCAGGTCAACCACAAGGGGGAATGCTTCTCATTCTAAACAATAACTACCTTTACATACTCTGACTTCCCAGTTAAATTATACTCTAATGCAACAAGTATTCTATTTATTACTCAATAATAATAATAAAACCTAATTTGGATATTGTCAGTTGTATATATTTAAAATATTTTTTAAATAAGTAACAGGCCACTAGATGCCCTAAGACATTTTGCATCTACATTCAAATCACTGAGTAGATCTTGTTCAAAGGATTTTCATATTCAGCATTCACATTCTGGCTCAAACCTCCAGGGTTGTGGGTTTGACTACTGCCTCCTCTTTGGGTGTCATTTGCATTTTCTCTCGGTCACTAGGCCAACTGGCATCTATGAATTCCCAGTAGGGTGTTTACACGCAGTTACAATCCCAATTTCAGCCACTACTCGAAGATAAAAGCATGCAGACTAAGACAGCCATACATAGAATGTTCCGGAAGGCCTGCAGCGTGGGGCCACGGGGTGAGGGAGCGCGTGCAGAAGATCGTTACCTTGACGGTCAGCAGCATGCTGAGGAACTTGCGCTTGTCCCCGATGAGCATGGCGTTGCTGATCAGCGGCATGGCCTCCTTAACCGCGTCCTCGATGGGCACTGGGGGAATGTTCTCCCCGCCCGCCGTGATGATCAGCTCTGGGTACACGGAGACACATGGGGCATTTTTCATTTTCATTTTCATTTTTCATGCTAATAATAATGGGAACAAGGCAAAAAGTCTCTCAAGGACGCTTCGTCACCTTCCGGCAGATTCTGCAGCAGCTTTGTCTAAGGGTTTGTTGGGACCAGAGGTCGCGAAAGTAAAAATCCAGACCGAGGTTTTGTTTCAACCATCTCATCCAGCAGCAACCCTGCTTTCCTAGTTGGTCTCCCATCCAAGTACTGGCCAGACCCAAACCTGTTTTGTTTCAGATGACCTCACCAGGTTGCCTTGCCTGAACTGCAGGTGGCATGGATGCTGATGCACTATGTATATAAACCCTTGTGTCCAGCCCCCCCGTCTTCACGCTGTCCTGTGTTTTTGTACTTTAGGTATTCTGAGCGCCGTCTCCCTGTCACATGCTGTCTGTATACCACACCGTGGTCTTCGGGGGGCGCTGTTCCCTGCCGCTGTATACCTGTACATGGAGAGTATGACTTGGCTTGACTTGACTCTATGGGGACCTTGGTAGGAGCCCTGTGTGTTTTGAGGGGGGGGGGAGGGTGCAGCCTACCCTTGATGCGGCCGGTGATGTAGAGGAAGCCCTCGGTGTCGTGCTTGCCCAGGTCCCCAGAGCGCAGCCAGCCCTCCGCGTCCAGGGCCTCCCCCGTCTTCTCGGGCATGTTGAGGTAGCCCATGAAGATGTGGCGGCCCCAGAAACAGATTTCGCCACTCCCCTCGCTGTCCGGGTTCATGATCTTCGTCTCGCAGCCCTTGATCACCTTCCCGCAACTAGTGGGGGGGAGGAAAAGTGAACAGGAACAGTGAGTGAATCAAGGCTTCAAGAGTCATGAAGGGCAGGACTGGCGCATATTGTCAGTGACTGATTGGTTTCAAATGAAAGGAACAAACCAATGGGAAAAGGCTAAGCCAGATGACTGACCACTCCCACTGCGATATTACAGGCCTCTGTTTTATTATCACAATACAACTCCACAGAACTGTAAATGTTTCCAAAATGCTCTACTGATGTTTGCCTGCGTCCATCTTGGGTCTTTCGTTGTCGGGGGGAGAGCCAACAAAAACCCAGGAATTAACAGTGAGCATCCACAGGAGCCGTTATTTTGTTTCTGGGACTCCACTGAAAAAGTCACTTCGAAGCTCCCCGTGCATTATTGTAACGTGGCCAACAGGGGGCTCCCAAACCTCAGTGGCTGGATGGGTGGTAAAAAGTGCTGTTGAGTATCCATCTGCCATTGAGTTAAGAAATTAGCCTGATAGCGCCTCACCTGGTCACTCGAAAGGCGTCGGGCAGGGAGATGGTGTGGGGGCCCGAACACTCGCTCATGCCGTACAGCTCGTACACGGGGATGTCCAGGCTGAGGAAGAACTCCAGCGTGTCCCTGGCGATGGGCGCCGCGCCTGTATAGCACCGGGTGCAGCGGTCTAGGCCTAGGGCCTTGCGGACCTTCCGGAAGACCAACTGCCGGGCGAGCAGGTAGTTCAGAGGTCTCCCGGAGACGGAGCCGTTGCTGAGTGGAGGGAATGGGGGGCGGGCAGAGTCATTAACAAATATTCATTAAAGAGAAAGAAAATACATGCATACAGTGTTGTCATAGGAAGAACAAACAGGGACATATCACTGTTTATATAAGATAAGGCAATCGTCTGATTTTGTGAAGCTGCCTGTTAATGTTTTATCAGGTTAAATGAGACTAAAAGAGCTTTGGTGATCATTATCGTGAGGTGGGGGGGACCTACCTCTGCATCCTGCCCAGGTTGGTCTGTAGCCCCACCCCCTTGGCCCAGACGGCGACTTTGCGCTGCACGGCGGACGACTTGGCGCCAACCGATTTCATGTTCTCCTGCATCTTCTCCCAGACGCGCGGCACACCCATAAAGGCCGTGGGCCGTACCTCCCGCAGCGTGACCACCAGCGAGCCCTGGGGGCACGAGGGGGGGATGAAGTTCAAAAGGGCTCGGTGCCATGGTATGAATGTAACACATATCTGTCACTCCCCAACGCTAGCCACACGACAGAAGCTTCTAGAAAATAAACCGGCAGTCTGCTGGGAGACTCCCTGGACAGAGAGTTCACTCCACTGTGCATAACCGTGGCAAAAACAAAGAGTACAACAACAAAACGCCCCCAGAGACTCATTGTTTGAGTTGGAAAGCAAAGCGAAACATAAATGACAAAAGGGGTTTTGTGATGGCCCCGCCCCCCAGCAGCCCGACCCGGAGGAGATCCAGAACGCTCGTCTGGATGGTGACCTGAGTGCGGGAGGCTGGCGTGTTGCCATGGTGCTGCCCTGAGACCTGTGGGATGGGAGGCATCGCGACTCAGGGTCGCGTCCGGAGCGAATGAAGGGGCAGGGGGGTCCCTCATGGGCGGAGTCATACACAGTCACGTCTCAAGGGATTTTGGCACCACATAACCCCTAATTGGATAACGAGGACGGGTCGGCTTAATGAGATCACATGGGGTGGGGGGGCTCCAGGGGACGAAGGCAGTCCAAACTGATGGTGAATGTGGTGTTACGTTTGTCAGGGCACCACTTTCGGGTTTTCGGGTTTGGGTGGTCTGTAACATTGAAGGGCACCTTCTCACCTTCAGGGCGTCGGGCTGAGCAAAATAGGCCACGCCCCCAGTCCTCATGAGTAGCCAGATGTCTATCATCTGTGCAGCGATATGACTGAGGGGCAGATAGCTCACTATCTCCTCCTGGCTGACGGTGCCGTCATTGAGACCCACTGTCTCTGCTGCGATTAGGGCCGTCCAGGTGATCTGTGGAAAGAGCCCCGATGATCAGGCAGCGCACAGGAGCACTGAGGGAACTTCCCCATTTTGTGGTCAGAACATAACGGCCTTAACTGCAGAAACAGATCAACTCTGATGAAAAAAAAAAAAACAGGAACATTTTTCACGCAGATGGTTCGTGATTGGTCGAGCAGCGCAAGGTGGGTGGAGCACTCACGTTGTCATGGCTGAGCATCACGCCCTTGGGCTGGCCAGTAGTGCCAGAGGTGTAGATCAGGCTGCAGCATTGGCTGGGCTTCTGACTGGCGATTATCTCATCCAATCGGTTGTCGGGTTCATCACGACCCATCTCCACGAGCTCCGCCCACTAGACAAAGCACAGTCAGAAAGCTTACAAAAGCATGTTCAGAGCTTTGAGTTTTTGCAGGGTTTTCAAGGCTGGATCAAGATCTTGCTCCACAGGAGACCAACATAAAGAGAAATATAAAAGGATCGGGCTGTAACTATGAGACAAAGCAGGCACATTCCACTCCAATCACGGTCAGATAAAAGCAGCAGTAACTGATGTAAACAAAAATGAGATAGAATTAAGAAACACTGACCGTGAATAAATTCGGCCGCTTCTCTTTCAGCGTGTCCTTGTACTGGATTATGGCTTTTAAATGGGGTAGCTTGTCTTGTACCTATAGCAAGTACAGGGTGATGTAACACATCAAAAAAGGCTGAGGAGACGAGACAGAACCGATCGCATCCGAAATGCAGGTACATCTATGTGCAGCACTGTGCAAAAGTCTTAGGCAGCCAAAGAACATGATGTTTCAATGATCTTCATGTCGCTGTAAAACCATGGGCGTCATTAGAGCTAAAGCCCCGAGTATTTTAGTCCCGATGCCAGTCTTCCTTCAAAAAAAGAAAAGTTACCTCTCAGCCCCTGGTCTTTTCAATAGCTAAAAAGGCCCCTGTGTGAAATTTATGTATTTTATCACAGTGTGTCAGCTTTTAAAATGTGTTTTCTGATCTAAGGCCAGAGACATTTTTCTATCCAAAAAAAGCTTTAAACAATTCATTTGACTGCCTATTGCGCAGTGCTGTAGGAGTCGGGGGTTCTGTACACCTAACCAACACACTTATCAAAAGTCAGAACACAAAAGACCTTTGCTAATGCGGAGGCCTAAACAATCGAGCTTCCTGGATGTATTTGAAAGACTGGAACACAGTAATTAAACAGGCCACACAATAGCAACCCAGGAAGTGCCACCCTATCAAAACAGGTATCGGGTGGGGTTGCTGGGATACACCATTGTTTCCACAGAGGTGTGAGACTTTCAGCTGGACGTGGGTGGCGTGGAGGTCCGTACCTGCAGGATCTTCTGCAGCTGCTTGTGGTTCTCCACCACGATGATGTTGGCCCTGCAGTTCTCTGCCACGTACTGACAGGCCTCTGGCGAGTTGGTGGTGTAGATGCCCACAGCCAGGCCCCTGAGACAGCCGGAAGGTCAGTTAGGCCTCCGGCTGGGGCAAAGGCCGCGATGCCCTCTTCAGCATTTTTGGTGTACTTCCTGCTAAGCCACTTGCATATTTTAAGAAGCAGGATTTTCAGGATATTCAAGTTACTTTGCCAAAGGCAATTAAAGCACTCCCCCACCCCTGCAAAGAAATGGCCGGATTAACAGTCCTTAACCTACCGGCTGTCCCATGCAGGAAAGTTTCAAATGGAGTTACTGACTCACCCAGCCAAGATGGCGGCAGTGTTGGCGATGAACCATTCCGCGGAGTTGAAGCCCAGGATGCCCACACCATGCCAACGCTCCAGACCCAGCTGCCAGAGACACGTGGTCACGGTTACTCTCACACGGTCACTGCCACTCTCACACGGTCACGGTCACGCTCACACAATCACGGTCAGTATGAGGCTGACTGAATGGAAATTTCAGGAGACACTGATGACTTACTTTGCCCACCATCTTGTTGGAAACCTCAAAGCAAGGAGGGAATCTTGGGGCTTTCCTGGGTTCATATAGTTACTAGCACTATTTAATGTTGATATGTAGCTATGAAATGTTGTTTGGGTGGTCTGTAACATTGTGGGGCAGTCTGTAACACCCGAGTGAGTCTGTAATAGCACACAGATGCCTGTAACACCTGATTAAGTCTGTAACACTCGAGTGAGTACAGCACAGGGCAGTGTGTAACACTGAAATGAGTCTGTAACAACACAGGGAAGTCTGTAACACCTGAGTGAGTCTGTAACATCCAAGTGAGTCTAACAGCACAGGGCAGTCTGTAATACCTGAGTAAGTCTGTAACAGCACAGGTCAGTCTGTAACACTCGAGTAAGTCTGTAACAGCACATGGCAGTCTGTAATACCTGAGTGAGTCTATTCAGCACAGGGCAGTCTGTAACACTCGAGTAAGTCTATAACACCTGAGTGAGTCTGTTGAAGTACAGGACAGAGTTACCCAGCATGCTTCTCACCTTGAGGAAGCTCTTGGCGATGGTCCTGCACTGCTGGTGGTACTCCCGATAGGACATCTTGCTCCACTGCTCTCCCTCCTTCCAGGCGAGGGCTGCCTTGTCCCCGTAGCGCTCTACGGCGCGGGTGAGCAACTGCGGCACCGTTATGGGCTGCTCGGATGCCAAGCCTGTCTCAGACATCCTCAGCTTGACCTCCCCGTCACATCGGGAGGTCCACAGAGACGAGGCAGGGGTCACCATAGCGAGCGAGGAGGGTCGTGGAGCCTCGGCTAAGGAGGGAGCAAAAGGAGAAATGCGGGGGGGGGATTCATTGGAGAGCTGGGAAGGGAGGGAGGACCCCGACCTTAATGAACGAAGGATAAATCTGAAGTGTGGCTCTGCAGTGAGCTGAGGGTTAAACACAGGCGACACTGGGCAACCAAACACAGGTGACATGGGGCAACCATCAGCCTAAACTGCAGATTATACCAACCAGCCTGGAAAGTCCAGGTCCCAGCATGCAAATGGCCAATGTCATCATTGCTCAGCCCAGACACCTCCTACCCACACCTGTTCCCTGGGTCCGCCTGGCTTCCAGCAGCTTCTCTGCTGACGACCAGTGAGATTAAATTTCACTGGCAGATATTGTCTAAATGAGACCAATCACTTATAAGATCCTGGGTTTCAATTGGCCAGGTGCAGCTCCCAGCCATGGACTCTTCTCAGCTGGTTGCCAAGGGCAGCAGCCTTAGTGATTATGGTCTAGGGTTATTCGAGCCCAGGGTAAAAGACAACCGAGGAACTGAAAGTCCGGCATGGGGGCAAAATCCTGACGCTGCAGCCTATGAGCCATGCGATGGGGTCACACATAGCAACCTTAGTGCTGATTCTTCTGCAAGTGTTTACGCTGCGGAAAGCTGAGGTGGGCACAACCCTCAGGATGTCAGTGACACCATAGAGGCAGTCCAGAAACAGCGTGTTTAATTTGCGGAGCTGAGATTGGGTCTCGTATGTGATCAGGAATTGGGAGGGGGGACTTATTCAGGGAAAGGGAAATGGCAAGAACACAAAGTGGCTTTTGACTTCCTGCCCGGCACTTCCTGTTAGGCGAGGTCAGCCGGAGGTGCATGTTTTCTCATCCCGCTGTGTGTGTGCGTGCGGTCGGTGCCTCTTCTGGGCACGCACTCACTTTTCTGAGACTGGACTTCCAGTGTGCTGTCGAGGGTTGTGCCGGGCTCGTCCGGAGTCGTCGCACCCTCGTCCCTCTCGCCCACCGAATCGTCTTCCGATGACTCGCTGGGAGAAAACGTAGGACAGTTGTAGGGTGGGATGGGGTCACAGCCCAGCGGACTGTGTGCGGGGTTTTCCTGACGACACAGAGGCGGGTCATGCCTGACGGAGGAGTGTAGGTGTCCTTCTGTGGGACTTTGGGGCCTACCTGCTGGCGGCATCCACGGCAACAATATCCACGGGGGCATCATCAGTACAGGGTGATGCATGTGCTACGTGCCCGGAAGGGTCTATCACGGCTGTCGCGGACATGGCAGGGAGGTCGCAGTCTGTCACTGTCATAGGGTGGGGGAGGAGGGGTTAGAGGGGAACCAGAGGGGGAAGCAAGAGAAGGACATCTTTATAAAATAATAAATGGAATGAGTGCTGTCCCAAACAATTGTTCTTTAAACGATTAATCTAGCGATCCCCCCCCCCAAGATTATTCAACTAATGTAACTAATTTTTCGATTGATCTGATGATAAATTTATTGATAAGCAATTATTTTCAAGTTAG
>JAODKC010000047.1:3401188-3413313 GCA_026777985.1 Mormyrops attenuatus | reverse complement strand
CAATGAGCTCCCCCTGTCAATGAGATGCCCCCTGTCAATGAGCTCCCCCTGTCAATGAGATGCCCCCTGTCAATGAGATGCCAGACCATTTCCCTCTCTTTCATCTAAATGTTTGGAGACCCCTGAATATTCCATTGCCATAGAGGGATGAACCACATAAATGATGTGGAAAAGTAGAATTAAAAGGCAAACACAGCCATTCACAGCAACCGCAGTGTAGGTAAAATATGAAAATGCTGTTGGAGAAATGGGTGGCTCCTGAAACAGACACCTTTTAACGTTCCAAAGTTTCACTGCTGAGATGACGTTAGCAGCTGTTAGACCCACCCACACACACACACACACACACACACACACACACACACACACACACACACACACTCCTCTCCTCCCATTCCACTATCCCTTAGAGATATAACATCTGGAGAAACATTTCCCTATAATCTCACTGACTTAGGCAGGCTACACATCTGGGTGAGGCACTATGCTTTCAGAAAAGAGAAAATCCGGCAAAAAATGCAAAGTCAAAGCTCAAAATTAAAGCAGTAATAGTTACTCACTCCCTAAGATCACTTTCTATGTAAGCAATTGTACACGGTACATATAAGACATATAAGTTATACTTAATAAATATTATTACGTAAACGCCCCCCCCCGCATAGGTACTTACGACGCATTCTTCAGATCAGCGCTCATAAGTCTGCTCGAAACCTTTCCAGCGGTATTGACTGGTGGTCGATTTCCGATCTTAAGTCCCGATCAGCGCACCGGTTTTCCTAGGCGTATATATCACGCCACACCCTCGTAAATAGAACCAAGCCCCCTCTGTAGGCGTGCGTGACCACGCCCCCTCCGCCGCACTCCTGTATATACGACGCTGCGTTATCCTGCCTTCATTGGCCAGATGTCATCGTAACACCACAGCTGCACGCGGAGGCTGTGGGAGGGGCTCCGGCCGGCAGCGGGGTTACTGTAGGGCACTTTCGGCGATGCCCCGGGCGGGGGCGCCCATACAGCCGTGCATATACAGCCACCATCAGTTTCCGCTCGACCCTATAGATGGTATCACTGAGCTTCAGACGGAGCGGCCCACCGTGATCTAAAAAGCCTTGTCAGCCTTGTACGGCTGAATTTCGGAGCCAAACACTCCGCCAGTCCCGCCCTTGAATGCTTTCATTATAGCTGGATATCTATGCCACACCAGTTTTTTTTTTTTTTTTTAATACCTTCTATGCTTCTTATGATGCGCAACACACTGAAGGAAATCGCTTAAATTCATTTCTGAAAAACGCAGCCTTATTTAATCATTTGCACACATTCACACAATTCTCTCTTGGGTAAAACTGTTATAAAACACAAAGGGTCATTTTGGATGGGCCAAGCCCACCAATACAGCGGAATATTCGGATGGATCAAAGTGTTAATGAAGGATGGGCGGGTCAGTCCATTTGCAGGTCAAAAGCGACAAAGATACGCAAGTTTCTCCTCAGACGTGACCGAGAGCAGGTTTCCATTAGCGTGGTTGTGCAAAGACACGGAAGTAAGAGTAAGTTTAGACACAAAACACGCCTCAAACCACCCCTCTTAACTACTGCAATGCCACTGCGGGGAAAATATAAAATCAATAAATCCGACGCAGCGTTGTCCACAAAAGATATTTAATGAACGGAACCGTCACAAGTATAGTTCGACGGTCAGGTGCGAGCTTTCAGCCGGTGAGACCGTAGTGCTCCGGAAGCCTGTGTTACGGTCCACGCCCTCCAGTGCGCTCCGATTGTAACGTGAGGATCGGATGCTTATGTGTGTTTTTGTATGCAGGTATGTGAGCATGTGCAATGTTACTGGGAATAAGGTGACGGCGGGACAGGCTGCTGCTCTGTGTACAAACCATGCAGAGCTGCGATTAAAAACCGTCTCTGCACTGGGGTCACCCACGAAAATGCCCACCTGGAAAATGTCATGAGAATGCCAGATGGCCAGTCGAGTCCAGGCCTAGATTGATGGGGGGGGGGGGGGGGGTGGTACATTGGTTGTTTCACCGGAGGGGCGGTTTTACTGACCCCATTAACGCAGTTGATAAGTACCCTGAAGTAAACATTAACATCCAAAAAGCTAAAAAAAAAATGCATTCCAGATAAAACTGGATTTTATGTTTTGGTCTACACAAGACTCCCAGTCTGATGAATTACACGCTTTTTTAATGCAAGTATTTTATAGCTATTCTTATGCTGGATGGTAGCTAAGTATTTTGGGATTTTGTTCTAGAAATGCCATTCTGAGAAATATTCTGAAGCGACATGCTTTATTTTCACGATCCTTTTTTCATAAACTGAGACCCCCGTCACTGCAGTCGACCAACCGTCACAGATATTTATAAAACACATAAATGCCGGCCTCGTATGAACCAGCTGTAACTGAAACAAAAATGTGCTCGATCGCCACTGAGATTGGAGAGCAGTTGAAGTGTGAAAGGGACGGGCTGATTAACGAAAACCTTTAATAATTTACAAGGCATCTAATTCCCATGGTAACGTTAAAATTGACTTAACCAGTTCTGTAAGAAAGTTTTCGCATGATGCATAACAACGGAGTAAATGCCAGAAGCATGACCTTTATGAATGTGCCAGGATTACTGATTTAAACGTTTAGGGTCTATCCATTTACAAAAGTTTTAGTTTAGTAAAGACTATATCAGTATTTCGTCCGGAACTGTGGTCACGGCCCCGTGGACTCCTGGCTGAGACGTTTCCCATAAAACCGACCATGCGAACACAAATCGCACTGCGGTCAAAGAATTTCACTAACAATCTGGTAATCTAGTAAAACATATTCAAGTTTTCATTTATCTTAGGGGAAAAAATACCATACATAAATTGTGGAAGTAACAAGAAGAACAAAGCTAACAAGAGGATCAGTGCATTAGACGCAAAGATGTGTGACAGTCCTATTCGTTTGAGATAAACTTAACCATCCTGTTTTATCTGTTCCGACAGCATTTTATTTCGCATGCTTGAAAAGTTGCGTGTACATTTTTTCTTTTTGTACAGCCTGCTTTTACATGTAATACGACCATATATTATTCAGCAGCATGTAATAACAAAACCATCTTTTAATATCATGCTTCTTACTGAAACTCTACGTTTTATGTTCAATGAGTCATCACCCATTTTGCTCTTGACCGAGTTGCCTCTGGGGAGATTTTCTGGAGTATTCGCCGCACAGAAGCGAACCGCGTGTCTAGTGCAAGCTGGTTATGTGCAACCTATTAAACCAAAGAGCGTACAGACGCCGACACATCAAACGCTGGCTTTCTGGGTTATTTCCAGTCCCCCTTTACAGGTCTCTTATGGCGCACAATGCGCAAAAAGCGGGTGGCTGGTTATTTTAAAGAGCTGGGTTTAACTCCAAATAATTTTCCAAACCCGGAGGCTCATCCAACGCCACAGCCGTCGAACAATATAGTATGACGATGATTCATGAGTTGCCGGCTAGTAAATGTAATTAAGTACAGCGGAAAATATTATTAATAATTAGTAATTAGTATTATTAATAACCACTGCCAGTTTCAAGTGCGAAAAACTGTGGGAAATATTATGGAACGTAAACCAACGAATAAATTGGTATTTCATTTTTAAATAATCGCCCTTCGTATTTCGAGCAGACACATAATATCTCACTAACGCAACATTTCAGGAAACAACAGGATATTAGAAAAATGTTAAAATTCTTCGTATTTCATTTTGGTAATGACAGACTGAACACACAAGATAATTTTGGATATAATGGCATGTTTATCTTACCTAGTGCTGTAAAGTAATGCGTTGCGTATTGAATAAATCCAGGAAAAAGTTATTTGCGCGATATTGAACGTTATTCCGTTCCTATGGCGCGACTCCGCGATGCTCACGTGTTAATTGCTGGGCGATCTTCTTCCTTGTGTCGTGACTGCGGAAGCGAGTGAGTAGCGCCGCAATGTGTTGATTTCCGTGGGCCTGCTGGAAAAGCTGAAAAAAATCATTTCGTCGACAACTTAAATTTTTCGGGATCGGGTCCAACGTGCCGGATGCATATTGATCTGCTGATGCCTGTTGCTCCTGGCAATTGCTGATAGTTTCTTTTTGAACGAATTATATTTCACTTTACGTACTTTTTCGGCATTGTTGGAATAAATCTTTTTTTCAGTAAACAGAACAGCCGAGATCAGCCGAAAGGGTTTCTCTGTATGGTTTTGTAAATGAACGTTGCTTTTAGTTTCTGTCATAAAGCAAACATTAAAGCTGAATTTACGGCTCATACAATTTAAACAAAGAGAATTGATTCGACTTGATTGCTTTGTGACAGTTGTGTTTTTTTTATTCCACTTAATTCCATAAATGGCAATTGAAATTGAACTTTCTTGATAACATATTTAGTGTTTGGATGCACATCGTTAAGTCAGTTAAACCTGACCATATGGTCAGTTATGAGGTTTAGTACTGATCCAACCATGTGAGCTTTAGTATAACCCGACTTGACATGGCGGAAACATGGCGCCATCTACTGGGTGACGATTGAATTCACATTCAGTTTCCCATTAGCGCTTCAGCAGAGAATAATGGCTCTCAGTGTTGCGAGTTTTCAGTAAAATGTCCTGTTAATAAAGTGCCAAACTCCAAGCCGTGCAAGTTGCCTTTGATAATCGTGACAGACAAGTATAGATCAAGATTAATGCAGGTCAACCTGAATAATCTTACATTAATTAGGGTCAAAACATAAATTCCCTACATTTGAAGTAATATAGAAACAATTTACCATAAATCAATGCCAAATATAAGCGTATTAAAATGGAATATAAAACACTTAAAGATCTGTTATTGGTAAGCATTTATCCAGTTGCGGCCGCAGTCACAAGATTGCAGTCGATTTCAGGGAACTGACACATATTTGCTTTCAATTACATAATAGAGGCGCCCTAGACTCACTGGTTTACCCCAAACGACATGCTTTAGGAAACTGAGAAGTACACCCAACAGAAAACACAGGTGAGGCTAAATTCAAACCTGAGTCTACCAGTTTAGGGAATTATTGCCCAGCTGTAACATGATGGCTCATGTCAGCAATGCTCGCATGTTCACAACAACATTTCTACGGTAAAATATGTGCCGTATCCTGTTTGAAACTATATTACTGTTCTAGTTGGTATTTTAGAGCCGTGGCCGGTTAGCTCAGTTGGTTAGAGCGTGGTGCTAATAACGCCAAGGTCGCGGGTTCGATCCCCGTACGGGCCATAAAGTTTTGTTTCACTCTCACCGGTATATCTTCGAGCGCTAGATTGTGTTTGCGGAGGGAAACATTCCGAAGTACATGTCCTCAAAGTTCGACAAATGGCAAATTAAGCATCATTTTATTTTCCCATCTCGCGATAACATACTTTTCCCATCAGAGTTATCCTACAGAATATCCCGACTTGAAGAAAAAAAAACAACAGATCCATGCCCCCATAGACTTTCATTGATTAAAGCGTAATGCGGTAGCCTGTATTGTTGCATAATAATAAAACGGACTGGTCCTTAAAATACAGAAAGCAGTTTTTCTATTTTACTTAATTGTACTTTGTCTGAAATAGGACGCTGAAATATTTACATGGGAATAGGGTTTTCCGAAATGAACCGCTGCATGCAACTTGAGCTAATAACACACTCGTGATTAAGCGGAATCGCCTAAACGACCTACTAGCCGCCCGTAGCCCCGAACGGAACTCGGAAACCGGGTTTGGATGAGCTTGCAAGCATAAATGGTGCACGGGGAGCGGAAACACTAATTTGGTGGTAAGGACAAGCGTTAGTAAGCTTTAGTTGATTGCTTTAGATGAGACTCGCTGTTCTACTTGTAAAAAAGAGTAGTTAAGCGGAACATAAACAATAAAAATTCAGTTTAATTGTATCACGCAGTAACGATGTGCTGATAAAAGAGTAACAATTCTATCACCCCTGAATTTTTTACTTCAGTAGTCCATCACCGTGGAGTTAACCTTAGTAATATTAACATGTCATTATTATCCATTTTGCATTAAATATCTTAAGATTTACCCGTTGCACAGTATATTCAATTCTTATGTTACGTTCTTCACGTAAAATTGGTGTATTTTTTTCGCCATCCCGCGTCACTTTCAGATATATGTACACGATCCAGATGAAAAAACGCTGGAAAAACAGTCAAATAATCTATAAAAAAAACATTTCGTTTTATTAAACTGCTCTGCTACTAAAAAAAATAACACAACTGGACACTTCACATCCCTAAAATTATCATAATACGTTCATTAGGAAAAACACTTCCAAAATTACTTCTTCCTTCACTGCTTTAAAGGATGAATGAGTACGTGTAACTTGAATAACCTATATCGCATTATCTCCCGCTTTGGAAACCGCGCTTGCGAGGTCTCCGTCTTGGCGGGAGTCTTTAAGTAGGCAGCGCGGGAGTTAAAGGGGGCGGGGCGGGGCGGGGCCTGTCGCCTTTTTTGGTGACGTATCCTGTAAAGGCTAGCAACAGTTGCCTCGAGACCCTCGCTCGCCATAGTGACTGTAGTCGTGGAGACAGTTACTTACCAACCGGAGCAACAGGCAGCAACAGCAGCGGTGAGACAGGGCAGAAGGGCGAAAAGACCAGAACTAAACACAAGGCAAAGGTGAATATATTTTAATTTTGTACGGCTTTTTCTTACTCGCACACTGTGAAGATGGGGATGTGTTTTTTCCCCCCATTTCTCTCACACTCAAATTCACCCCTCTCCGTTAAAATAAAAAAAATGGAGGTAAATCAAGTTAGTTGCAGAAGGCGAGTGCAGCGAGCCAGGTGTTTTGTGCACATTTCCTTCTGTTTCAGGTCAGTGTTTTCCAGTAATCGTAGTCTGGCTCGCGAAGTTGACGTACAACTCGCTCAAGGCTGAACCGCCTTGTCTTATTGCATCGTAGATGCGGCAACATACAAATCGTACGCAATCTAAACACTCTAAAAATCACAAAGTTTATTCAACTTCTTGTCGTTCACTTGTAAACAGCAGCTTTAGGCATCCCCCGATAACGCTCCTTCCGCACACTTGTTGAAACGGGGGAATCCATCCATGCTAAGCTAACCATGCTAAAATTGCAACTCAAACTGGTGCCTTTTAACTACCGACCTGCCTTATCATTTTACTAATACGAATATTAAATGGATTATCTGCAAAGTGCAACGATAAGTTGCCTTCCGTCGGTTCATTGGCTGTAACGCGAAACCCGAAAGGTCATTTTCCGTGTGATTGATCACTTAATTTTGATCAGCTGTTTTTGTGCCTTAATTGTACGGTTCTACCTGCCCGGCCCACCGGCGGGCGCTGTCCCCAAGCGCGCACGTTAAAGCTTCACTTTGCGGCGCTGTGTGGCCAGTGATCGTCGTCCGCACGGAGATATTCCGCCGGATCCTGCGCTTCCCTGCGGCTTTTTGGAAATAGCAGCCATGCTCAGCGTTTATTTTCTCTTTTTTTGTTTTTGTGGTATGTCTGTCCGCTCGCTGGATGACCTGGTTCCTGCATTCATTGCAACGCCGAACAACACGTAAAGTTAAAAAAAAAAAAAAAAAATCAAACTGGAGATCTGCTAAATAAATTAACAGAACTACAAGCTGATCAGCCTAAAACGTACTGTAGAATTTCTTGCTATGCTGACAGATTTTAGAAGAGCGGCTCACTTTTATTGCCACGCCGCCAGGCTGGTGGGAATTAAGTTTGATACAGATCTGCTGTATGATCATAGATTGGGGGAGATGTGGGAATACATTGAGAAAGCGAAGCTACAGTAAGACAGTGGGAAACGTGCAATAACTAAAAGGAAAAATGTGTAAACTGAGTGTAATTGTTTTAAGTTTAATGTTATATTTGAATGCAACGTCTTTGTCGTGGGATTCAACCCTAATAAAATCGATACATATATGCTATATTTTGTACCCTTTATCGTGTATTTTGTGACCAGGTATGGTTTAGTGTTTCTGTCAGCTCGTATGCCTTTTTTTAGACGAGTGTTTACATTATGATTAACCGCTGGTTCGGTCGCGATGTGTTTGACGAAGTTTATTTTTAGTTATTGCAATATTTAGCGTGCCCCTGACACGGAATATCTGTGAAGTGCTGTCGGATGACAGCCCGTGTTTTGCAGTTAAGTGCATTTCTCTGTTTAGGAGCCGCATCCTGTCTTTTTATTTTCTTGCCCATGAACTCCGCACGTGCTGATTCCCCCAAATCGGAGACGCACCTTCCTGGTGAGGCTTGCCTGGTTAACTTTTAAAATGTCCCTTTTAAATAGTATCCACGGGGATTTGAGCAGCCCCCGTGTGAATGTGTGGCGCTGCTGGATCTGACTTGGCTGGATGACTGCCTCTGTTCCGCCGTTATACGGCCATCCAGCTTTTGAGGGGCAGCTGTTGAGGATCCGGGTTAATTGATAAGAAAACAAGTGGCCAGAGGACCCCCCCCCCCCTCCACTCAAACACAGCTGCAGGACACACCTGTTAGCCAAAGGTCAGCAGAGTGTGGGGGCAGCTAATGAGCCCCCTGAGACAATGGGGTGTCCTTCAGGTGTCCTTGATAATGTCCCTTCTGTTCCGAGCAGCGTCTTGCTGAGAATGAAGAGGGCAAGCTTTTGGAGACACTTGGCGATCTTTCTCTTTCTGCTGCCTCTTGACCAGTCATTTGACAAAGTACCCCCCCCCCCCCCAAGTAAATAAACAAACACTTAGCATTGATTTTGTTGCTTGCAATTATCAATTTTTTTTTCTTTTTTTTAAACACCACTTTCTCTTTTAATTCCAGTTTAATTAGCTCCGTCTTGAAGACTTCGTGAGGTTCTCGCGTAAACGTAGTCCGGAGGCCCCTGTTATTAAAAAGGGGGAATGAAAACAGTTCAGCTCGACTATTTCACCGCTCTTTTAATTAAGAACGAAGTATCTCGTTACTGGTAATGAAATGCGCCGGTGAAGGCGGCCTCCCACACCAGCCTCGTATTCCTGAAAGAGAGCCACGACTAAATGATTAATGAAACCGGGTCATTTATTAAATGGGTGTCGCTTCAGCTGCCGCCCATCGCTTGGAACTGACCGCTCTAAGGATGGCGTTTTCACTAAAACGTCTGGCTTTTCATCTATTTTGCTGTCCTTGTCATCGAGAAGGCCAGCCATATCTTCGCTTACTTGCTTACGGCTCTCCGCATCTGAAATAGACCTGAACCCTTGGTCCATGGTGGGTGGGACTTAACCCAAGATTGTCAGTGATCTGTTTAACCAAACAGGAACTGGTTGAATGTTAATTTTACTGGTTTTTGAAGACTTGCTGTTCCTCATTACACTGAAAGCCACATTTGTGTCTCCCTGTACTCGATTCCGGACACCTTTCCCCAGTTGACGAGTCATTGGACCTTGAGTCGTCTTGATATTTTGAAGTTTTCTGCTTCAGACTGGAGCACGGCTGGGCAGACTGTGGCCAGAGACGACAAGGATAGGTCATCGCGTTTGGCGCCCTACACATAATGCAAAGACTTCCAATTACCGGACTCATCACGCTGGATTTGGGGTGGAGTCATTGGTGCACTAGCTGGTGGGGGATTGATGGACCAACTCAAAAGCTTGTGGGTGGAGTTTAGTCATTCAGAGCCCATCTGTTTGGTCGGGGGAGGGGAGGTTGAGGTGGCAGTGATCTTACTGCTGTTCCTAAACGTTTGTGGTGGCCTTTGCGTTTCATTCAAGTGTGACTGGAACTGTGTAAAGGGGGCGGAGATAGACGAGCTGTGGAGCGGTTATCTGATGGCTGTTCTGCATAATTGAGTCATTTTTCTTGTCCTGGCAAGATCAGGTTTATTACTTTTGTCTAGCAGTTTTGAGGGAAAAGGTTATTTGGAGGAGGGGTGTAATTGGATTTTTTTGTGGGGGGGGGGAACACTCCTCTAAGCTTTTAGAAATGTGGATGTTTTTTGGTTCCTCCTGATCGGTTTATGTCGTCATGGTGCCTGTTGGAACGCTCCCTTGGTGTTTCTGTCTAATGCTACTTCTGCTCTTGCTGTGTTGGGTTTTCTGACTTGGGCTCGTCAGTGTGTGGAATCTACATTTGCTGAGTCTCTGCTCTGTTTGCTGTTGCCATGCTGTTACTGTAGGCGAAGGGGGAGAGCGTACTAGACCCAAGGAGTCCTTGGCATTAATTGGGACAGTGAGAGTAAGGGGAAACTCAAGTTTGAGTGGGCCGACTTTGAAAGGTTATGTTTAAGATGGTAGGATGCCTTCAGGATACTGTTACAGGGTGGTAGATGTTATCTGAGTCTTTGGCCAGCTCTAGCCTCTCAGTGGGTAAGTGCTTATGATCCATCTGCTGCAATGGGTCTTCGGTAAACAGTCATG
Organism: Mormyrops attenuatus; assembly: GCA_026777985.1. Lineage (NCBI taxonomy): Eukaryota > Metazoa > Chordata > Actinopteri > Osteoglossiformes > Mormyridae > Mormyrops > Mormyrops attenuatus. The sequence continues at coordinate 3,402,915 of JAODKC010000047.1, read as the reverse complement.
TCCGCTCTAAGGGCAGACCGCTTTTGGCACCGTTGCTCGTAATCCTAAACTACCCTTGGAGCTTGCCAACCGTTTAGTTTACAGGCAGCGTCTCTGATCTAATGCAGCAACCTGCTGCAGTGCCTCCTGGGTATCTAAGCAGGGGAAAGGCACCTGCAACACGCTGTTCCTTCGGATCGGTTCCAGAGTTTTGTTGTTACTTTTCGTGGCCAGTCAGCTACCAGTTTCCATTTTTATCTCACAGCGGGTAACAAAAAAAGCAACAGTAACCTGGATCTCTCCAGTTGCTTCTTGGAGCCATGTTTTGGTATGTCAGGGTGCAGGATCGTTGCGTTGCTAGGAGCGTCGGTTTGGTTGTTCAGGTTCGTTACCTATAATGATACAACAGAGTGTTGCTGGGGTCTGAGGAATCTGACGCACGGGTTGAGAACATCAAGAGCCGAGAGTATCTAGGGAACGTTTGAGGAATGCCGCGGAAGGTCTTTTGGGTGAGCAGAGAGGTTTTCTCCGTCAGATGGGGAACAGCGGGAGAACCGCTAAATTGGGTTCTTCGGAGTTCGCCAAAGGGCCCCTTGTTGCTGGCGTCTTCCATACCTTCTGTCAGGAGAAGGCACATGCGAGGCTTGATCTCTCAGCCCCGTCGAGCATCTGATGGAGACGTGGGCTGTGACTGACGGGTGGCTTGTTACACCTCCACCCCCGCCGGATGGCTCAGATAAGACGTGTCCCTAAAGGGAACCAACCAAGCAAGCAAGTGGCATCTCACGCAGAGGAGTGGAGCGGGAAGGAAGTGGGAACACAAGATGTCTTGTAGAAGTTATTGATTGACAGCCTTGGTGTTCCTTTGTGGTAATTGTGGCATTAATTATTCTCAGGAAAGCAGAGGAAATCAAGGGCACTCTCCTGAATCCAGACAGATCTTCCATGAATCCTGTTTGCGAGAATTGGGGCCCTACTGGTCTGGACAGACCCATTGTGAGAAATCCCTTGTCTCCGAAAGTTTTTTTTCTTTTCTTCTCCATCGTAATGAAACAAAAACAGGTTTTATATAAGTTTTTCTTTTCTTCCAATGAAGTACATGGTTCCTGCACTTGTTGGCGGTTTTGCCTGTTTTTGAGTCTTAATTTGGGTCTTTTAAGCAACAATGTAGGTATGAAGAGGTCAAGAAAACACAAATGGGTTTAAAGTCACACAGAGACATTGCACAATATTACCCAGAAATGACTTCCATGACTTTTAAGCAGCAGGTTGAGACTTGCACAGGAATGCTTTGTCTTTGTCTGTCTCTCTTCCCCCTGCTCCCTCTCCTTTTTTCTCTCTCCCTCTTTCTCACCAGAAGCATTCTTTACATTCCACCTGGCCAGTATCGTAGCTACACAAAGGCTAATTGCATTTCCTGACACAAACAGCAGCTGGCCTGACATTTCCATCACAATGTCCCCTCTTTTGGCCATTCGTCTGCACATGGCAAAAACAAGGCCTTACTCCTTCTCGAAAACAGAACTTTGTTTCTCCTTCAGTTTTATTCCCCCACTTCTGCCTGTTGTTAGGTTTCCCCATCATGGTCATTAACTAATGAAAACCAGCGTGAACTGCAGTCTTAATCCTGGTTTGTGATGCAGTGCAGCCCCTGCCAGCGCCCCCCCCCCCCCCCCCCCCCCCCCCCCGGGCGGGGGGGGGGGGGCCGGGGGGGGGGGGGGGGGGGGGGGGGGGGGGGGGGGGGGGTG
>JAODKC010000047.1:3379042-3391864 GCA_026777985.1 Mormyrops attenuatus | reverse complement strand
CCCCCCCCCCCCCCGCCGCGGCCCCCCGGGCGCCCCCCCCGCCCCGCCGGGCCCCCGCGCCCCCCCCCCCCCCCCGGGCGGGGGGGGGCGGCGGCCAGCATGTGCGAGCAGGCTTGTGCTTCTGCGGGGGACGCCTTTAGTGGAGTCTTGACTGTCTGTTGTCTGGCCTGCCCTTCCTCCCCCAGGGGTAACTCCAAGTACCACTACTACGGTATCCGGCTAAAGCCCGACTCACCGCTGAACCGTCTCCAGGACGACGTGCAGTACATGGCAAAGCGCCAGCAGCCCGTGCACCAGAAGCAGAGGTGAGCGAGACTCCCAACTCTTTTGCTTCGCCCCTCCTTCTCTTCCTTTCCATTCTTTCATTCTTCCTGCCCCCATCCTCCTCCCCCCAGGTTCAAACCAATGCAGAAGTTGGATGGTACTGGCTACGGCCTGGCAGGGGGGTCGCACCAGTCATCCGGAACACCAGATCAGTCGGTGGCCTCCCAGAGCCAGCACCACCAGCAGTACATTGGTAAAGACACTAGGGGGCGCTGGGGTGTTCATAGGTCTACTTCATACGTTTCTATATGTTTTGTTTGCAAAGTGTTTATGTGACATCAGGGAATGTTAACTTGGTCTAGTAGCCCTGCCTATTGATGTATAAGCCCCCTCCAGTCATGGAGGCAGTGCCCTCTGATTGGCTGTCCTGCTGCTGTCCGCAGATGTCTCCCACGTCCTGCCCCCGTTCCCTGCCCCTGAACTGGGAGCCCACCCCCTTCCTGCTGGCGTCTCCCCGGGCGACGTGAAGAAGCTGCAGGGTTTATACCGGGATCACTGCGAGGTACGAAGCCACAGAGCGGCCTGCTGTCCCCCCACTGATTTTGCATGTTTCGCCACGTGATGTGTTCGAGCTGCCGCAGGCCGGGACCTTCTGAGTTCATGACGTCGGTGCAGCTCAAAGCCCACGTGGCACCAGTGGCAAGCTTCACTGCGGGTGCCCCCCCATCCTGGCTGGCTCAGTCAGTACCCTCTCAGAAGATGGTGCCCTAGGTGGCCGCCTATGTCGTCTAATGGCCTGACCGACACTGATGTATTATGTGGAATCAGTTTTGGTGAAGTTCCTTGAAACCAGCCGATACTCTTAGAGAGGACAGGCTCCCATCTTTACCCTATTGACTTAAACCCCCGAAGGGGGACCCCGTTTTATCCTTAGGATACAGCGTGCCCTCTGATGACCTGCTCTCCCCTGGCCTCTCCTTTCCCTTATGAGATGCTCTTAGTCCCACCCCCCCCAGAGGAAGGCTGAGTGAGCACCTGCATTTTTGCCCAAAACTGGTCTGCCCCAGCATAACCCCCCCCTGCGGTCTGCAAGGTCAGGCCATCTCCAGCGAGACCAGCCGCTCCGTGCTTTACCGTTCGCTGTTTGAGCCGTCGCCGGGGGTAACCGTAAACATGGTTACTACGGCGACACTTGGAGAGGAAGAAAATACATGACAGGATTGGAAGGGGCAGCCGCGTCGCCGTAACTTGAGCGGGGCGGGGGGGGGCCACGGCCCTGGCGTGAATCACTGTGGCAGGGGTCCAGCTGGAGCAGAGTGCGGTGCCCTGCCCTGCTCAGTGTCACGGAGCCTTCAAAAATAAACACCCCCACACTAGAGCGTGTGTGTGTGTGCGCGAGTGACCGTGCATGTGAGCTCGACAAACTCCAGGCCAGCAGGAAGTCTCGTGTCCAGCCTCTCGCTTTTTCCCATGATGCTGTGCCCATGATCACACCTTAACATCCTTTACATACATACAGGTTAAGGTAGCTTGTGAAAGCAATTAAGAGATCTGAAAATGTCACGCTTCTGCATCGCGGAGCAGAAACTCCTGAATTAAAAAATTTTAATTGCCTTTTTTCCCATCCCCATCATGCTAGGCTACGCTGGACGTGGTGATGAACCTCCAGTTTCACTACATCGAGAAGCTTTGGCAGACGTTCTGGTCGTCAGCAGTGCCCTCTAGTGACGGAGCTGTGTCTGTCCCCTGCAGGTCAGCTGCTGCTCATGCTTTTAAAGGTTGGGGGGTGGTTTTGGACAGTCAGGGCTCTTCTGCTGGGCCTTAAGGCGGTAAAATGTAAGAAAATGCAGGTTTTATAACAGTGGGCTGAGCTTCCGGAACTGTCAGGTAGGGGCCGCTCACTGAGTCCTGCCCTTGATCCCGCAGCGAGGAGGACCCGGAGGGAGGCATCTCGCATGCCAAGCTGGTGGCACTGTGCTGCTTCGAGCCTGTCGCCCTGTGGATGCGCAGCTGTGACCATGTGCTGTACCAGGCGCTGGTGGGGGTCCTCATCCCGGACGTGCTGCGCCCCGTTCCCAGTCAGTCTGCCGCCCACCCCCCCATCTCCCATCATTCTGCTGTTCTCCTCTATTCCCCTCCCCATCGCCTCCCTCTTTCATCATCCTTCACTTGTCTCCCTCTGCCTGTATATTAACATAATTCCCTTCTGCGTTCATGTTGAATTGTGCCATTATGTCTTTCTCTTATCCATCTCACTGTGCCGGGGGGGGGGGGGGGCGGGGGGCCCCGCCCGCCCGCCCCCCCCCCGCCGGGCCGCCCGCGCCCCCACGCCCCCCGACCGACCCTCAGGCACCCTCACGCAGGCCATCCGCAACTTCTCCAAGAACCTGGAGGGCTGGCTCAGTGCTGCTATGAGCAACTTTCCCCCGGAGATTGTCCGTGCCAAGGTACGTAATAGAAGATACTAGGAGCTCATGTTGTGATTGGTTAGCCTGATCTGCTTCGGTGGCTAGACAACTGAAATAAATCACTGACCCATTACTCTTACCTGCCTACAGGTGGCAGTAGTGAGCGCGTTTGCCCAGACCCTGCGGCGCTACACGTCCCTGAACCACCTGGCGCAGGCGGCCCGTGCGGTGCTGCAGAACACCTCCCAGATCAACCAGATGCTCAGTGACCTCAACCGCGTCGACTTTGCCAACGTGCAGGTGTGCGGCTGTCACCAGGGGGCGCTCTCTGTGTCCGCGTGTTGGGCTGGAGGCTTATCCCTTGCGGCCGCGTGTTGCCCCACAGGAGCAGGCCTCGTGGGTGTGCCAGTGCGATGAGGGTCTGGTCCAGCGGCTTGAGCAGGACTTCAAAGCCACCCTACAGCAGCAGAGCTCGCTGGACCAGTGGGCGCTGTGGCTGGACAGCGTGGTGAACCAGGTGCTCAGGGTCCATGAGGGCAGTGCCAGTTTCGCCAAGGCAGCCAGGCAGTTCCTGCTGAAGTGGTCCTTCTACAGGCATGCACACACACACACACTCGAACACATACACCTGATGTCATGCCTGGGCATTGGCTCCGCCCATATCCCTACCCCTGACTCCGCCCCTGACCCCACAGCTCCATGGTGATCCGCGACCTGACCCTGCGCAGCGCCGCCAGCTTTGGCTCCTTCCACCTCATCCGTCTCCTCTACGACGAATACATGTTTTACCTGGTGGAGCACCGTGTCGCCCAGGCGACCGGGGAGACGCCCATTGCTGTCATGGGGGAGGTGGGTTAGCATTAGGGTTAATTTTATAATTAATTTTATGATTAACAATTTTAGAAAAGTCTGTGTCTGCAATCAAAAAGCGAAAAATGCCAAAAGTCTTGTGTTTTGATTGGTTCGTTTGGTTATTCATGGTTAAGGTTACGGCTGGGTAGGGGTTGTCATTTGAGGGATTAGGGTTTTTCCCGTAGACATGGATGGAGAGTCCCCATAAAAATGTGAATACAAATGTGTGCGTATGTGTGTGTGGCCGTGTGTCCCAGCGATGTGACTGACTGCTGACTCGCCTCTCCTGTTTCTCCATCGCAGTTCAGTGACCTTGGCTCCATGATGCCTGTGTTTATGGTTAAAGGTCAGTATCGCTACAGCTGTGGCCAAATTAAGCTGCTTATCACCGTCATCGTTACCGTCACTGGGCTGGCGAACAGCGCTGCCCCAGCATCTGTTACAGGCTCTGATGCCTGCATTTTTTTTCTGCCTCACTTACACCTCCCACACAAAAATACAAAGCATTCAAATGAAATGGGATTAGTCTGTAATTCCCACGCTTAATTGTTCTTGGTCTTTGAAGTAATTAAGGATTTGTTACTCACTCAAAAATGCAATTGACTGTGTTGTAACTGTGACGGGACCAAACCATTAGTGTTATAGGGGTGGTCTGGGGTTCTTTGTACAGCTCTTTGACCCGATGGCTGTCATTCTCGCAGAGACGTCCCCCATCTCTGAGGACATGAGCGAGCCCTGCGGCGACGGGAACAACTCCAAGGCTGACGGGGAGCCGGCCGTCAAGCGGGAGCGCGTCGAGATCAGCTACTCTCTGCAGGAGATGTGAAGCGAGGAGGGCGGGCGGGGGCGCCACCTTGTGGCCTCTTCAGAATTATACACTTCAGGTTCCACCCAAGGGTTATAATCCTGATTTAAAATTGTGTTTGCTACTTCCCCAAACTGTGAAACAAAATGGATGATTTTTTTTGTCAGTCTGGTTCAGTTAGTTTGTTCGTTATTTTGCAGGCTGTGCCATAGTGATTGTCTAGTGCCTACGGTGACCCCCCCCCCTCCCCCCATAGCCGTGCCTCTCGTTGTGTCTGCACTTGTCCTCCAGGGGATTGTCACCCTGTCTTACCTGGTGCCTCTGTCAGTTATAACCAGTCCCAGTTCTTACTGGGTTCATGCCCATATTCCCCACCAGCCTGCTTGGTTGTCTGTTTTAGGTGGGATTTCACCACCTGAAGTGCCTTGACCCTTAACCCCTGACCGGCCCAAAGCCCTCCCACCCCAGCCTTTTTCCAGAAAGGGGGCCTTCTCGTGTCACTCAGATGTCCCATGTTCCCTCTGTAGGACTCGTGACCCTGTGACACGTCGTCCTCCCTTGTAAGTGCGTTCAAATCAACGAGCAGACGGTGTCAAACCATTTCTGACGTCCCACCCATTAAACAGCAAAGACCAGAGGCGGCTGTATTTAAACAGGAAAGTTGTAGCGATTAAAGCTGTGAATGGGGCATTAGCTTAAAAACTGAATTGCCTATCATTTGTTTCCTGAGTTCTAGTAAGAGAGACGGTATTTATTTGTGGGCTTCTTATTGGGAAATATCGTATATGAGAACGAAGCTGTGTGTCTCGGGGTGAAGCGGTACCCATTCTGGATTGTGTTGAGATCACATGACTTCCTCAGACTCGATGATGTGGAATCAGCTGGTTCCCCCGCATGTTTATTTATGAGATTCTTGTGGTGTTCAGGTTGGATGTCTATGCAGTCCGGGCTGTGTTTCAATACTTGCTGGTCCTGAAGGTGTCCCCTGCGTGCGGGTTGGAGTCCCCGATGACACGCCCGTCACTGCAGGAGGCTCCGGTAGAGTAGTTTTTTTTTTTTTTTTTTTTTTGAAAAAGCAACATCAAACAGTCCATGGAGCACTTGGTCTTGTTAGGGGCCCAACAATGAAATGACTCTGCAGACTCTGGGATTTGAACCAACAACCTTCTGATGACACTGAATCCTAACCTGCACCCCACGTGAGCAAACTGACCAACGCTTGCTGAAGGCCAGGTTGTTGACAAGGAATAACAGGGAGGAACATAAATAACTGGCGCCGGTACATCGTGGCATCACAAACCCAGCAGTGCCGATACATCATGCTATCATGCCCCCATAGTCTCTAGGGCCACCATTTCCCAGCCCATCGCTACTCCACAGCAACACTTTCAGGAGAAACGTCATCTGGGGTCGTAAATAGATATTTAACCACCGGCACTGAGGTACTGAAGAAAGGGAACGAAGTGTCATCAATAACGTGAGGAGGGGTCAACTCAATGAAATTATGCCCCCCCCCTTCCCCCTGGGACTGATCCTTCAAGTAAACATGACAACAGGTATTGATTTCACATGAAGTAAAACAATGGATGTCAATATCGGTGGCGGCGGGAGGAACCTCCGCCGTGTGGAATATTAAATGGTTTACGAGCCAGACTAGACGGGGGAAAGTCACGGCCCCCATCTCTGACCCCGCTCCACCCCCCCAGACGAGGGACCGGATCTCCATCAACGGCAACGTGATTCTCGAGGGCGCTCCTGTGAACCAGTGGCACGTAAACCACTTTCTGGCCAAGGTGCATGTAAGCTTCTGCCTTGGTCGAGCAATGGGGAAGGATTTGTTACGGATGTTTGAGATGGAATCAGGGAGCCTGGCCATACAGTACAGATAGATAGATAGATAGATAGATAGATAGATAGATAGATAGATAGATAATAGACAGAAACAAACAGTTACAGTGCAAAATTCCAAGAAAACAGGAAAGTATTTGATTGGATAAGATTGTCACCTGACTTTGCCCCGCCCCTTTAAGCCACGCCCCTTCTTAGTTTGATGACTCCGATAGACTGATACCATTGAGCCATTGCAGTTATGCAGACAAAGAACGACAGGAGTGACGCTGACGGCAACAGCAGGTGTGAATAAAAGGCGAGACACTGCCGTCGGTGTTGTTTAAAATAGAGTTTGGGTACCTCAGCAGGTGGGGTACCATGCAGACTCTTATTAACTTCATGTGGCTGCTCTGGGATGCGCCAAGTTCTGGAGGCAGGAAGGGTGAGCTCTGACTCACCTCTAAACGGCACGCTTCGTGAGCTCGGTGAGAGATCAAGAAGAGGAGAGAGCCCAGAATCGCACCCGGCGACAACGACAGCATCGCTCAATTAAAGCTCCCCACAGGACCGACGGCATAGCAACGGCAGAATACTGTGCAACAGTCGAGGAAGCAGAAACACTGCCCACAATCACACGCACCCGCAGGGACCGCGGATGGCCTGAGGCCTGCAATTTGAAACATCTATCCATGACCGAGTGAGTCGCGGCACATCCACGACTGTCCAAACAAAAGATCTTAACCTCGAGCCCCAGGGGACTGTGCTGTGTCAAACAAGCGTGAGAGAACAGGAAAGACCAGCATTATTCTGTGCTGAATATACACATAATGCCTAGAAATTTTCAAAAATAACATCTGGCACTCTCATGCGTGTGTTATATCCATGTTCACTTTTATTCACCCAAACTGGGAAAAAATGTTCTCCTGGTGTTATTTTACTATACCTTGACACAAATTTATGTTACTTGGTAAGCAGAAATGACAAACAAGGCCCGGCATTACTAATGCTGGATCTGTGAGAGATCTGCCAAGAAATATATATCATGTCATTTTGACTTTGCGATGTTCAGGTGCAGTGTTCAGGGCTGGCATTCTGTCTGGTGTGTTCATCTTCCTTGTGGCCCTATGTTGCCTGAGAAAGGCACCCCCCCCCACGCAAGACCCTGTACTGGATAAACATTTACATGATGGAGGGATTCATAGAGTATACATAAAATATCACCAGTTCAAATCTCAGTGTCGGCAGACCGATTTCCCCATCGGGCCCCTGAGCGAGGCCCTTAACCCCCAATTGCTCCAGGGTCTGACCCTGCTCTCTCGATAATTTGGATAAAAGCATTTGCTAAATAAATAAAATTATAAAATGTTTTTTACAAAACCTTTTAATGTATGACTTACATTTGTCATTTTTCATATATATTACTGGGCATGCAACTGCACAACACAGGTTACGGCGGTGAAAGTGAGTCAAATCCAGTATTAACCAGTACGAGTTCAGCTCCCTACTCACAATGACCTGGTGCTTCTGAACAGCATTGCCACATAGGATAATTCTGGAGAGGGTATATTGAGGAAAAAAGAAAATGAACGCAAACAAAAGCAGAGCGAGATCCCCTTCGGCAGACGATTACGCAGGATATGACCTCACGCACGCTTCACTTTCATTTCACATTATGTCAAGGCCCTGTGATCAGCGTCCAGGCCAGATGTTCCTTCTAATTAAGTGAATCCTCTTCAGCTGTCATTCGGGGCAACATCTGTCAAGTCTGAAACACCGAAAATGGTAGGAAAGAAGATAAATATGGAATGTTATTAGGAAATGCACACGCCTATTTACTTCCATTCAACTGCAGGAAGACTGTTTCTTGCAGTCACCCCTAAATAGAGTTGCAATATTCCTCTCTGATTTACCACCTCGCCGAGGACTTAACATTCTGCACACTGCTGCTGATTTCTCCCTGCAGCTGGATATTTATGTAGTCTTCTGGACATATAATGGGCTGCTCTTTTATATTCGCTAAGCACTGCCAAGCTGGCGTTTGATTGGGTGAGCCAAGGACCAATACCTGAGCTGCCTTTGACCTTTCACCTCCCTCTATGATTGGTCCCGGGCAAGGTTGCGATATGGAAGAGATTTATAGCACGTGTGGGATGTTAGCATCTAATGGCAGCTGACTCTCTCCTCCCTAAAGCCTATTAAAGCTTAAAATCTTTGGAAAGACTATTCCAAGAGTGTTTCAGGCTAGCAATTAGCATGCATCATCTTTTTGCTGCGAAACATTTGGCGAGGGGCCAAATGTCGATAAAATAACCCCAGGCTCTATATTAGATACATTCATATGAATCACTGCCCATTATTTGTTAGAATAAATGTAACAGACGTTTAAAACATCTATGTTTTACTCCATTATTCATTTATGTATAACAGCCAGATGATGAATTGAAGAAACAGACCATAATACCATAATTCATCGCCATGGAAACATTAGTCATTCCATTTTCAGCCCCTTCATCTTGGTTTAGGATAGAGCCCCTTTCTGGTTCTTAAGGACATTTTGTAGCATGTTTTAATTAACACCTGTTTGACGCCTGAATCGCTAAGTACGATGTCTCCCTACCAAAGGATCACATTAACGACTCAATTAAGCACTGGCGTGCAGTGAAGAGGAGCAGTGGACCAGTGAAGAGGAGTAGAGGACCAGTGAAGAGGAGTAGAGGACCGCGTGGATGCTGAGGATCAAGGCACGGCGTCTTGAGCTTAGAATACCTGCCCTTTTTTTCAACCCACACCTTTCGCAAAGGTCAGTGATTAGCGGCCTTCAATTCCAACGATGCAAGATTCCGTGTGACTTAGATTAGGATCCTGATGTCTCATTATCCTCCCATACAGAGTACCCCCCCCCCACTACTTGTGTCCTCTTTTTCCTGGAGGACAGGCTCCAGAAGTCTCGAAGAGCCTGTGCTGGATAAGCGGGTCTCATAACATCCCCACCCCCAGCACGAGGACCCTCTCTACCCTGATAGTAACCAAACCTAAGGGAGACCTTTACGTTTCTCTCCATGTGATGAGAATCATGTGGTGGAGAAGCTGTTATGGGATGGATGGATGGATGGATGGATGGATGGATGGATGGATGGATGGAGTAGCCAAATCAGTAATTGTAAAATCTTTTCAAGACGCAAAAGACACTATGGGTAAAAAAAAGTCACCTAAATTATTATAGGGCACTCATTAAGAACCTCCATCCATCCATCCATCCATCTTGTATACCTCCTTGTACGATGCAGGGCTGCGGGGGTCCAGAGCCGATCCCAGGTGCTATGGGCACAAAGCAGAACATAACCCAGGGTGGGGCATCATCTGTGCTTTACATTATACAGGAAAAACGCGTTTCTTTGGCTACTTATCCGCAACAATGCCGTGAAAAAGAGAAATTAGCCTGCAAGTATGACTCGCCTAATTATTCAATCGTTGTCAAAAACAATGTTACACAGTTTTTTCATTAAGGTGTGTATGTAAACTTTCTATACTCCTGGGAGATTAGTCAGCACGAAAAAGTTTGTAAGTAATTCCAAAAACAAAAATGCAATTAATTAAAGCTAACACGGTGCCTAATCGCATTACATATTCTTTCATTTTCTTTCATTAGGACGTACCTATTCATGATTAGGTTGTAAATAATAATACAGAGCTTTGGCGTCGTTAGGTCCTACCACTCGGGGCCCCGAGTATTTTAACCCCGATGCCAATCATCCTTAAAAAAATAAAGTCAAGCCCCAGGTAAACTTGACTTAGCCCGTGATCTTTCACAATAGTTAGAAACTCCTCTGATGCGGAGTGCATGCCAACAATGTCACACCATTTTATTCGCAGAATTTCTAGATTTTATAGACATACTAATCCGTTAAATCGATGATATCAAAATACGTGCACGGTTTTGTAGTTTCACTTCACCTGACGGATTGTGCCCTCAGCTAATAATAAAGGCGCCCCGATTTCAATTTACAGTCGTTTTTACTGAAATTTCTGGTGCTTCAATAGTTAACGTGCACAAGCAACAGCCTGCGCCCGTAATGAAACGTAAGAGCGACTTGCAGTCACTTCTCCCGTAGCACATGCACGGCGGCTGCATCTGCGTCTGCGTGTCTGCGCGTTAACGCCATAAAGGGCTGCATGAATTCATCTGACGGGAATATAAACACGTCATGAAAAGATTTTATATAATCTAAAGCAAGATATATATATATATGCTTATGGTGTGTCGCCCCGATAAGTAGGCGCGCGCTTCCCCAATCAGGGCCGCGGTAACGCCCCCTAGCGGAAGCGCCGCGCAGTCAGATCAGCGCTGCGCCGCCTCGGAGTGAAACTTGTCTCCACCTGGATCGAGCCGGACTTGGGGTTCTACTGTCCGGCGAGCGGGGGAGAAAAAGAAGGGGAAAGAAAGAAAGGAAGGAAGGAAGGAAGGCGGAGAGACGATGCGACGGAAACAGAAGCGGCTGCTGCAGTTGGCGGGGCTGCTGCTGGCGGCTCTGCTCTTCCTGCCCAACGTGGGTCTCTGGTCCCTCTACCGGGACCGGGTGTTTGAGAACTCGCCGGGGATCGTGGACGGGCCGGCCGGCATCGCGCAGATCCAGGTAAGGGCGCAGAAAGTGGATGTGCGTGCCGTGCATAGCGATGCGTGCGGCTTCCCGGTTTAGAAGGACTCGCCGCGGAGCGGACGGGAGCCGGCAGCCGGGAGCTGTGCGCTGGTAGCCGGGCTCGGCCGGCGCCTTTGCGGCGTGGAGCCGCTGCGTGGCGGCGGCGGCGCTCCTGCTGTTTTCCCGTCCTTTTTTAACCCTAACCCTGCTCTTCCTCCTCTCTCCGAGTCCGGTCTGTTGCCTATGGTTGAGTCTGATTGTGCGTGTGTTTCGGATCGGGAGGCCAAGAGGCCAGCGCGACCCTGCGGCGGCACCGACTCGCTTTCAGGAAGTCGGCGCTTTCCCGGAAAAGTTTGCGGCGTCTCTCCGCCGAACCTGCGGGCTGTCCCCCCTTGGGGCTCCGGCTTCGTGGCGTGCTGGGAGCCCGGAGTCGCCACCACAGCAGCCGGCAGGCTCATCCTCTGTTCAGTCGTGGATTTCCGAAGTCCCCCACCGGCTTGCCGTGCTTTCCGTAGCCGGACCGGGCGTGCTGTCAGCCGGCGGACAGTCGGCGTGCAAACGCCCTCATAAGCTGCGGGACCCCCTGCAAGATTAAGCCTAACTTTAAATGAGCCTAGGCCCTTTGCATTCACCTTTAAAATGCAACTAGTTGCAAAACGGTGATCCGTTTTCTACATGTATTGGCAAAAGCAAATAAACGTTCCTGAATAAGACGGTACTAAACTGCGATTATACTGGGTATTTTTTTTTATCAAGCTTGTATTAATATTTTTAGATGTGCTGAAGTGTGTTGCATTAAATTAAGCAACAGTTGGGCGGTACTATTTAATTTGATGACCCTGTGCAATTTGATCCGCGGGATTAACCTTATTCCCTAAACCCGGGTTTCGCTTTAAAAGCATTTCCCCTATTAGTTGGGATTATTTATGTGAGTTTTTAGGTTAAGAAGCTTAGGGGCTGGTTTGATGTGCAGGTCTTTTCCACCGTTATTGCATGGTATCCATGCCCTGGTCTGGGGCGCTGTTAAGTTTGTGGCATCACGGTCTGGTTGAGCTTGAAAAAGACGATTTAATTGGACTGGCCGTTTGTTTACTTTAAAGTAAAAATCTAACTAATTACTCAAGTTTTAATACGGACCCCAAAGCAGGCAAATAGTTTGGAATGTGTGTGACTGCAGAAAATGACCTGCATAGCAATGAACAAAATCAGAAGTCGTTATTCCTGCGTTTCCATGATTTTCTCCTCCTTTGCAGTTATCAGGGCGCTAATATTAGACGCGGTTATTTACGTTTTATATGGGCTGCTGTTAACAAATGGTCCCTGCTGAAGATCCGGGCAAATTTAAAAATTATTTTTACAATGTAGCGCGATAGGTCAGTTTTTAATTTGTTCCGGTTATCAAAGCTATTAATCTTCCCAAAGAACATTTTATGTACTTCCTTGGGAACAGTGAACAGGCAGGGCTGATACCCATTACTGACTGAACATTAATACGGTGAATATTAGACTCGTCAGGGAGATTAAATAAACAGCGGTGAAATATTCCGCTGAACCCCCTTCATCAAAAGAAAATGTAGATTTCCAAATTTCCTTCCTTAATGTTGCCACTGAGATTTTATCACAGACGCTTGTTTTTCGATGTTTCTTATTGAAACTCTGTCTTTAGGTGCATTTTGATTTGCAAGCAAAAAAAAAAAAAAAGTGCCGGTTTAAGTTATAAGCCGATTAAATCTTACCGGCCATGGCATGTGTTGTTCTCTCTCTGTCCCATGGAATCCATCTGTCCAAATCAGAAGGACATTTTATTCCCCCCGGTAAATAAATAAAGGCCTTATATTTAACAGAGATAAATATTAGCACAGTTTGTTGGGGCCTGCAGGCAATTTCAGTGTTTGATGTGTTAATCTTTCAGAGTTAGATGCGATGAGACTTAAGTCTTGGGTCCCTGGGGGGGGGGGGGGGGGGGGGGGGGGGGGCGGGGGGCGGCGCGGGGGGGGGCGGGGGGCGGCGGGGGGACGGGGGCGGG
>JAODKC010000047.1:3352374-3367517 GCA_026777985.1 Mormyrops attenuatus | reverse complement strand
GCTCACCTCGGAAAAACGACCAGCCTCGATAGTGAGCGCCGCGCGGAACTCGTCCTCCAGCTCGGCGTATCTCGTCTATGTGGTGGGGGGGGATACAGGGCGGCAGGTGTGAACTGGTCACACGACATATGACACATCGCACACAGGTACCTATTCAAGCGATAAGATAATGAGTACAGACTGAGTCTTTAAGGGAAAGTACTCTGCACATTAAATAAACAGCGTATGACAGGGAGTCCTTAAACGCTGCGATATCTACAGACTCTAATAAGTGTTAATAACACAGGAAAAAGCCTCAGCATACTGAGTGGGCAACGTTTGCGATGTGGAAACACAGGAGATTGATGGTATATCTGAGGGAATTTTCCAGAGAGCCTACGATATGGATATAGATCCGCTGAGAGATTTTCAAACAATCGCCCAGTTCAGGTCGGTCACCCATCACCCTGGCCATGAGAAGACCCCTTCATTGGGAGATTCTTCAGTGAACCAATTGCACATCTCATTCACACAGTCCTTCCATGGCTCCACCAATCCCATGCACAGTCTGCCGTACAGATGCCTGCCCCTTCCCATCCTAGCCCCGCCCCTTTCCCCAGTCCCACCACACCCCCACCTCTCTCTGACGAACTCGGCCAGTTCCTTGGTGGCCAGCTGACCGTGCTTCATGTTGTGGTAGAGAACATCGAAGCCGGCATTCTTCTCGCCCTGAAAAACAAGACAGGACACGGTGATATGGCCGCGGGGGCAGAGGCAGAGAGGTGGGGGGTGGGCAGTGTGCTGAGACGGCCCTGCTCGACGCTGGCGTTCCCACGGAAACCTCGCGCCTTTCCATCCTGGCGCCACCATGCAGCGGGTCTGTCTGTTTTTCTTCGCTTTCCACGCCACCATTACCCGACGTTTCCGACTAACGACGGCATTTCCCGTCACTGCGGCGCCGGCGTCCCGCGTGGGCGTGCGCTCAGAGCGCCTCCGGGTGTCACGCCGTCTAATGCGAGACGCGTCCCTGCTGTGGGGGGGGTACACCTTGCCGAAAGGTCACATGGTGTCACGGCGCCGACACGTCTATTTAAAGCCGGGAGGAGCACGCAGCCGTTGGGACAGTGAAGTTTCATGGGGGTGGTGTTTTTGCATGGTGCCACACACCAAGCCTGCGTGCCCCAAACTGAAACAAGACCCCCCCCGAAAGGAGAGAAGCTCCAGTGCTGTGAGGCCCAGTGGGGCAGGAAGGAGGTGTCCAGTTACCCAGCTTCACTTCCCAGGGACAGACACCCATTACTGGGAAAACAGAGAGACAAATAGGGACACAGACAGACAGAAACACAGAGACAGACAGACACAGGGCCAGAGGCAGAGACAGACAGACAGACAGAGTGAGCATCTGTGTAGCTAAGGACAGTGTAGAATGACTTCCAAAGGTAGAACCTGCCTGTGCGTTTCCATGGATAACCTTCAACTCAGCAGGAAAATCCAGGAACATTTCTGTACGATAGCACTCAGTGCAGCCATACACACAGATTATTATGGGCTGGAAAAGTGATGCCCATTGAAAAGCCAGAGCGGAGGAGGAGGGGGGGGCTTCATATAACACGACTAGGACGAGGGCAGCGTGGACCTCATCAGCATGGAAGCTGCAGCGGAGGCGAATTTTGGGCAGCCCAGTGCTGGACATGAACCAAGACCTCGCTGGAGTGGGGGGGAGGGAGGGGCACAAGGCAGCGCCCACCGCCACAACCGGACAGCACAGAGCCGATAATTAAACCACCCCCATCCTGCCGCGGACCCCCCAGGATGATAACGGAAATTATGCCTCTTAACAGCGGGGGACTCCTGCCAGCTGGCTCCGGGGGCGGGAGAAGGGGAGGTGTGCGGAGGCTGTGGGGGTCGGCAATGCCCCTTTAGCACGGTTAATGTGTTCATGGGGTTGGTTAGGGATGGTTTGGACATTTGGAAGCTATCAGAGCTGAATCTTTACTGGTAACGACATGTGGGTGCGCAAACACACACGAACACACACACACACACACACACACACACACACACAAACCGTGACCATGCAAACACACTCCCTGGTGGCATCCGGTCAAACTGAGGGCAGCGGAGCAGACACTACCGATCGCTGCTGCTCTAACAGCTCGGCCCAGTACACACCCTTCATGCCACTGCAAGCTGGGCGGGGCTTATGTCAAGGCTCTTTACCGAGTGGATGTTTGCAACGTGACATGTGCCAGTGAGGGAGATACTGATATTCCGCGTTCTTCGGGTCGACGTGCTGATCATCAGAGTTTGATTAATAACGGAACGCTCTCTCAGAGCCGAAATATTGACAGTGCATCTTAATGTCACTGATTTTCCCTCTGAAAAGGAGGGTCCAATAATTTAAGGAAATAAAAAACAATTAAAAAAAAAAACTTACTTCCCATTGTGCATTATACACAAACTGTACATACTGCTGCACGCATGAACATCACACCTAATTAAACAAGAACAAACACCAACACACTGAGACCAAGTCTGAAGAGAGCTGTAACCTTAACTCCCATTTGGCTGGGACTCCCTGGGAACCCTATAGCTTAAATGGGGCCTTCACTCCCCCCCCGAATCACAACCAGAACAAAGGCAGCCAGTCACATGATCCGCCAGCGATCCAGGACTGCGAGCAGGACTCGCCGCTGTCAGCGACACAAAGGGACGGAGTATTCAGTGTCCCACATGAATCCCCCAGCCATATCGATGACACTGCTCCCCTTTCCCCCAACGGTACCAACCAATCACGTCGCGAGGGTGATGCCACGGCAACTGGAGGAAATCCAGGGCTAGGTCGTTCATGCCCTTCACCCCGACTCGCTTGCACACGACCAGGTAAAGCAGTCCTCTCTGCCCTAACCATTCTCTGCCCCTAAGGTCAGCAGGCACCCAGGGAAGCTTCTGGGGGCCATTCAAGGGGGTGGGTGACCTGGATGAGGGGGGTGCGTAATTCATATACTGGAACCAAATTTCATTAGTTTTGAATCAGTCAGTGACAGGGAAGAGGCCACTGTAAGGGCCAATCAGCTTTCAGCTAGGGTCAGTGTCCCTGTGGCCCCGCCCCCATATATGCCCCTGCTGGGGGACTCACATCCCCAATAACCAGAGAATCATGGGGGGGGGATCGGAAGGCCACTCTGGCCGTCCATACGCAGAGACATGCCCTGCCCCCATTACTCCAGGCCTGGTGAAGTAGGACGTACCTGAAATAGAGCTGTCAGGTGAGCGGCATGTCCCCCGTGAGAGCATGGACCGCGCGGCTGAGAAAACGGGCCAGAGAACCCCCCCACCTTCCTGTCCCCCCTCCGCACAATATGCACGAGTCTTGCGCTGCCCCCACCACAGCCAATACAGGTTACCCTGGCTCCAGATGCAACCAGGTGTCCCCCCCCAGCCCCCCATCTGTCGTCTGTGTCATTATGCATGCACTGCTTTAAGTATTTGGCGGGGGTGGGCAAGAAGGTATGTATATTAGAGGGTGTTGTAGATGGCAGACATACCAGACATCCTGAAATAAACCTCACACAATCTGGTTTCCCACCCCGGATCATGACCTTTACCCCCGTGAGGGAACTGGACCCCACACAATAGCGCGGGCGAGGCACTTACCCAAAAGTTATTGGCGAAAAAGGCCATCTCTGTTCAGCGGTGTCCGCCGAGATCTGAAAGGGAAAGGAAAGCCGTCAGAGGGGCCAGGCCCCGTATGTGGAGAGCCAGGGGCCGGGCCCCGTGTGGGGAGGGCCGGGGCCCGCATGGAGGCTGGCGTCCGGCTCCGTGCGTGCAGCTCTGTTTGTGTGCATGTTCATGCTTGGCAGCCAAGTCACACAGCTGCCCTTATCAGGCCAGACACCCCAGGAAGGCAGGGGTGGGGGTGGGAGGTGTCACAGGGCGCAGAGCTCTGCGATCAGCACGCATCTCTGGCAGCCGCAACCACACCAGGAAACCTTTCAGAGAGTGAGACAAAAGGCTGGAGGGGGGGGGGGGGGGCCTGCATGATCGCAGGTTACAGATCATACTGAACAGAGGGGGGGTTTCAGGATGGTGGTCACGGCCCGAGGTGAACAAGGACTTCCGCTCCCTCCCAAAGTGAAACCACAAGTGCACGATAGGGGGATGTTCAGATTGTGACTGACGCTGTAGCAGCCGCAGTCGAGTGGGGGGGAGGAAAGAAAGGGGGGAAGGAGGGGGTGGATGGAGAAGAGAAGAGAAGAGAGGAACGGTGGTGTGAGGGGAAGAGAAAGGAGGAAGAGAAAGAAAGTGTTCTGGTTTTCAAGCCCATTCAGCTGTGATGTGCTCTTGTCTGTGTGCTGGTGCTGAGGTGATATTCCCTGTAAGGTGTATAGGAGGGGGAGAGGGAGAGAAAGGGAGCGAGGAGGGGGCAAGCAGACAGACAGATGGGGGAACAGACAGACACACAGAGTGAGAGGGAAGGACGGAGAAAGAGACAGACAGACAGAATGAGAGAGAGAGAGACAGACAGACACAGATGGGGAGACAGAGTGAGAGGGACAGATAGACAAAGCGAGAGAGAGGGAGAGAGGGACAGATAGACAAAGCGAGAGAGAGGGAGAGAGGGACAGACAGACAAAGCGAGAGAGAGGGACAGACAGACAGAGGGAGGGAGGAGCTTCAGTCCACATCACTGATTGAGTCTCCCTAACCGCCAAACACACTGCCCCTCCCCACCCCGTGATTAATGGGTCAGCGTCACTGCTCCAAGCACCTCTTCCTGATATTTTAATCCTTTGTCTTCCGGATGTTTCATCCTCCGTTTCACTGTGGCAGCGTAACCACCTCCCATTCCTGTCTGTCTGTCAAGCTCGACTACATCTAAGCGACCAGGGGAGGCAGGGACACAACCCTGCAAGTCGCCATCACACACACACACACACACACACACACACACGCACACAAACGCACAGATGGGACACGATCCGCCGATCCCGTCACCATCTCATCTGCCAGTGATTCAGCCTGCCCTGCCTTTCTGGGCAGGAGACCCCTTCAACCTGCTCCTGTCATCTCCGTCACACCAGGGTTCAGCTGATGCATGTGGTGGAGGGCGGGGCATGTGTGAGAATGTCAGCTGTTAAGAGCTGTCAAATCAGGATGGGGAGGGGGGCTCACGTGCCGTCATCATCGATAAAAGACAAAGCATCCTGCTTTGTTAACCGACTGCCACTGTGCCCCTTTTGTTCCTGCGATCCGCTAGCTGTGTACGTGGAGGAGGGGGGCAGCCTCATGCCCCCTGTCTGGCAGGAGTCAGGCATTGGATCAGCTCCTTACTAGTCCACGTCGTGCTCCGCTGGCTCCGCCCCCCAGGTACGAAGCTACGTCCGGCACGGACTGAGCCTGAGGCCACGCCCCGTCTGGCGATGGGGGCTCCAGCTGTTAACGCTGCGGAGAGGCCGAAGGACACGGGCGGCCGGACGGGCCCACGAGGGTGACACACTTTCACCAAGGTCAGCCCGGCCGACGTTCAGGGGGAACGTCCTCATTTACTGGTGCTGGGCTGGTTTTCGCTCGCCGCAAGGCGAACCGTCACCTTATTACACCTCATTCCACATGGAATACAGTTTCCCTTATATGAGTCTACAAGTTGTATCTGCAGGTTTGCTTTCAATAACAGCGTTAATAATTCAAGGTGAACGCTCTCACGCTGATGTGTACGTAATGCTTTTGATTTTTTTTTCCCTTTGATCTGAACAAGATTTAACGTGATTAGCATTAGCCACAAGAATCCTTTATATACAAATACCTTTATTATTACAGTTGTTAATGCGGTTAATGTTTTGTTTATTTGGACACAGTAGCTATTTTCACCTCCGCTGACGTTACGGTTCCAAGTTCTGCGACCAGCTTTTCCATGGTGCCACGCTGGAGCTGCTTTTTCTGGCCCAGGGCCAGTTTTTTTGCACTGAAAACGTGCAGAACCAGTTCTGGATTGGGAAAAAGCAGCACCGGTACCACGTTGATGGAGATGGGGTTATTGTGTCACTACTTGGACGACATGATACAAGCTTTCCTCTACATCAAGTGACTCTAAAGCTGGTATGTTAAATTCATCCTTACAATGCGAAATTATATGACAAACCGGCTGAGTGTGGCCTGTAGGACGCTATAGATGTGAGTTCAGGGTGCCCTCAGATTTATCGCTTGTAAAACAAGGACAGACAAAAAACCTCCACAGGGGCAGCATTGGAGTTGGACAGGATGGCAAAGGCAGAATTGCCCCCCTCAGCCCTGCAAACACCCCTGCGGACAGGACCTCGGTGGGGGAGCCGGTGTCCACAGGGATGTCCGCCGGGGTGCCCGCGAGCTGTCGACCATAAAACGGAGCATGTTTGGCGTGGAGCTGAAGCTGCCATCTGGTACATGGCAGGACTCCTGTTACCATAATCGGGGTGTGTGGCGAGTTGGGCAAAACACAAAACACACACACACGCAGAGCCCCAGCCTGACCCGGCAGAGGTAAGATAATTCCTAACAGGCACTTGGCAAGACGACTGCCTGGAGAAGATTAACGACATATAAATCCACAACTCGGCCTTCCACACTCGCAGGCCACTTTAATCCATATCCTCTGATGCATCTCTTAGAAAGATTAAAAATGGAGAAAGGAAAGTTCATGTCTAAAGGGCTTCTTGTCCACCACGAGCATCTCTGGAAACGACACTAACCCGTCCTTGTCCAGGGGGGAGCTTTCTTGAGGGGGACCCGAAAGTAGGGCTCGCATCGCTGCAGCAACGAAGAGCTAAGGGCGAGCAGATGGCCGGCGTGGAAAACGCGAGTGCGATGGAAAAGCCCGTCCCCATCTTCCAGCAGAAAGCAATATGGCTCTTCTCTGCTGCTCCATCGTTGAACGACAGACGGCCATCGCCGGGCAGAAGCAGCCAGAAGAAATGGGACAGATCAGCAGCAGCCATGGCGGGGGCCGCGCATCCATTTTTAATACCCCGATCGGCTCTCCGCTGTCCGCGGACTCGACACAGCGACGATCGAACGCATCCAAAAATCAGCGGCCAAGCGGAGAGAGGAAGAGAGACGCCAACACAGGAAACCGGTGCAGTCAGGCCTGGTCCTCTTAAAGAGCCAATACCTCATTACCCTCTTAATGGTTTTATGTCCAGGTGCTCTTCTGTACATAAATACAGTATGAAGATGGGTAGGATGAAACGGGGGTGGGGGGGGGGGGGGATGGTTGCCCGTTGGATGCACCCTGAATGACCCTCCCCCAGATCTTGACTGGGCTGGGGTAATGCCCAGATCCACCGACCTGGTGTGTTATCTTTAATTGGGCACAAAGACCTTGACCGATCAGATGATTCAGTCTTCCTGCACATGCGGAGTCTTCCCTTCATCCAAAGCCCCCGCTCCCCACCCCGCAGTCGCTGTACCTGGGAGCAGGTTCTGTCACCGGCTGTAACAATGACGGCACACCAAAGAGCCCCGTCGTCTAGACAGAGTGAACGTGCCGTTTAGCACAGAACACAAAACGATTCAAAATATAAAGGACAAAAAAAACTGGACACAAAGATAATACCATACATAAATACTGATCTGAAGGATGAATCACACAGGCGCAGAGCGACACTGTACTGTGGATGCAACACACTGGGTGAGGGACCCATTTGCATTCTGGGTAAAAATTCCAGCACTCTCCCGAGTTAAAATGTGAAACCTTTGTTACTTGTGAGTAGCAATACCCAAGCAACACCCAGCACAAGTTATTTGGCAAAAACACCGTAACAGAGATTAAAATCTGTCAGCCACTATAGTGCTCCTTAACTGGGCCCTGAAGGGGGCGCCCTGGGGCCGCCCAAGTCGATTTGGAGCCAGGAAACCCCATCTGCCACAGAACCAAGCCCAGAGGCCTCTGGCCAGACCCGAGCGGGCCGGCGGGGACAGGCCGATTATTTATTCATCTCTCACTGTGTTGATGCCGGCGAGACACGGATGAATCGTGTCAAGTTGACAAACAGGAAAGCGGTTTCCTGTACGGGGTGAGGTTGGGGCGCAATGCTCGGGATGACGCAGAAAGAAAGTCGGGATTTGAGATGTAAATGACGGCAGTTACTCCCAGCAACAGGTGTACAGTAAACAGCACCGGCGACAAAGCACAGTACCGCCAGAAAACCACACCTTTCATCGGAGGTCAACACGGCTGTGAAGGTACCCAGGTTCAGACCGCTCCAGCGCCAGTCCTACGAGGCAGCAGCGGCATGGGGGGGTTTGCAACCCGGCGGTGTCAGACACGACTGCCGCGTCCAAAAAGGAAAACGCATCCGTGGTTACTGACATTAGGTGAGGTTGGGCGCCTTTTGTGCAAAGTTGTACAAAGATCCTCCAACACAAGAGCACTGACAAAGAGGAAATAATCTCAGAGTCTCTCACAAGGGACTGAAATGACAATGCGGGACATAAAACGTGAGAGGTTACAAAACTGCCTTCTGATAAAAGGCAGGTTTAAAAAAGTCTCCTGAAATCTAGCCCGATTACGAATGGAGCGATCGGTCAGCCCATGAACCGGGCTTCGCCCGCCGGCCATGCGTGTCAGGGTACGGCAGCCGGGGGATGAGGCATCGGCGCGCCGCATGTGCAGGGGCTGCATGGGGCTGCACGGGGCTGCATGGGGCTAAGCGACCGGCACAGCCGCTCGGCGCTGCCACATCGCACCATCCTGCTGTCACACGTGTTAATTCGTGAAAATCACCCATATCTAGCGAAAACCTTCATATCATTGTGATTAGATTCCGCACCGGTTCAGCGTCAGTCAACCTGAGAGAGGCACGCGAGCAGCCAAAAGCTTCCGATGAAACGCACATTGAGACGCGAGAAACGCTATAGTGTCTATCCTTACCTGGATATTTATTCACGAAAGGCAAGGCAGTAACATGCCGTCTTCTTGCAGCACCGGAGCCGAGCGCAAACTGTGCGCTTCGTACGCCGTTCCGCCGCCTGGTCGCTCAGCGCTCGCGGAGTCCCGCCCCGCTTCCATCCGATTGGCCAAGGCGCCTGTCAGTCAGGAGCCCTGGAGACCAGCGCTGTAACCATGGCAGGGCGTCGGCGGAGCGCGCCTCGTCGGGAGTCCCTCGTCTGCACAGGGGGTTTTGTTACATTCGTCGGCCAATTGCAGAGACTCAGCCCGGCTGCTGAACGGCCAGTCTCCTTGCTGCAACATACGTTGTATGATTTGCCCACCCATTTCCCCCATACATCTAATCCAGTACAATATTGCAGGCAGCCACATCACCGGAGGAGGGGGGCGCTATGTTTTCCAGGTCCGTGGACTAGAGGGGGCCCAAAATAAAAGCTACAGCTTAAGTTGCAAGTTATACAGAATAATAGATGGATTGGTCTTTAGTTCTGTTTCATTTTCAATTTCTGTGTGTCTAACAAGCAGGGGGAGTAGCAGGGAATTCTGGGCACCCTGACAAAATGTCACCTTGCGTCCCCCCCCCCTTACATTATATCATTTTAGGTATTCAGGGGCCCCTGTAAAGTGTCGGGCCCCCTGAATGTATCAGGGTATCCATGCTACCAAGGGGTGTCTCCCCCCAGCAAAATGTCCCGAGGGGGCCCAGAATTTGTAGCTAGACCCTTGATCAGACCGAGGAGCCCAGCCTCTGAAAGCACACTGTGGAGACAGGGGTGCGCTGAACTCCAGGAATGAATGAACGTTGCATTTATGTAGCACTTTTCAAGACACCCAAAGCACTTTACAGAACCAGTTGGGAGCCATTTCAACCACTGTATAGCCCCCGCCCAATGGCTGCCATTCTGCGGCAGTACGCTCACCACACAGTAGCTAAAGGGGTAAAGGAGCAAGAGGGAATTCGCCAGTTAGACACAAACCTCAGTTTTACGTCTCATCCAAAGGACAGCTCCATTTTCACAGCACAGTGTCCCCGTCACTGCACTGGGGCATTGGGATCCACACAGACCACAGGATGGGCTCCCCCTGCTGGCCACACCAACACCTCTTCTAGCAGCATCCCAGCTTTCCTAGTCAGTTATGGAAGTACTGGCCAGACCCAAACCTGCTCTGCGCGCGCGCACACACACACACACACACACACACACACACACACTTTAGAGCAGGGATGTCAAACTCCAGTCCTGGGGGGCCAGAGCCCTGCACATTTTTGGGTTTCCCCTCATTTAACACACCTGATTCAACTCTTTGCACCTCCTTGTGCTAATTACCACACAGCTCTTGAACTGAATCATTTGTGGTGGAGCAGGGAGAGAACTAAGCTACACAGGGCTCCGCCCCCCCGGACTGGAGTTTGACACTCCTGCTTTAGAGACACTAGTTCACCCAGTTGCATGTTTTGAGCTGGATTATTCAGATAAAACCTACGTTAACACGTGCAGAGCATGCACACGCACACGCACACGCACTGGGGGGGGTATAGTGCAGACCGATAAACTGTCATAAGATTCACATTTATTTAGTATTTTCTTTATTCGATTTACTTTATTTATTTATTGATTTATTGATACAATGACATGTGACAATGGGGACACCACATCAAAGGCTCAAGCGACTGCCCATGCCCCCCCCCCCCCATCTAAAGAGCACTAAATTCTGACACTGCTCGTCCTTCTTTCTCCTTTTTAGACCACAAAATTCATCAATGCTCCTGCCTAGAGGTGTGATCTGGTACTTTTCTTTTTCTTTGGAGGGGGGGGGGGGGGTGGGTTACAAGTCTTTCAGAAAATTTTGGAAGAATCAAGGTGAGAGTTACACCCCCATCTTCAAAGTTAGCCCACTTTTGTCATAAACGAGGACAGTGTGAGGGCTCCCTGCCAGGGCCTGCAGGAACCGCACTGCAGCCACGTTTACACCAATGGCAGGAGGGATGAAGCTGCCAATTTATCTCAGTCTGTCAATAAAACCTGTAGCCAGAGTCTACAGGTATGAAGGACTGTGAATTTCCCACCATTCAGATGAACTGATGAAACCTCCTGTTTGAGTAACAGAACATTTACAAAATCAATCAGCAAGTCTGGCTTTTCTATCCCATCCATCCATCCATCCATCTTCTGAAACCACTTATCCTGTTCAGGGCCATGGGGGGTCCGGAGTCTAATCCTATTCCTAAGGCCATTAATAAATATCCAGTGATTTTATTTTTAATTTAAGTGCTAATCCATTTAAGTAACCCCTCAGATACTCCAGTACTTTTAATACTTCAACTCTGCGACAGACTAGGTAAAGTAGGTAAAGCATTTGATACCAAATTTTTATAATCCATACATCTCCCAACTACTTATCCAAAGCAAGCCTGTGTTCCTCATCCTGGTTCTTGGTGCATAACAAAGACCGGGTTTAGATACACAATCGTAAGGGCCCAGGAGCCCACTGTGTTTAGGATAAACACAAGGCAGGGCACACCCTGGACAGGATGTCAGCCAATCACAGAGCAAAAGGCAGGGGACACCCTGTAAAATAAATGTACAGAAAATTACAATTTTTTTCAGTAGTAATTTACACAAATGGCGAATGCTTAAAATGCAACACAGTTTTTCTCCCATTGGCACGAGCCAGTTACACCTTGTTGCGATGGCAGCCCCTCTTGTATCACAAGCTGCAGCGAGTTCGCAGAACAGTCCGAGTTAGCGGCTCCCAAATCCATCCATTGCTTTTTTTGTCTCGCTCAGTTGCGTGCCCTTTGTTCAGTGGGATTGTCCATTAAACACTATTCCCACCTCTCAAAACTTTATTTTACAAAGATTGCAAATCGCTGGGCTACTGGTTTCTGTTCACTGCACTCACACCCACTGAGTAGCAAAAAAGACTGAAAAAAAATCCTTGTACCTTTACCTTTGGATGTTTGTATGTGTATTTAGTTTGTGATGATACCACCCGCACCAAAAGAAATTCCATTGTACTTCTCTGTGCTTGGCGAATAAAAAAAAAAAGATTCTGAAAAACAAGTAAGTATAGGACGTGGATCGCTCATGCATGGCCGATACCCGACCAGTCAAATAGGTCTTGATCAGCGCCGATATCGATCCGAATATCGGATCGGTGCATCTCTAAAAAAAACCTTGGATTTCATATTGAGAAGACGGCAAGAAACTTCAGAAGCTATTGCAGATGTCTCCTGCAAGAAAGCCTCACATGAAGAGAGACAGATCCATAGAAGCCTTTCTCTTACAGACTGGACATTCCCGAGAGACTGTACATGCCTGGACATTCCCCATCCAGTGCACCCGCAGACAGTCTTTACAGAAGCTGTGGCCGCACCTCAGGCGCACAGGATCCCTGCAGACCTGATGGCACCTAAGACACTTGGGCTCCTCGGGGGTAGAGGATGAACCTCCCATTTCTGCGGAGTGTCGGCCTGATTCCCAGCACAATGGCGTTTGTTCACTCGGATGTTTACTTTCAGTTTCCGTTATTGTTCAGTCCTCCATGCGTGCCGTGCATTCAATGACAGACAGCTAAACTGTCCAATCATTTACTCCAATCAAGACTCTGGATATAGCTTCACCAAACTTGACGCACTTTCTAATAATTCTTTCCATGTAAATTACAATGAAATAACTGAAATTAAATACATTAAATGCTTGTAAACTGAAACACTGCGTTTTGTAAAACCAAAACAGAACAGTTATGTTTTTCCATCAGTCACTATGCAGGTTTTAAAACAACGTCCATCATTATCATCATGGGTGTCTAATTGCCGACTCACAACCGTTACTTCGGGCTCCTATATGTCATGCGCGTACGCGCGTACGCTGAGCTTCAGACTGACGCATCCAGTACGGTGGCCCCGATGGTGCAAAACACAGCACATAATAAAGTACAAAAACAGCACGAAACATTGAGAAAAGTTTAAATATTATATTGTGAATATTTTTTGGATTTTTAAATATTCTACGTTTCCTTATTTTTTCCCTCGTTCTTGCATTTTCTTATGTTTTACTTCTCTTAGTGTATATTTTTGAGGCGCACAATCATCCTCTTCTTTAATGTACTGTACAGCTTCTGTTCCGATTGAGTTCTATTCACCGTTTTGGGGCCCAGTTGTGCGAACAGAAACAAAAGATGAAAAACAAAAAAATAACATGTGGGAAAAAATTAAGAAAAAATAAACAAAACCAAAACATGATTTGTACGGTTAACGCGTTTTAAATCAGGCACTGCCACCTAGTGGAAATCTGCAGTTAGTACCAAGTGATCATTTTCAAGACTGCTTCTGTACTCAAGAGCCTGATTATATTTACATTTATATGAATCCAGGTGCTTATTTTGTATTCATTACCCTACAGAAATTAAATACATAATGTCTCTGCTAAAAAGCGATTGACAGACACACTGGACAAACCACTGCAAACACTGGCAAAGCAGAACCCAGATCTCAGGAAAAAATAACCACATCTTTATTTTAAAACGGAAACCACAAGAGGAGATCGGTCTGACAGAAACAAACCAAACACTAACCTGACTTTTCCAAATTTTCTAGTCTTAATGAAATAAGGTAGATATTTAAACATAGATTCGGACACATTTACACCCCAACAGTGTGAAGAATCATTAGAAGTTATTCAAAGGCATATTGGATATTGATCCTTGATATTGTTGTGTGACATAATATTAACCTTGTACATGTTAAAGAAATTTCAAGATTTCGGCAAAACACTCAAGAAGGAAATACCAGTTTAAGCTGAACTACATGAAAAACAGTCACGGTCTTTCAGCTCATACACCGATGAAATGACAAAGAACTCCAATAAAACAAAAGACTGCAAAAACATTTACAAAACGTGCAAATCGGGGCAGATTACGGAATATCACAGCACTAAACCTAATTTTTCTTCCGAGGTACGCTTTTAGTTCAATGTTTCACACTTATGAACACATTCTCTGGACAGACATGCATAGGGCTCTTATCGGTATAGAAGACTGGAAACAGCCTCTCGGTGAAAGTGTGTTTAAAGGTGTAGAGAGGAGTGTTGTTACTGGGATCAGAGAACGACAGCTCTCCCCCGTCCCAGTCCAGCTGCACTCTGATCCTCTGGGGTTTCCTCCCCACAGACAGAGGGGTAGATGGTGAGGTCATTGCTGTGTATTTACCATTATGCAGTTCTATACTCCATACGCCCCCTTCTGGGATCAGAGGGAAAAGCCCTTTCCTGTTGATGGACTCTTTGACCACACCCAGCCTCCAGTTAACTCCATCCCCCACATCTACATCCCAGCAGTGTTTCTCCGCGCTGAACCCCTCAGATCCCAGCACGCAGCACCATACAGGTCTCTCAGGGTTATCAGGGTACTTTTGTCTGACATCACTGAATGTTACGCTGCTCAGATCCTCAGAGAGCATTAGATTTGTATGTGCTGTGTTCGGGTCCAGAATTACAGGATCTGGAGAGAGAGACACACACACCAGTACTGGGTTTGTACAGCAGTTTTCTTGAACCCTCCTATCCCCCATAATTCATCTGTACAGAGACATTATAGATCTGCTCCATTCTGACATCTTCTACTCACTGTATTTAATCTCTTTCTTTTCCAGCATCTTCTCCCACACTCTATAGCTCAGGTTGCCCAGGTGTTTAGCCACATTAATCAGGGCTCCTGAGACCTCCTCTGGATCCCGCACTGGCCACTGGGCTCTGTAACAATGTTCAGCAGTAAGAGTAGATGTTTCACCCTTTGTCCAGATGTCATGGACAGTAAGCAGTCTGAGGCTCATCCACAGGGATCTCAAACTGACTCCATAATGGCAATTTTTTACAACCATGAAAAGATGAAGCATTTCACACTAAACTGTAGGAGAGACACCGAAGTTTCCTTACCTTCTCTGTGTTTCCTTATATTTCTGAAAGGGAGTAAAGAAGATTAATATCAACTTTACTAGATACATCTACATTTTAACCACTTGAATCCAGTTGTGATCCATCCTCACCAGTAGGAATGAGACGTCTTCAGCTCCCAGCTCCTGTTCTAAGGCTCTGATGGTTTCTGAGAGGGATGATATCTCGTTTGTGATCTTCTCAATCTTCTCCTTCATCATGTTGCTCTTCTGCTCCTCTTCCTCCCTCAGTGCAGATATCCTGGCTGCCTCTTCATCCTTTAGGAACTGGTGAAGTTTCTCAAA
>JAODKC010000047.1:3268893-3291691 GCA_026777985.1 Mormyrops attenuatus | reverse complement strand
TTCCCGATACACGGAACCTTTCTCTCGGCTCTCTGTGTGCTGGTGACAGCCCCCCCTCCACCCCAGAAAATTAATCTATGGAAAGTGAAGGAAAAATTAAAAATGTGGCCATGCGGCGTTCCCAGACGCTGCGATGGCTGAAGCTCCGGAGGGCATGGGAAGTGGAGACAGGGGGTAATTGCCGGGGAGAGCGGGTGCTGAGCAACAATGGGGACACGCTCTGTGAATGTTAGTCTAAGGGCACGGGCACTGGGGGGCTGGTGGCGTCCTTCCTGTCCTCCTTCTGCTCCAGTCAGCGGTCTCCCCAATAGGGGGCGCCTGTCTGCACCGGAACCGACACACAACCATGTGAGACATTCACTTAATTACTCTGTTTTTGTGCACCTTAAGGTCTTAGGCTCATATCTCTTGGGAGGGTTCAAGTCCTGCTGAACTGTTAATAACGACATTTTAAGTGTTTATTGCCCAAGTCCCAGTGCCAGACCCGGTGGGTAACGCCCCCTGGTGTAATAGACGACACAGCTACTTGGGAACCTGTGTGCTGGGATTTTTAAACCAGGGAAACTGTGTCCTTCACAAGAATCCCGCTCTGAAGGACTGGGTTCCTGAGCCTCCTCTGATGCTGTGTGTGTGTGTGTGTGTGTGTGTGTGTGTGTGTATGTGAGCCTGGATTAAGCATGAAGAGGCCCTAGGCGCCTTAAATCCTTTCTCTTTCATTGTTTCTCACCCATTTCTGCATCCACCCCCCCCCCCCCGAGAAGGAGGACAAACAGCCGCACTCATGTTCCATCCAGCAAGCTGGTTGACTCAGAACTGCGAGAACCACCAGCGAATTATGAGGAAAGGAAAGAAGAGGAAAAAGCAGCTTGGATGGGTACCCGCAAAATTGCGGCACGTGGCCATTAGCAGAAACCCGAACATTTTCCTCTTTAACTCCTTTGCTAATCTTGGTCAGGATTATAGCATCCATCCAGGACACAAGCACGGTCAAACTTTACGGGCCGTTCAGAGCAGACAGTCATGTCTTCAGACCACAAGAGGCACCTGGAGTGCCCAGAAAAAAACCCACAGGACGTGGGGAGAACCTGAGAAGGTCACAGTTTCCAGCATGTACACCACTCCAGTGTTTGATTACACTGGTTATTTATCTGTCCATCTTCCAACCGCTCATCTGGTGAAAGTTCAGCATGGGTCATATTTTACTAGGGGGAGAAAAACTGTTTTATAACTTAAATGCTGCTGGGCTGAGCTTCTACTGAGTGCTAAATCTTAGTTAGCATCGTTACAACCTCACAGACTTCAACATAAATTCACCTAACTCTGCTTTTAGATTGTTGGGGGAAATCACACAGCATGTAAGTGGTTTTATTTTATTGTATTTTTGCTTTCCCCAGTAATTCAAGGCAGCTGGTGAATGTGGACAGCTACCCTATGCTTAGCTAGCGCCTCACATTAAAGGAGTTAAATGCTGAGGAAAGTTTCGAAACTGGTGCGGTCAGTCGGCAGGTTCGTAAAGAGCCGATAAATTTGATTTAAAGTCCACTGTTAACTTGATAAAGGCTCCAGGTGCAGGGCGGACTCGTGTCTAACTGGCTGTGACATTAAACGCTTGAAGAGAAAAATGGAAATAAAGAAGCAATAAGAAGCAATCACAAAAAATGCCTCCCCCCCACCCCTCCTGTGTCAAGGCACGCATTACGCATAAGCGGCCGCCGTGGTTACACACGCTTTTTAATGCATTCTGGGAAGAGGAGCCGTGCTGTTTCTCGATGGTGGTCCCGAACTTGGATCCATCAGACTGCTGGACCCTGAGGTCCCAATTAAGAATCCTGGCGTGGAACCAGAACTTAGTCAATTACACCTCCCCGCCCGAATGGACAGATGAAACGCACCTCCCAAACGAGGGGAAGGGGGGCAGGGAGGTGGAGATTGTTCCAGAACGGGGGGGTCTGTGTTGCGGCTGAGCAACCGGTGTCAGGGGGTGAGAACCCAGCGCCATTGTGGTGGATTACTGAGACCGTGGGCCCGGCTGATGTGTTAATTGGGAAGTTGGCTTCCAATTAATTTCCTCCTAGCCTGAGGTTAGTGCTGCACCAGTAGCTGCTGAGATGACTTACTCTGGCACAGGGGGGTGGGGGTGCAGACACGGGCCGCCGCTGCTGATGAGGGGCTCAGCAAAGGGAGCGTAATCTCAGCCCGGTGCCATGCTTGGCCTCGCGTTTAACGCGGAGAGGACACCCGCGAGAAGCGAAGAAGGTGGCCGTCGTACTGACCGTATCGAGGATCCCTCAATACAAACGGGCCGATAAATCGCTCTTACCTCCGACTTAACAAATCCCTTTCTCCTGCTGTACGGTGGGATAACATCCTGCTTCTTGGAAAGACCCTCGGATCCACGTAAGCTGACGGTCTGCGGGGGATTAGGCTGCGGGTCTCATACTGGTCTGATGCTGGGCTCCATTACAAGTCCAGGATTTTAGCTGCTGGTACTAATGGTGAGACTGGCTTGAGCTTTTGATAAAGGTCACATAAATAGTGCAGGTGGCATATTTTCATGGATCTCAAGTTCATAGACCATGCTGCCATGGAGACCGCACGTTTTACTGTTTATCCAAACTTGCCTATGGAACCGATATCTCATAATTCAGTGTCGTACCGTCACAGGTTCTTCGACGTGTCTGTTTTATCCTTGAGATTTGGTACCAAGTCTTCTGTCTTTTTCCCCTGGATGGGCATCAAACATCCAAGGAAAGAAGATGGGCATGGATTTGGGAGGTTTGAGAACTGTATATATAGACAGGGCACAGTGGGCTTCAAGCAAACTTCTTAGTCAACCGCATTCACACCGTGGGAGTGAAAGCGGGAAACACCAGACCTGGTGGAACTTTACAAGTGACATCACTGATACTACAAGTAATATTATTAGTAACATTACTAAATATTCACCCTTTTGCACTCTATTACTTCCAGTTATTTTTATACAACTGTTTGCTTACAACTGTATGTTAGTATTATTATTAATTATATTGTTATTATTTTATTCATTTATTTTATTTTATTTTATTTATTTTGTGCTGTATGCCTTTTAGACCTCTCCCAAATCTGGATTCTTTTGGTGGATTGCCGTTTCAAAAAAACAAAAAAAAAAAAAGCAAATTAAAATCTGCGAGCTAATGTGTCGGGCAGTAATGAAATAAGAATCTCGACACTTTCATGCATTGAAATGCAAACGAGAACCCCCCCCACCCCCACCCCGCTACCACGGCAATTCATCATAAAAGCCGGTGCGTTTCCACTTAATATACATGAGGTGCCATGAATTATCACCAGCCTCGTTATTATAACAAACCTATCAAAATAAATGCAGTACAGGGTCAAGTGTATTATTTTTGCTTGCGTCACTTTCGTGGATCATCTAAATTGGCTGGGAGACTCACTTTGAACTCGCATAAATGCACAGCTGCCCAGACTATGTATCTCTATCTCTCTCTACCTTGTTTGCCTGCTTTTAAATAGAGGTTCACAATGCGAGAGAGAGAGAGAGAGAGACCCAACTGGTTGCAGACTCGCACATGAAGGGCTATTTCAGGTCTCACATTCATCTCTGCCAGCAGAGTACCTGGACCTCTGTCTTTCTGCCATCCATCTCCGCTGTGGGCCCAATGCCACTCGTGTCCTGACTCCCCATTTGCATCTCCACTTTTGCTGATACAGGAAATCACGGCGCTTCTTGATGGCCCCTCGCACGCTCACACCATGACGTTCTGGACCACTGGATATTAAGCAAAGTTCAGCCACTCATTTTTTTACCGAACAGCCGATTTAGGCTTTTGAGCCATCATAGCAGTATATCGAGGAGCAGAGAACACTGCTTGATTTCCTTGTCTGACAGGTATTCTTTCACCAGGCTGAGAAAAAACTTTGTTTCCTCTCATAAAATTATAACCAAGAATCAGGGCTGTAGCTGAGAGCATGACTTGTGTTCTGAGTCGCTTTATGGGTTCTCTGTGACCTTTGAGTCTGGAACACTCCATTGGTTACGTCTGAGCAATGGGCTGCATGGGGCTCCACTGGATTTGTGTGGTTTAAGTAGGTCAAGGAGTT
The DNA here is from genome assembly GCA_026777985.1 of Mormyrops attenuatus. NCBI lineage: Eukaryota > Metazoa > Chordata > Actinopteri > Osteoglossiformes > Mormyridae > Mormyrops > Mormyrops attenuatus. The sequence goes on along the minus strand of JAODKC010000047.1, from coordinate 3,287,587 downwards.
TTGGTTGGTCTTGCAGGAGCACTTCCTTGGAACCAGGTAGGCACCTGGATTGTTCTGAGGTAGGGAGACACGCAAAGCCTCCAATCAACACCTTTAGCCAGTGTCACATGACCCAGAGTGGACACTGGTAGAAGCTGGCTCTGTGGCAAGCTTGGGAGGAAAAAGGCTGCAGAGCATTCTGGGAAGCAAGCAGGCTGGTCTTTATGAGAAATCAAAGTCAAAACTGCGAGAAATGGGGTCAAATTCATGCTACATTTTTTCATTTTCATGCCGTCTTTCACTTTGTACGAGTGTGCAATGAGGGAGGTGTGAAACTTTTCACGAAAGAAACAAAACAGGTAGGGAGCTTCCCTGCAAAGATGACGAATTGATTTTGGTTGAACAAACAGTTCCCTCCAAAACATGGCAATCTGAGATGAAGATAAACCCTGTCCGTGTTTGTCTTGCTTACATGAAGCAAAACAGGCCGTCACACAAAATAGGGAGAAAAGGCAACACTGGCACGAAATCCTCGATTTCCTTCATGGGGTTAACTTGTGCCGTGCTCGCATTTTCACGGCCTCCGCTCGCGTCTTTCAGAGAGCTAATGCTAACGACATCTTCAAATAGGCCACTAATGGATGGGGTTACAAAACCGGGGGGGGGGGGGGTGTCCCCGGGGCCTTGTACCCCCGAGTGAGGAGTGAAGGCTGTCATGTTTGTCCACCGTCGTTTATGTTCCTGTTTAATGCATAATTTATATAACACTTACCCGGGCCGGTACAATGTCATTAGATTATATGGGAATTTCTGAAAGTTCCCTGTGGGACTCCGGGATAAATTCATATGCAGGGTCATAGATTTCAGCTAGCACAACATATACTGGTTACCAGTTCTCGACCTCAACTTGTTTTTCCCTGTAAAAAAATTAAAGTTAAATGAAACAGTGATGAGAGGCCAAGATTTATAAATCCGATTGATGGAACAAGAGAGGCTAAGTTCACCTTTGTGTTTACAGTCTTCATACAGTGACATAAATCAATTAATCAATGAATATATCTATCTGTCCATATCTACCTCTGACGGCGTAGAATGGCGGAGGCAGGAAAAGAGGTGACGATCCACTAGCAGCTCCACGAAAAAGCTACTACATGTAACTACAAAGAACCATCAACAGACAGAACTAGAACAGACACTTAAATACACACAGAAACTCAGGGTAAACAAGGGACAGGTGGAAACCATAACTTAATTAGGCGATCAGCAGGGCACAGGACAACAAGAAACAGGTGGAATACATTACAATTAACAAGCACAGGAAACTAGAAACTAGACTTTTAAACTCAGAGGATCACAACACTAAGAACCTAAATGCAAGGACAGAATTTATCCAGGGAGCAAACGCAAGGAACTTACTGGAATATAGTCACTTAAGCAGGAGACTGTAAAATAAATGTTAAACAAGGGAAACCAACTAGTTGAGGCTGGCCTCTGGTCAGCCTTGAACCCACAACGAAAAGGGGAACAAAAACAGCAGCCAACCACTTAACCTGTTAAGCCATTCGGCAACTTGGCAACGAAGCAAACACACTTGGGACAAAGGGGCTACAAAACAGAGTAAGGGAACAGGATGGGCAAGCAGGGAAGTGACATGAAGGGTGGGGACAGAGAGGCGCTGACCCTGACACTATCTATCTATCTATCTATCTATCTATCTAATCATTGAGCTCTGATTTGTGCCTGGCAACACCCAGCTTATGCTACGCTAACCCAATCAGCAGGGACAGCCTTCAGAGGAGCTGCGCCCTCCAGTGTGGCTCCTTCCCGAAGGCTGTGAAGATGGACGCTGGCCGGACCCTGGTTAGCGGGAGTCTCATTAGCATATGGCTAGCTGCAGGGAGTGCACGCACCGTGATTCCCCTTTTCCATGCAAGTGCCGGTGCTGATTAAAATGTCTGCGCCATATTCTGATTTACAATCTGGGGCCCAGGCTTCTCAATTAAAGCGCACGGGCCAGACGGGCCAGACGGGCAGGGGGAGGGCACGCGGCAGCCCGATCCTGCTCACAACTGATTCTCCTGACTGTTAGCAGTAATTTGATTCCTGTTAACTCAGCCTTGAGGCTCCACATGGCATAACTGTCGTCCCTTTTCATCCGTTGTCCCCCCACCCCCCATCCAATTTGTTTACCTCAGCTACACTTTACATACAACTTGATGTGCCCCCTTCACTCCCCAGTTGGACAGCTGCAGCTAACAAAACATAGCATTTAGCCATGTTAGCATTTGCGCACTCTCGCAATGTCACAATGCCTTGCAATTTTAAACCCCTGTATAAGGCCTCACTCACTTACAAAGGGAAGGCTAAAGCTTCCGGCACCTTCTAAATCTTCTGTGACAGGCAACAAACAATACAGGACCTCCTCCTTTTAAATATGTAGATTTAGGGGCTGCAGGTGGCCATTAAGGAGACAAACTTATAACCCGAAGGTTACGGATTCCTGGGAGGGCTCTGCCGTTGTACCCTTGAGTGAGGTTCTGTACTCAAATTGGCGCAGTAAAAATATTCCGCTGTTTAAATGGGCAAATTTGTAAGTCACTTTGAAAAAAAAAATCGCCTAAGCAATTAGAAATAATAATAAAAAAATCACCGTGGCTTCAGTGTGAAAATGTTTCTCTCAGCTGCTCAACTTTCCTTCTGCTGTCTTTCCCTCCTGAGAAATTAATTTTCAAAGACAGACAGAGCTTGGATTTGAGATTCGGCCGTAAGCCCCACAGAAATGGGGCAGCGGCAATTTCTGACTATTCTCTGCAGCCATAATGTTTCCCTCCTTATTTGACAGTGTTGCATCATTTTTTTTTCTGGCCGGACTAATTTCCTTTCAGACCCTTAAAGAAAAGCCCTTTTGAAATATTCTGGCGGCTCTATACGCCGCATAAAATGTATCATATTATGTGTCCTTAAAAGCGCATTATTCTATTCTCTGCACCGCTGCGAGTTAAGTTTCTGGTTATTATTCACAGTTAAACAAATATGTTAAGAAGAGGAAGGATTTTGCCGGGAAATAAAACTCTTCCACCCACGAGCGGTTCACTTCGGCGATGCTCGAACAATCGCTCCCACAATCCTCTGCTTAACGCCTCAGAGCCGCATAAATGAGGGGGTGAGGCACGCAAGCCTAAGCCTCTCCGCTTCTCCCGATCTAAAGGTTTCCTTGATGCTTCATGAATGCCGGATACCAGCGGCAGATCCAGTTGTCACTCCGGATTCACATTACAATGATTTGGGAACAATGCCACCGGGTGATTCTCGCAGACGCACACGTGAGTGTGCATGCGCGCCACCTCGCTGTCACATTGCACATCCCTGTGCTGAGGTGCCAGATTAGGATCCTGAGGAGTGGAAGCATGCTGTGACTTTGGAGGGATGCAGATCCACGTAGACTGTGAACTGTCCGTTTGTTGCACATCAGTTTGGATTATCCCTTGTTCCTGGTTCCAGTACCTGTTGAGACTACATGAGCTGTAACCTCAAAGTCATGGTGTTTATTATCTTAAGCTTCTGAGATGGTTCACAGGTGCCCCCAGATTGGCAGTTCCCCCTCATGAGTAGGAGTAGGAGTAACTACATCCAAGATCCTTTCCCAAAGTTCCTGTGACTTCTAGAATTTGGGAGGTTCACCAGTGGAGGTTCACAGCACCAAACAGTTTGATTTAATTATAAACATGTAATAATCAACATGCGTCCAAATTCTAACCCCTTAATTCAGTCGGGGTCACCTGGCCCCCATGCAGGGCACATACATTGCTCACAGAAAGTCTTGGGACACTTAATTCAGTAGAAATATTGCACATTTATCGTTTTTATAACAAAATCATTACTTTACTCTTTTGTTTACCTAAAATATATATCACATTAGAAAGTAGTTTTAAGTACAATATTCATTTCAAGTAGTAATAATTTGAAACGCAAATTATAGTTCTAAAAGCTGTTTTGAGTTAAAAAGTTCATTGACAAGTAGACTCACTGGGTGATTTTTAATTAGTGACAATAGAAAATGCCCAAAATCTGTGTTTAGTTTCCCTTTGGGAGCCAATGACTATAATTGAAATTAATAGCAAAATGGTAAGAACAGAACCGATGGTCCGTGCAGAAGACATGCGCAGATACGTTAAATATCGCTTGTCAGTGGACTTTTGGTACGAAACCAACAAATCTGTTACATAATTAAGCAAGTATGAACATTTGCCAGCACTGTATACTCACCAAAGGTCGAGAGAATGAGGGGCCTAATTACACGCAGACAGGTAGAGTAAGGGGTTAATGTAAACCCCCAACCCCGGTGGTATGAGGCCACAATGCCCCCCCCCCCCGAGCCGTCATGTTATTGGAGGTATACAGTAATATTACATACATACAGGTAAAGCACAAACAATTGTTTATTTGTCCCGTTTTGTTGACACAGCTGGATTATCGTGCACATTAAGCGTGTTTGTTTGGATCATGATTTGCTGTGTCTGGCTCACACATGACAACCTGTTTTATTAATGTTCCAGGATCACCTGGAGTGATCGATTCTTTACGGGAAGGATGACAAGCAACTTGCGGCATAGATAATTAAATACAGATTACTGATCATCTGGGGTCCTTAAAGTCCATTTGGAGCAGTGCAGTAAGATCCCAAAGGGGAGAATCAAGAGTGACTTAACAGTGACGTGAATACAGATACAGAAATACAGTTATACCTGGAAAAAGTTCGACTGAGCTGCTGAAATAGACTACTTCTGAAAGTTTGATGTCTGACGCGAGCTTCATTTCCAAAGAGAGCAAAGACCTGGATATGGAGCAGCTGAAGGCCAAAGATAAAATAAAAGATTCAAGTTTAAGTGGGAGACGGAAGAGGAAAGAGAAAAGGTAAACGCGGCGCAGCATGACAAGGCAACTCTTAATCATGTGACCACACAAGGCGGAATTGGCAAAAAAATCACCAGGCCTCACAAAGGAGTAAAAAATATTACATACAAGAAAATACACATGACAACAGGCGGGATGCACCAGACAGAAGAACTGGATACAAATCGAAGGAAACAAGGGATTGTTGTGTATCACAAATGAAGGGGTGTGTGTGTTTTAGCATTAACTGTCCTAATATTATTTTTGTTTAGCCCATTGAGCACTTCTTGGATACTGGCAGAATGTGTCGGTGCATTAGTGCAGGAAAAGTCGCCACGCCGCAGTCCTGAGTCTGCCAGACACTGACGCAACTAATTGAAATAATTGAAACGCGCATCACGCAAAACAATGCAGAGTGATAAACCAAAGTTGCTTGTTTCTTTCTGCTGCAAGACTTGGCAATTCCAGGTAACTTTCTTTAAATGTTTAATGGCACGTGTTAGTGGAACTCCAGGCCAACACCACGCCAGACACCCACGTACAGACCGACGTCAGCCCCTACATGTAGGAAATGTTAATTTATTTTCCAAGCGCTTTCCCCCAGAGTGACATATAACTGAGAAAGAGGGGTCAGGCCGTCCCCAAAGTAAACGGGGGTTAATGGTCATCCTGAAGTGCCCAATGGTGAAACCACGTTGCCAACCATGGGATTTGAACCAGCAACCCTCTGACCGCAACCACAGCATCCCAACTCACAGAGCCACCCTTCATATATAGATGTTCAATTCCCTGGTTCAACTAGTAATTCATTAATTTTGTGTCTCTATACCCACATCAGTATCAGAGTCGGTGGCGTACTACTTCAAGCTGGTTTAGATCATGTCCTGGTTCTGCCCATTTGGTTTCAAGCCCCCAAACTTGTGTCTGGCACATGGGGTTGGAGAGGTTCTCTTCCAGACTCTTTGAAGAATGTGACAGTTGACGGAGGAGGTTCAATAAGGTTGGGCCACATTACGGAGTGGTTCTTACCACGGTGATGGGAACGCATCATCATGATCCTCCCGCCTGTTCCCTCTCAGGGCAGCCGTGGGGGAGGGGACTTTCACCTGAGCTGAGGGTGGGCAAAGGAAGTGGGCACTCGCCAGATGCCTGGGGGATGCTGGGTAGTGGCTCTGGTCACAGCGGACTGTGACTGGCAGGCAGATTCCGGAGGTGAGAAGGGCGGGGGGGCCTGATGATGCCTTTCCCACGCTTCCTGATCCAGCTTGCTCCCTGTCTCCCCCCTCCTCTGCCGGTTCCATGCTCGAGATCGCTTCTGGGATAAGGGGCTGATCCATAGGCCCGATTAAAGCCCACGGTTTCTCATGCCGCTTCATTACAATGCACTATTTAGGCACTTAGCAGAAGCTCTCACTTCAAAGCCGCCTGTTCTTGCCCATTTATACAGACGGATATTCCAGCTCCCCCCTCACAGACCCTGCTGAGTCTTTAAATTCCAACATCCCTCTATCCCCCGGCCAGTTCCTGGGTGAGCACAACATCGTATACCGCCGCCCTGCTGGCAGGGTTCTTCAGCCCTGGTTGTGCCTCCGCTTTCTCTCCCTCCTGATGCTTCCTTTCCCTTCTTCTTGGTGTGGCCACCACCCCCTGCTTCGCTCAGCAAAGCGAGCTCCCGGGAATCACTGGGAAAACATCTGGAATGTCAGAGCTGCTCGTTCGGTGCGTCGGAGCTGCTCTGCCGGCTGCTTTGGGGGAGGGGGTAGGGTAGGGTTGCAGTTTTCCGTTTCGGCCACTAGTGGGCACTGCAGCCAAACAGTTCCGGGCAGCGCGTGTGCGTGACTGCGCGCGTGCGCCGTGGCAGCACTAAGGCAAGCGGGCCTGGCACTGATAAAGCCAAGCTACCCAAGGTTGCATCAGATAAAGGGGAGAACGCACTCCATAGGGTGTGCAGATTCCAAAACATCCATTATCTGTTCCGATTCATTCCTGACTGCTAAATATTTTTGACGGCAAATCCTCCCACAGGGCCAACAACCTCTTGCCTCTCCTTCACACTCTGTGTCCTTGTGTCCCTGTTTACTGTTTCAGAAAAAGGCGGGGTGGGTGTTGGGGGGGGTCTTGTCTTGTCTGGGTGACGCTTTCAAACGGTAAGCAATTTCGCAAGAAGACAAATAAAATCAATCTTCCACAGCCGACTCCGTCTGCACAGGACACAAAAAAACAAAGATAGAAGCATCTTAAAAAGGATCCAAGGGGTCTGCATCTTCTGCATTTCTGCTATCCATCATTCACTGTGTTTCAAAAAAATTTCCAGTGCGATGAAAAGAGTTCCCTTTCACCTGTGTTAACACTTAAAATACAACTGTTTACACGCATAAAGCGCCTGTATTTATTTCTGCTTATACACGAACAACACGCTTTGTTTCTGTTTTATCGCCACGTGAACATGTTTGAGCTGCATATCTTGCGAATATAATGCTTTATGTGAGACCGTCGAGCAAAGCGGGAGGCAGAGCCGGAGTGTCTTGTCTTAAAAAGCAGGATTAACGCGTGCTGAACGGCAATCCGCGCATAATCTGTCCGCGGTTTCGCCAGCCCTCGAGAGGAGAGTCGCGAACAACATGCTGTGTGGCTCCATTCTTCGATGAAAGACTGAGTCATTTCACCGGGAGGAAGCAGCGGAGAAAGGGCCCCTGTTTGCTGGCTTTGTTTGATATATTTAATTTCTCCAGTGTTCAAAAAGCAGCCGTATTCATCAAATCAAACGATTACAACAGACTTCCAGGGAAATTATACGCAGTTTGGAAAGCAGGTCACAGTCGATTAACTATCTCACCACAAAACACACTTCAGGCTGTCTTTTTGACTCTTAGTTGCTGCCGGAGTGTGACTGTGTGACCATCGGTGTTCTGGAAGGGCCGTCCAGGGAGGGGCCTGCCATCAAGGAGACAGCACTGGGTCACTGCTTTCCTCAGAGCAGATGGATGGATGGATGGATGGATAGATGGATGGATGGATTGACGGACGGACGGATGGACGGATGAATGGATTAATGGACGGACGGACGGACGGATGGATGGATAGATGGATGAATGGAGTTCCACATCCCTCCAAGAAGTAGGCAGTAACTACAAAAATGTTTATGAGAAGTGGCACCCAAAGGCCACCTTGAGCATAACACTGAGGGGCCTCCAGCCGGTCACGTGGCTTTGCTGCCATATTAATGACACTGTGTCTTCTCCACGCCTCATAACCTGTGAGTAAATTCCTCGCGAACCCAGGGGGTGTATTGGATAGGCACGGAAATCAGATGTACAATTAAAGCTGACTTTTTGATGACTCTCGTTTGGCTGTTAATTTAGCCATCTGGCCCCCAGGCATCGATAAACGCTCCCAGAGTGATCCACCTAATGAGAGATCATTAAACGCTCATGCACCACTTTGCTTCCTCCGTCTCCCGTCCATTCACGGCTGACCGCATAATTACCAAATGGATGAAAGCCAGGCAAACCTTAATCACACCTGTTCCGTCTGAATGCCCATATCCAAAAAATTGGTGCACACACAAGTAGCGTGGATTCTATTATTTTTAACAATTCAGGGGAATATCCAACTTAATTTGCTGCTGAGTCTCGCACTGATCTGATTGAGGCAGTTAACTGTAATCAATATCAAATCGGGTGCCTGCTTTGCAGGTGGATTAAGATTCTTTGAAATAATGTTTTCATTAATCCAAAAACACCACCGTCCCCTTTTCCTGTGTATACAATACATTTAATGAGACCTTTTTTTATCCTGAACAGATGGTTGCTGATGAAATAGCCCTCCCTTTTCATCAGCATGAACGCATCTGAAAAGTATTTTATCAATGTGTTGTTCTTGTTCTGAAAAAGAGTGGGTGGATAAAATGTATCTTTATGAATTTCTCTTCAAGACTGCGGTTCGGTCATTTATGCCATTCGATGCTGCATGGAGCCACGCTGTACCGTAAGAAGCTCACCGAGAACATGCAGACCCTATCTGCTCATTCAGAAAGCAGTCAAGATGTTTCTCCGGAAGGTTCCCTCTCAGATTTCAAATGCATGCTGCCTGATACAACGAGTGATCAATTTTCTTATTTTTTTTTAATGAATGATGCATTTCTGGACAGATGCATATGTCTCCAATAATCTTCAGAGACACTGTGATCTTGTCGCATCGTACGATTTAGTGAAAGGAGGCAAAAACTTAGAGATGCAAAAAGACGCATAGCGGTCAGGGATGCAAAAAGATGTACAGCGGTCGATTCACACCTGAGGAGACGGTTGCTTAAGAATGAATTCAGTTGCACTTTTGCAAAGCTGAACACTACAGATCTCCAGGTATCTCCAGGAGCATTTTCAGGTACGTTTACAAACCATGGCCGCTGTGACCATGCAGGAATGAATTCATGGATTTCAAAAATCAATTAGCCAATGGGGTCTTGCCACATGACGCACAGATTGGGGCACCAGCCTCACGTAACGTATGAATAAATAACGGTGGTGACCTTTGCTTTATCTGGCCAGAATTAGGAGGAACGTAAGTGAGGGAACCTGATTGCTTCATTGGACAAAGGAAGCCATGCTTGGTGACTGCTTGACCCCCCGGTTCCTCTATAATTCATGCTGCCAGGGAAAGCCCAACGCTTGAGTCGGAGAGGTCAGTCGATATTAATATGGCGCCACAGCGGGCCTTGCGCTAAGAGATTGGGCATTTCGCGCAACGTTGCCCCTCCTGCCGTCTCCCTGATTTGATATTAATATTAATCTTCATTTTTTTGCTGGATTATGCTGTCCCCCCCCCCACTTCAAATCCCACATTCTGGGAATGGCCCTAGAAGGCTTTAGAGAAGACAAATCTACCCAGACTCTGGCTTCAAAAAGTGGACCCTAATCAAGTTCCAAATCAAAATCTATGGACCTTGAAGTTCTCTGGTGCTCTGCGCTGGACCATTGTGACCTGTTGCCCTCAGCTCGAGTAGCTTTCAGGCTGGCAGGAGAGGCGACGCAAAGAGCAACTCGATTAGTCTTGGCCTTCTGAAATAATCTCCGGGGCCAAAAATAGATGAGATATTGAAGTTCTGACACTGGAGCAATGTTTGGGGATGTTGCCAATAATCGCAGAGTGCAGACCGCTTTGCTGTGAGTCCCCTAACAAAGGGTTGAAATGGCACCTTCTTCTGGGGTAGACAATGGCCTCTGGTGAGTACAGAGGTGGATGGGAAGTGCTTCAGGTTAACGGGACCTCAGCCGGGAGATTGATGGAGGGGTTAGCCAGGTGAGCAGCTTGCGTTCGCTTGGAGTCATTAAGGGGGTGAGGGAGCTTTGGAGATATCGTTCATGTGCCTGAAATTGAGCACCGTTGGCTGAGTATAGGCCCAGTGTTCCTCCTGTGCCTGTCCGCATTATCCTGCTGGAGGCGGGAAAGCTTCCCAAGGTCTGCATCTCTTCCTCATAATGAATAGCTGTAATTATAGAGGTTGAAGTCGAGAAACAGCATCACTAACACCGTGGCTTTCCCTAGATTTGCATGGAGAGGCCCTCTGCTCACAACAGGGGCTGGTTCAAGGCCATTCCACTTTGGGCGGGGGCGGGGCCACAGGGGTGGGGCCACAGGGCCACTGGCCCCAGCCGAAAGCTGACTGGCCCCTGGAGTGCCCCTTCCCCTGTCACTCACTGTTTCAAAGCACATCATTGGCTAATGATAAGGTTGGCCTCTTTGTATGAATTATGACCCCTCTTATGCCCCCTACCCTAAAAGATCCTATAATCACCCCTGCATTCCAGAACTCAATTCCTTTTTAGGTGATAAAAGGTGTTTCCTTTATGATTGACATGGAGTGGTGGGAGGATTCAGGGGGTGTTGTCGTGGCTAGAGGGACAGATTCACCTGTCCTTCCCCTTCTGCCCCCTCAGGATGGGCCTTCTTTTAGGGTTGGAGATTGAGGTGGTCCTGCTGGGTTGTCAGAAGAGGGCGTTTTTGTGGTCGTACCAGTTACGCCAGATAAGGCAGGTCCAAACAAATGCCGTATGCTGACAAAAAAGCTGTCAGTGGTGCGCAAATTGATCCAAGCTGCAGCAGAAACGGATGCACTGTTCACAGACTGATGACGCGGCTCCTTCTGCTCTGGCGTTTGCGGTGAGCTCTGTTTGCGCAAATTGCCACCTACGTTCCAGGGTATCGACCATCCCCGTAGGTGCGACCGTAACGGAATTAAGAGCTCAGAGTTCAGCCCTGCCGTCTGCCTACTGACTGGCACTTCGGCCTGGCAAGACTTGCGGTGCACTTGATCCTTGTGAGAATGTCAAAGTCAAGTGGCAACAGGGGGGAGTATTTTGCCGTGGGTCAAGTACTGCTGGGGGAATGGAGGTTGGAGACTGAGAGGGACACCACCCTGCCATTACCGCCATGCCCCATGAAAAAAACGAAGAGAAAACAGAAATCTCCGCCCATGGAATTCATCAAAAAAATTACTGATAACATAACCGTAGAGAGGGAAGCGAGGTCTTTGTATTGAAACCTCATTCTTAGTGTGGTCAGTTGTTTTTTCACTTTGTTAACAAGGGCCCATTGATAAGAAACCTTCAATACTATTGGGGGGGATCAATCCTGAGAAATCCTCAGTTTTTGCATTTCAATGGCAATAACAATATCGGTTGCGTAACTAGGAGAAGCACTCGATCCCCGACTGTTGTGCCAGTCTCAGAAATGTAAATACAACTTAAGTGAAATGGTGTGGCAATCGAGATGCTTCAGCAGAGCCAGACTATACACACGTGCCTTGGCACATATTTGCTGGTGGAACCTGATCCTCCCTGTAGACGAGTCTCTCACGCCCCGAGGCCGGTGGACATTGAGAAGCAAGCAAGTGTATCCGTAAGGCAGACATCTGACATGGAGACAAAGGCCTGGCTTGCCACAGTCGGGTCACGGTCGCGCGGAGAAGAAAGGAGAGCCCGACAGGTAAATAGGATGTCATTCTGGGACAACAAAAGCTTGCCTTAACCTCCGAACCTTATTCCACTGCCTTCTCCATCTTCTTTGGCACATTCCAACAAGTCCCACGTGGTCGTAGAGGAGATAGTCTCCTCATTCCCCTCTGCCGTTGGTGTGTCGGTGTCAGTCAGCTGTGGACTGGGCATTGCAGTACCATGCTAATGCTAACGGACATGACACAAACACGGCATCGAATTGAAATATGAATGGCAAGTAGCCCCCATCATCATACTGGATGATGCCACATGGTCTCGTGGCATGATGTTAGAGATGAGAGTCGCCGGAAGTTACCGACTAGCAATGTCATGAAAGCTGACAAGCTCCTGGAGGTTTAACGCTGTTTGCTTAATGCTACTTTACCTTCATTATTCATGCACACCCTCGTAGTGCAAAATGTAATGACGATGATGTAATGAAGCAGTTCAGCAGTCAGCAGACAGCATGACATGTGCTACTCGCTTCCGCCTGAACTGCAAGTGCTGGAACAGAAAGATGCGTTTTGAGCCCACAGGAGAATCTCCCAGTAAATACGTGCTCATGTATGTCAGCGACTGTTAGCATTTCATTGGGTGCAATTTAGCTTCATGGCGGTTTGCTGTAAAGGCCACATGGAGGCCACAGAGCTTGCCTGTGCATGTTTGGGGCCTGATCCACGCCTTCCTGTCAAAAACCTTTGGTTTTTGTGCATTACTCGATGTGGGCGGGATTATAACTTGTTTCTCGATGTAATGGGACTTGCAAAGTGGGTGCACCGTTGTTGAAAATAAAAAGACATTTTCATATATGTTGCACCCACTTTGCATGGCTGTGAAGAAAAAGAGCTGGCAGACACTCCACCTCTCAAGATGAGTTTTCCCCCCACTTGGGGGAAGCATTTGTTGTTTCTGGGGGCCCACTCACCCAGCAGGCATCTCAGAAATAAGGAATGTGTTTATTTAATGTTACATGTAGTGGCGGTTTGTAGCCAACAGGGGGCCCACCATCCCTTGGGGCCCCATACAAATGTGTAGTTTGAGTGCCGATAAACACTGCCCCTGCCCAACTGGCACAGGTTCCACGCCCCGTGGCACCCTGGATGAGATGGCCTCCCGTCTGCACCGAGCCCAGACAGGCATGGTTGCCCCGTTTTGGGTTACGCTCCCCTGCAGATTAAAGCCCTTCATGCTTCCAGACTGCCACTTACCCCTAAGCCCTGTAATTGGCGCCCCTATGCACTTTCTCCTGCGTCACACGGCAGAGCTGCCCGAGCCCTCTGAGTCTCCGTGTTTCACCGTCTCTGTTCCCCCAGTGTTCGGAGTGCCGTTCCCTGTTCGAGTTCCTCCTCTTTCTTTAAAATTAGCTACCGCTCCACATACACCCAGACTGTGTATATATATATATATATATATATAAAATGAGTCATCTGCAAGGCATAATTATTTAATGTGAAGAGCTGAAGTGAGTCAGGCGGTGGATTTTTTACACCGTTCGCTAACGCAGCCCCGAGCCCAGCCCGACGTGTGTTCAGACACGGCTCATAAACACGGACAAAAGAACTTATCAGCCTAGATGCGCATCAAATTTAGAGCAGTGTAAACTGGGTCTGTTTCCTGTACTTTTGCCTGTAATTGCTCTGGCTTATTTAAGTATAATGAATGTTAATGCCTCATTAAATAGGCACAGCTTGGTGGTCCCGTTCCCTGTTAATTTCTTCGGTAAGAATCTCTGCTCCGGACGGCTGGTCAGATCAAACCTGGGGGGGGCTGGCGTCTCAGTCTCTGCCCTAAACAGAGTTTGCTTGGGTGTAGGAAGCCTTTGACTGTCACATGTACAGAAAAACTGGCGCTGCAAACGCAATCAAGGCCGTCGGCCTTGTAGCCACACAGACAGGGCATGATCGCCTGTATCCTTTCCTGTAGCTAACCAATGAAATCAGTAATACTAGTAATGCTGTGTGATGCAGACGTCGTTGCTCAGAAATGAGTGCCGACTTTGGTTTACCTCTTTCAGGAGCCCTCACACCTCTGAGACACTCTCACCGAGCCCCTTGTCTAGTCATCACTGGTCCTATAAATGCGCATGTGTGTCCCCATGGATGGAGAGGCTCATGATTAGCTAGCTTGGACCCCATGTAAACCTCCCAGAGAAAGACAGCGACAGCTCAGAGTGTTTTTCCCAATGTGACCGCTAATGAATTAAGGTGCTGGCAGAGAGAGCCAGGTGTTACGTCACACAGTGCTCCTGGGAGGCGCTGTGCTGCGCTGGGGGCATGCGAAAAGATTAATCCGGCCGTGTACACACATGCAAAGGGGGTGCGGGTGTCCCCCTGCCTGCCCGTATCTGTGTGAGATGTATTCCCAGGCGCTTTAATCTAATCTCAGCACTTGTGGGTCTGGGAGAAGACAGACGTGCGTATTGGGGGTGACGCGGCCTGTCTTTTACACACCGGCAATTTTCACTCTGTGCTGCCACGATTCTGACTGTCGCCGGACAGGTGACCAGGGCATACGAAGGCCAGACCCTCATCCCTCTCTGTGAAACAGAACTGTATACTAGGTGGGGGGGGGCAGAGCACAGGGTCAGGGATCTTAGGCACTTTGATTTAACTCAGTGGGGATCTTTGCCAGATGGTCATAGGTTCAAATTCCAAGGCTAGCAGAGTAACCTGCAATTTCCTTTTAATCTATCTATCTATCTATCTATCTATCTATCTATCTATCTATCTATCTATCTATCTATCAGAAAATCAGATAATCAGATAACCGCTGAGTCCCTGATTAAGTCCCTTAACCCCACATGCCGAGGTGAAATGAGGGGGGGGCACGCCTTTCCCAGACACCATTCATCGGACTCCCTAACGAACAGGCATGTGGACGGGTGTGAGGCCCAGGGACCCTCTGACAAACACACACCTCACACGAAGAGACGAACTGCCAACTGTTGGTATGAGTTGCTGATAGACAGCAGACTCATAAAGGCTTTGCAATTCAGCATTTTGTTTCACCTGAAAAACCGGAACTTTAGCCCCATATTCAGTCCGTTGGTTAGACAGTAGCCACCCCCCCCCCCACACACACACCCCCAGCATGACTGCTGCCCGCCTCTGTCGGCGACAGAGTGACATTTTTTATTCCGCCATATTGCCCATTTCAGCCATTTCATTCATTCGTTTCATATCTATTTCACACATTTGTACTCATATTTTTTGTTCTGCATGTTTCTTCCATTTATTTCGTCTTTATTCCATAAATACGTACCTCTGCACTTCCTAGTCATACATCTGCTTTGATGTTTTGCACGTCTTTGTTTTGTCTTGTGCCGTCTAATCCTGTTACACGCATGTGACACGTCACTGACTGGATGGCGTGACTCAGAATTCCTCCACAGCGGCCTACACGAGGTAGATAAATAATCCCGAATCTCAGGATGACCTCGGCTTCCCAGCATTCCCGGTATTCTCCGCCGTGCCGGCTGGTCCACATAATTTTAGGCTGGGATCTTCCATTCTTGTTGGGCCTTCCTACAGCTTCGTGGCTGTCACCTTGTACCGGGGGCCCGGCAGCCAGCCCTTCAAGTCAGTGCTTATATTCCACTGTAAACGGATCGGGGACAAGCGAGCAGTTACTGCTTTAATCAGCCTCCTGCAAAGATGCAGGGCCTGCTGCTGCCTGCCTCATTCCTTTGGTAAATACGACCTAAGGATGGTAACCCTAATCCTTTCAGATCAACAAATAAAATATCACTGTAGGCTTTCGCTAGAACAATGAAACGGGGAATCAAAACTACACAATATCCCTTTCCTTTTGTCCCCACGGATTAGACGAGGTTCTGCCTTTACCCCCAGTGCTTTTGATCTCCCAGCCTGGGGTTTAAGTAATAAAACGTCCTGAATGATAGTGGCCCCCGGGGGCACCTTCGCGAGTAACAACACGTACCGGGAGGCAACTCCCGGCCGAAATCAAAGCACCTCACACGGTTCCAACAAGCCTCTCCCTGACCCGTTTGTCTTCCACGAGGAGTGAACCCACCAGGATTCGGTTCAGGTTCAAGATGAACTCGCCGGTACCGCTCCGTTGTTAATTAGCATTAGCGTGCATTTTCAAAACATGCTGATGTTAATGTGGATGGCCAAAAAAAAGTAACCCTGTGTTAATCTATGTGTAACACATCCATAAATCCACCTATCACAACATTCCCAGAAAAGAAAGGTTTTTTTTTCAGCAGAATACTCTTACTTGAAAAAGAAAAATCAATGTCAAAAGAGCCTGGGGGAGAAGGAGAGTGACTCCAACAGCAGCAGTCTCTTTGAAAATCTGTCCAGCTATTTTCATCACCGGACACAAAACCTGAGCCTTTAAAGGTCACTACAAAGCCGGATCACAACAGAGTCCATTGGACATGGAGCAGTGATAAAATGCTGGGTGTGAAATGTCGTTTTTTTTTTGGCCCACGACATTTTCGAGAGCAAAGCAGGTGTATCCTGAAGCTTCCGTGACACTTCATCGTGGAGCGTCCTCCACCTCAGCCTACCCCGCGACACGTCTGGTGTCCCTGTCTGGCAGGAAAGGGACCACGTGGCAGGACTGGGGGAGACACGCACGCACACTTGTCCTTTTCGTCGTAGAGCGATGCCCGTTAGCTGCTCGTGTGTGTCAGGCGGCTAATTACCCACTTCACCGTTGTTTGCAAACGCTCCTTGTTTACGTTTTTGACAGCACGGCCGAGGATGTAATTTTATCTTGCTGACAGGACAGACGGCTTACGCAGGCCGGCGGACTAGACAGGAGCGGGGTTACGGCGGAGGCGTAATCACACACGGACGAGTGCGTTTTCTATTCGCAAGCATCGGGAAGCATAAATGGGTGCGTGTGGATTTGCGTCAATGAAAAAAACAGTTTAAGTATGGGGGATGGGGGCGGGGGGGGGTTACAATCACAGATGGGTAACTAGGCAGTGACAGGACATAAACATCACCAAAATGTTAATGTCTGGTCCTTCAGTCACCGGACACATAACCAGTGCGCCCCCCCCCCCCCCACTCCACGTCCAGTGTCAGTGTGCCGGCCTGATGCTGTGGTAACAATATGCCCAGCATGATGGATTGGCTGTGTGTGATTTATTCACACCAAACCAGTCTGCATGTGCCTGAGGAGATCAGTCATACTAATAGGCAAACATTTATTTATATATAAATTACAAATGAAATAAATTAGTCTAAGGTGACACGGCGTGTGTCCCCCCAGTCCAATGACATGCAGTGATGCTCTCCGATGTTACAAAATTGGAGGGACTGACCCCCCCGAAATTATTTATTCTGTGCTACGAATCAGACACGCAGGCAGTTTTACCCCTCCAGTTTGAGCCCCCCCCTTGAAATTCATTCCTGGCCACAGGGCTGCGGGCCTGAGGGGTTCTAGGTGTCAGCGGGCTCAGGGGGTGCGGCTCCCTCTCTTGGCCCGGCCTTTGCCCAGTCGACAGTCTGTGCCGTAGAAACACCGGCATTTCTGCGGTAAACGAGGTGAACCGCGGTGTGGGGGTAAGGGAGGTCACGCCTTTTTTTGCTTTTCACCGCCTGGTGGTCTTGTGAAAGGATGACCTGAGCATCCCAATCCCTAACAGGCCCAAATGTTGACATTACAGCTATTAATCCAGCCCTCCAAATAAGTTTTCTGCCAAATTGGGGAGGGGGGGATGACAAACTGAATTTCTGATCCGGTAAATTCCTTTCTGATCATAAACCAAAGTGGGATCCAATTATCAAAAAGTACGAAAATCTCCTCCAGAAGCAGGAGCCGGATCGGGCGTAATTATAGGTGTGGAAATTCCTGTTATCACCCGGAAATCCTTCCAAGGCGCTACTGGCTCATCTGCCCCCGTCATCGGCTTCCCAAACCACCCCGAAAATTACACTCACACTCCGGGCCCTTTGTTCGGTCGAGGATCTTGCTCCAAATGATCCGCTGCGGTTGGGAAAAAAAAAAAATCAAAACAAAAAAAATTATAAAGAGGACGCCAACAATAAGTGAGTGGGGGGGGGTGTTTAACATCAAAGACTCCGCTATCTTCTTGGCATGTAAACAGTGCGTTCTTTCAGTAAGTCGGAGAGCCGTTTTTTAATGATTTCATGGAAGATCGCCACCTCGACAAGGCCTGTAATAAATAAAATTAACAAACATTTCTGTAGGGTCTGTTCAAAGGAAAGAGAGCCCAATGTTTTTTCTCCAGATAAGCGGTCTATACATTCCCTGCTCGCGCCTGATTAGTTTAATCCAGTAAGAAGTGCATGCGAGGTTTTGATTGAGTGAGCCGCACAGGCCCTGGGGGAGCTTTCCGATAAGGGCCTTTACCTTTCACCTCCCGAACCCCACGCATACCTCTCCAGCCCCCCCGCCCCCAACCCGAATCCCACTAATCTCATTTTGGTTGGGGAACAACATGCTCAGCACAAGAACACCCAATTAGTAGTCGCACAGTCGAGGGTTCAACTGCTCGGCCCTGTTTCTGGGGGGCTGGGCTGTTCTTGGCTGCCCCTTCCGCAAATTACAATGGCAGAGGGACAGGGGGGGTGCGTCCGAGATGAGCCGGGTGAATGTGTGTCTCAAAAACAGGACTGTGGGGGATGGAAGGTGGGGGTGGGCAGGCCGGAGGTCTAAGATGTCAGCTGCGTGGGGGGTTCCAGCAGAAACACGGGGGTTAGAAAACAGGGGCTGACCATGAGTTTGCCCTGGGAATCATCTATCGGCCAACTGACAACAACAACAACAACAACATTTATTTTTGTATAGCGCTTGTTCACAACATTGCATTGTCTCAAAGCGCTTTACAG
>JAODKC010000047.1:3247775-3268793 GCA_026777985.1 Mormyrops attenuatus | reverse complement strand
TGACAAGATGGAGCCGACGCTCCTTCAGAACGCTGGCAACCAGTAGGATGGCAGCCGGGCATACATGGAGGACGACATACAAAGGAACCGAGAGTATGGAATGCGGTCATGTGATCAAGCAATACAGGAAATACGAGAACAATGAATTAAACTAAACTTCTACTAATCCATTATAATATCAATAAATGAGGGCATGAAAAATATCAGTCTGAAGGCAAATAGGCACATAAAGGCAGCATTTAACATTTAAAAAAAAGTCTGTGGTTTATGGTGGATCCAGTGACTTGCTAAAGGTGTGGAAGCTGCAGTGTGAGGTGCTGACCAGTTTTCTCTCCTCTCCCCCCACACAGCACCAAATGTTGGGTACCAGCCGGCCGGCTGCCAGGCATTGCAGATCTTGCTGTGTCTGTCAGAAGCTCCGCCTTATCACTGGAGAACCGCAAACATGCACAGTGCAGCGCAGACATGTGCATTGCAGCACAGAAATGTACAATGCACTTCAGACACATACAGTGTACTGCAGACACACAGTGCACTGCAGACAGGTACAGTGCACCACAGACACGCACAGTGCATCACAGATGGGTACAGTGCACCGCAGAGAGGTGCAGTGCAGACATGTACAGTGCACTGCAGACACTCACAGTGCACCACAGACAGGTACGGTGCACCGCAGATCGGTGCAGTGTAGACACGCACAGTGCAGTGCAGCATTCCTGTATCAATGTTGATGTCATTACATCGGGGCCGATTCTGAGATTTTTTTTATGGTAGGGGGCATAAGAGGGGCCATAATTCATACAGAGGAGCCAGCCTTACCATTAACCAATGATATGTATTGAATCGGTGAGTGACAGGGGAGGGGGCACTCGAGGGGCCAATGAGTATTCAGCTGCAGTCAGTGCCACAGTGACCCCGCTCCTGGATACACCCTTGTGGTTTCAGTGGCACTGGCCATAGCATGTAAAACACACTGGGGGGGGGGCCCGTTCCTGAATATGTTTTCTTTGAACCCACCTCCAAATCAGGACAGCGTTCTATAAACTCTGTGTGATGTCACACATTAATTATTGCCGGTACTCTAGACCCGTCTTTGCAGTTAACAGCACGTTACCTCAGTGGGGAGTAAGAAGCTGACGGCCACAGCCAAACTTTTGCTTGGGGAACCAAGCTGGTGATCAAGGTAATTACAGGGGGGGCACTGATGTCATGCCCCACAGGTGGTGGGAGGGGGACCTGCAGAAAGCATTTCTGTGTAACTCCTGCCTTTAAAATGATGTGTTACACAACCTGGGCGGGGGGGGGCATATCCAGGTAGATGCAGGTGGAGGATGAATTACTGGCTTCATGCTCCCCACGCCAGCAAACCCTTCTTTTAAATGCAATACAGCTATTTTATCTGCATGGCAAGATTACCTCCCTAAATGTTTTGACTGAGGGCAAGAAAATGTTTGGTGTTTTGTGCAGAAAAATACATTCTTTTATACAGCTCCCTCAAAACAAACTTTTTGACATCAGCGATTGGGGCATAAAAATGTATAAACAATATATACATGTTATTTGCTTCACTTCCTCCGTGCTGACGGACCAAAGACAAGCTCTTCTGACTGATAACTCTCGTACCTGTGGGAGAGCGGGGGGAGACGTCTAAGGGCAACACAGGGAGGAAAATACGGTTCTCGTCACGGTCTGTCACGTGCAGACGAAGCGGCAAAACTCCGCGGGCCACGCGTTTGCTCTGATCAGTAAACAACGAAACCATCAACATTCGGGCCCCGGTCTCTCTGCTGCCATCATTTCCCCCCGAAGATCGGTCCTGGGATTCGCCTGATGGATTTTACGTACCGATCTTGCATCTCGATGTAGGGCGAGATCCCCTGCCGTGTCTGGAAGGGCTGTCAAAGGAACAACACGTGAAGGACCGCTGCCATCCTGCTCGCACGGAAATCGCATTCCGCTCCATCAGCAATGCACATGTTTTATTCATGCCGGAAACACCGAAGCATTTACGGGACTCTATAGCGATGAGGTCCAGGATTCCACAGGCTCTGATCCTGTAAGTTGGTCACGTGTATGATGTGTCCCAAGGAATCCTTTAGACTCACAGCCAAGGCGTGGACAATTTAAAAAAAAACAGCTTTGTCACATAATATTATTAGTCTTGGAATTAATATAATGTTATTAATACAGTTTTCTTGTTATCGATATAAAATAAATGGCCAGGAAATATTTCTCAATAAAAAGGTGTTTTCTCTAGTGCTACCTGGAATCACTGTTGCCCTCTCCATTCATGAGGAAAGTGCGGGACAATTTTTCACAAGTGTTTATAACAATAAAAGTGCACCAGGCTGTGACCATCGCATCACATTTACATATTTCTGCAATATATTTTTGTATTATTACATTTTCTTGGGAGTGCCAATACGTGGGCTTCCCTTCTCTGTGGTACTAAGGTCATTAGTCAGCGGTTGTGTTATTATGTGAATTATAACAGATAGTGCAGAAAAGGAGAATCGAAGTAAAGCTTTGCACATATTTGGGTTGGCGCAGATCCTTACGTTTTCAAATCTGAACTCAATAATGAAACGTCATTGAAACCTTTTAATAGGACTTTGAGGAAATCTTGCTTAGACTATCCTCTTCTTGTTACAAAGGCATATGGAATAAGATGTGGGCGTGCTAGGGTGGAGAAAAGTCAGGTGACAAGCCCATCCAATCACCTGAACCAGTCACTAATAATATTAAACTGTCTTGTGTCTCTTTCAGCCCACACAGAGTAGACGTTACACCTAAACCCTGTGACCCCTGTGGGTACAACACCCATCTTGTCAAGCTGGTTTGTTGCTTCTGGGTCTCTGTTCAAAAAGTCACTTTGGGGCCCATTCACCCCCTTAGTGTAGTGACTACTTGTGACCAATAGGGGGCCCCCCAAACCTTGGGGGCCCCACACAAATACTTGTCATGAGTGGTGGTAAAAGATGTGACGACACCCTCCCTACCTGCTTTCCCCTTTACAAAGCCAGGGGTCACCGTCTGAACCCCATACCCTAATAAAGAATCCGTTCTCCCTCCCTATCCCCTCGCCATGTCAATCCGTTTGCCGTCCCTGAACTGAAACTGATCTTGTGAAGTGGAATGTGGGATCTTGATTCTCAACATGTTCTGCTGAGATTAAATGAGATTGTGAGTATCACGTCCCAAGTACACCCCCCCCCCCCCCCAAAAAAAATCCTTTAGACAGAGGCGTCTGCTCTGACAGGCCAGGTGGAACAATGTGGAAGAATGTGTTTGCTTGGCTCAAAATGACCTTGACACCTGAGTATGACCAGTCTCCATGAAACAGCCATGGAGCAAAGCTACTCAGGCATCTCCGGCGACCAGCTGTGATGAAGGAGGCTGCACAGGTGAGCAACAATCGACATTAATCCGTGATTCTCCAAAGACATGCGTTGTTGTCATAGCAGGGAATGATTAAACTGCACAACCACCTTGTCACCCGGTCGCTTCTTAAGGGGGATAATTATCAAAACAAATTAATATTTGTAATTACCACATATGTTTTGCCCAGAGTTTTAAGCAATTAATCCTTATGTGGAAAAAAGGACAATCCCAATGAGAAGTGAGATGCTTTAGAGAACAAAACAATGGCTTGTTTTCAGCCTTTTCACCAATTGTTCTTTTAGGGCTCCTGCTTAAAAGGTAATTACGCCTCTTACTAATTAAGCTGAGACTACGAGGTGACTGCAGGGGAGCCATCACGGGAGGCAGTGTTACTGCGCGAGACGGCCGGGGTGTGAGGGGTTAATTGTGAGCGGGGCTCGTCCGCGAGCGGCCGGCCTCCGTCTGCAAGGTGCGCGGACGTGCAGCACCAGCGCATTTAATTCAATCGGCAAGAAGGAAACTTAAAGACCAAAACGCATGTCGATTGGCTGCTGTTCTTGTGTTTAGTCTAATATTTACGACTCTAACATCCTGGCTTTTGACTTTTTGCTTTTCCGTGAAAAGGTACGGGATACTATCGAGCCATTTTCTGAACACTTTCGGGAAACGAAAGACTGTCCCTTTGAGGCTAATAAAACGATATTATTTACCCTAACGGAGTAGTTTTGACGCTCGGCCGACACAAGGCCATTAGGAAATCATCTTCACCTTCTGCTCCAGTCACTTTGCACTTGTCCACTACACGCCCTGTTGCTGAAACATCCAATAATGAGCATCCAGGAAACCAAATAATTCAAGGGGACTCGCTGCCTTAAGATGGGAGAAAAAGTGCATAATGATATAAAGACTATATTGAAGAATTCTCTAAAATTTAGCTGTGGCTCCTCGCCAAGTAATTATTCAGTAAACTATAGGTTATCATGGGGGTAATATGGTGGTTATAGGATTATGAGTATTTATTTATACGTTAAGTATGTAACTTAATTTTACTTCAATTTAACCATGACTTTACATTCTTTTTTTTCCAATGGGAAGCAGCACAGCTAGACAAGCTTTATAAGAGATTTCAAACTGAGCTCTGAATTACGGAATACGTTTGAGAAAATAAAATGACTGCACCCGAAAGTATCTGATTAAAATATAATGGGCAATAACGATAAGTAATTAATTCAGCTATTATAAGGGTTATAGGTAACTTAAACTTTCTGTAGCGACAGACATTATTTCACTTTTCTAACAAATCAGTACTTTCAGCAGTAGCGCTGACTTCAGCCTCAAAGTTGATTTTTTTGAAAGCCCGTGAGTTTAAATCTGCGCTTTTTTGTCAAATCGCCGATATACAGCCCGACTCGCCAGTGCAAATAGGGCACAGACTCCAGTCGTAGACGGAAGATACAGGGTGTTTTATCTTTTCAATTCCATACTAAAATCAGGGCCTTATCTTTAATCATTCCCCAGACAAAACTGGCTTGGCTTTGCGGTTGCAACTTTGGGGTGTTCATTACACTTGTGATTGAAGAATTTAACGCGAACATGTTCCTGCAAAACTCTGGAAGCGCCGTTTCCTAACATCGCGAGTCTCGTCTTTCTTCCTGGAGACCAGCTGTGTATTGCAGCGAAAGCCAGATTAAATACACCTTAAGCATCACTTGTCAACGCCTGCTCTGGTGAAATATACGCAGTATATACTATTTTGAGTGCAGCAAATCACTTAACACCTCCATAACAGTTTTATCCAGCACTTTAATAGCTGCGTATTCATTACCTTTAATCGCACTTTGTTTTATCCAGTACTATTACGAAAGTACAATTAGATGACTAGTTCACACATGTAATTATTTCTCGTCTTATTACAACTCATCACCGGTATACGAATAATCACGTAACTCATGCTGACAGCTCAAGTTTTCAGACGACGGACAGTTAGGGAAGATATTTATACGTTTAAGTTATATATGTACTTCTTCACGTGCCACTTAGTTTCGATGTATAGTTACTAACGAAACCACACGTGCCCTAAGACAGAAATAATTGATAGGCTACTTGATCCTTGAAAGATCAGTGGGTTCTGATTTTTGAAAGTAGAAATAGTGCTTTTTCATGATGCTCTTTACGACAAATAGCGGGTATATAATATGTATATAACACGGAAAGGACGTTACAGTGCGAGGGTGTGTTACTGCGTGCATCTCTGCGCACGCGTGTGTATGCAAATCACTTTCTCAACTGGAACCACATGTAAATAGCCGTAGCCTAATTCCCTTTCTCTTAGCATATCCGTCCCGTATTTCCTTATCAGCTCATTCAGCATTTAATTCCTTTTGGATGAGAATGCTAGGGCCCCAAATTCGACGTCGGCGTTACGAACTGGGGGACAGCGGTTTTACCTTTCTGTGTCAAAATGGTGTCCCTGATTCAATTTCAGATAGATGGGGCTTTAGCACTGATGCGTTAGGGTGTTTATACGGGGTGAGAGCGATCAAAACAATAGTGGAAAAAAATATGAACCGAAATAAAATTTCCTGCACACATAGGCCAGCGCATATTCTCATTTATAATAATCGGCAATGTAATAAAGTAATCTGTTGAAGGGCAGACTACCCAAATTCAAAATATCAGCTTGTTGCATTATTGCAATATTAATACCGATAACATAACAAGGAAAGATACAATAGTGGTAACGAAAATAATAATAATAATAATAATAATAATTATTATTATTATTATTATTGCTGTTGTTGTCATTATTATTATTATTTCTTATTTATATTTTCCTTCAGAAGAACAGTGAAAATTAGCATGGCAAGATGAAGCGCGAGATATTTCAAAGCGACGTATCACTTGTAATTGTACACTGTTGGTTTTGGGGTGACTTTTACTGACAATGATGCAAATGACCCATGGCATTCAATTAAAAGTGTTATGTCCCCTCACTTTTGTTTTATATGCTTAATAATTTGGACTAAAGTGTTAGAGTAGAGAAAAGCGGGACTTGTGTTCCCTCCCCATTGACTTTTATCACTAAATTAAGCATATAAATGACCTGAAAGCAGAGGCTGTCGCATTAAATTAAATAAAATAAAGAACAATTATCCCCTCTTTTCCTCTGATCTCGGCCTGAAAGGAGTCGTAGTGAGATAAGGGAGATTGAATTCGACTTTGGAACCGCTGGCTTTATGTTCTGCTCAAATAAAAACGTCTGGGAGAGCAGTTAGAGAGAGATTTAGGACGAGTATAATTTCAAATCATAATTTCCCCCTTCTTATTTCTCGGATGGTGTTTGTTTTATTTTGGACCTCGGCTTGTAAAAACAGATGCCAGTTCAATATGGGAGAAGTGATCACAGACGGTGAATTACATTGATGAGGTCATAAATTATCATCCTATGACGAACATTTATAAGGTGAATTTATATCTGACCTGAAATATGCTCACATTGAGGGCTATATATATATATATATATATAGTACGCAGTCATATAGTACATCATGCAGCTTCGTGAAAACGTCATTTATTTCGTAATTTGTAAATGCGTCGCGCTTCATTATGTTGTGGAAAAGGGACAGAAAATGTGCATAAAATATCCTTCAGTTTGAAGTGCTCGCATTTATTCATTCCAACTCATCCTACTTTACCTCAAGACCCGTCTAATGATTCTTCAAATTAATATGTATCAGAAGCTGAAGTGTTATTAATTCGGAGGGAGTAAAGGGGGTTGAGAAGACGGAGTGTAATACATCATCGCTGAAAATACACATTTTCGTACTCCTAAAAGTAATTATCATTGTCCAATTTCAAAGTTGAATCTGCATGCTTTAAGGGGCTGATGTAAAACTTCATATTCGGTTCAATGGAGTATCACCATAATTTACAGCGCGAGATAAGGACAAAGTCTGTCATAAAAATCTAAGGCTGGCTCCCTCCCCCCCCTCCTATATTGGATTGCACCTTGGGCAATAGTGCAGAATCCCGAATCTTAACTTCTCTCAGCATATGTTCCTGGCAGATAAGTAAACAATCTGGATGTGAAATGAAATTTTTAATTAATACGGTAATGCTATTACACCTTGGTGTGCAAATCCTATTCCGTGCCCCGCGACAATAGACGAAAGTCGAATTCCTATCCTCAGTCTGTAGACTCGGACCAATTGTTTTGCGATCTTTATTTTCTTTAATGAATCTCATCATATATTTTAAAACCGACTAGGTCGAGGCATTGTACATTAAAATCGAAATAACACACTGGCGATGTCATTTTGTGCGAAGCTTTTCAGTTGAAAGGTGGTGAACGAGTACGTGATCCGTCTTGATCAGGCCCGCTTCTGTACGCTGGGTTATATATATGTGCATGAAGTTTGCGTGCAACACATATATGAAATATGATGGAATTATCATTATTAACATATCGTCCTTGAAAAGTAATTAAAGAATAGACTCAGGTATCGTCCCACAACTCATACAACACGACTCAGTATTTCATGGTATTTTTCATGGTGGATAACTTTAATAATTTACTGAAACACCTGACACGTTAAAAGGACATCTGCATGTTTGTTTGTGTGTGTATGTTTGTGTATGTATATATATATAATTTAAATCATACATTTAAAAAACAGTTCTGTAATGAAGTTCCTCTCAAGGCCTCAGCAACCAAAATATGAAAGAAAAATATTTTAAGTGTTTTCGTCGGCTTGGAATGGTAAATTTAATGCTTGCTTTTGCATTATAATTTTAGTACACCTTAAACTTAATTTACGTGATCAATCTATTAAAAAAAATAAAAAAAGCTTTGACGGTTAATTAAACCGGCGCTATCTGACCGTTAAGTGGTCACACTGGGTCGCTTGAATACAGAAAAATCAAAGGCAATTTCTGATTTTCCCTCGATGACACCGGAAGAAAAAATTATTATTCAAAGTAGTAGCCAAACGGTTAAATAAATGTGAAAAAGTTGTAACGTTTTCCAAGACGTCAGAAACATTCGTTTTTTTAATCTATTGTACCTCATTGGGTGCTTTCACAAACTAAAGATCTGTATTAATGATTTTTTTCTCCGTTGCAATGAAGCGGAGACGTTGAGAAACAGGTCCGACCACTGATTTCGACTCCCTGCGGCGATTCTACCTACAAGTTTAAACTAAGAGGTAACGATCGTTTCACTGGCATAATGATTGAAAAAGAACACTTATGCACATCGACGGGCCTAACAGGCATTAGGAACCTGGCTGAACAGACGGGTAACATCCTTAGCATAGGAAGGCATGTGTGCCAACCGGTATGAAAGATACTTGTTTATTTAATCGCACTGTTAAAAATACGTACAAATATTTGATCGATTTTTAAACTTTTTGCTTTATATAATAGCAATGAACAGAGTAGACCTATTTGCTTGTTTCGAATTGTTTTTAAAATTTGAATGAGTTTTTATTTATTTAAAATATTTCTGTACCTTTACCACTAATTTGTGTATAACTATATCTCTTGTCTCTGTAGGCTACCACTCAGCTAAAATGATTAGGCTATAGGCCTAGTCTAGTTCTAATAGTTTGATACCACTTGTGCAAGATGTAGTATCAGGAGTTACACTGCTGAAATTCGCCGAGTGCAGAGGGTGCAGGCTGTTTCAAAGACCACGCAGAGCGACAAATGTTCTTCCAGCGTAATACTAGTCTAGAAAATATTAAATTAAATTAAATTACACTCGCTTCCTTCGTATCCTCCCCAATTATGCACTACCGGATGCATTTGTCACCAAAGCGTAAGCTCAATCTGATACGTAATTATATTTTACATGCATATTGTAGCTGTGTTTCTGTTCGGCGCTGATTGCTGTTCAGGTCACCTCTTGCATTTTTTTTTAATGTGAATGTTTTGTGATGCTAAACGGCGTGGCTAAGCTATTTTGAACCACCCCCAGTCCCCTAACTGATTTCCGTCCCATTGTTTGCCTCAGTCTGAATTATAATTCACGCGCGTGTTTGATTTTTTAACGGGTCTATTGTACACTAATTGTATTTGACCATTTTATTTTGACTTAACTCTCAAGAGCACTCGAGAAAACGATGTGCAGACAAGACGAATCAAACAGCCATTCATTCAGTCCAGATGGACAATGGCTGTTCTATTAAAGGGAAACGCGTCTCTTTCAGTAATGAGGATTCTGACTAATTGTTTTTGCTAATGGATTTCAAACGCCACTGATTGCTATGGATATCTATTTCACATTTCTCCCCCAAACTTGATTCCACGGGCGCGTTTTAAAATTAGTATATCTTGGACCATCTATTATATAACCAGATAGTCAAAGGACAGGGTGAATAAATATTAATCTGTTTTAATCCACAAAGTTTATTTGAATTGAAGTTGATGATGGTTAAATGCACGCGATTCCAGTTTTGCACATGCGTTTGTAAATCAAGCATAGTATGGGCTATAGTATACTATAAAAAAGATATCATCGATTGACCAAATTAATCAAGACGCTAGCAAACAGCAGTAAAACATTAACACTTCAATGTCTCGAGTGCATACGTCTGTTCACTCTTTGTAAGCAAATGTATATATCTTTTGTAAATATCTTGGAGACCGGACAGTTGATGTCGTTTAAAGGCACTAAAGTATTTAATGCTTCAGAGTCATTTTGAGGTGGGGGATTCGTTTTAGAAAAGGGAACCGCAGGTCTGAAATATAATAATATTGATATATTTTGAAGACAGATTGTCTTTATTCAAAACGTCAAATGAACAGAGAGAAACATCAGCCCGGACACATTTCCCTTTCCACAAATTGAAAATACCATTTCAGAGAGGAAAAAACAAGAATAACTGTCTGGCTTCAAACTCGAAGTGCTTTTAGAAGAAAAGTAACATATAGCACTGGATCACATGAGGGGAAATGTAAAAACACATTATTATTACCATTATCTCAAATAATAATAATAATAATAATAATAATACAATTTGGTATTTTGTATAAGCAATCAAAACTTACGTGCCTATTTAATAAATAGAAACAATATATCCATTATAATTGAACTTTTGAGTTTATGATTTTTACTCTAAACTTTTAAAACGTTCGGGTTCCAAGGAATTCATTCTATTTTTACAGTCCAAACTTGTCCAACCCAAATTTTGTTTTGGAAAAGGATATGTAAAAAATGAACCATTAAATTAAAAAAATTATAGAATAAAAATGTACATAATAAATAAACTTAAAGGCCGCCTTGTATTACGGTAGCCGTCAATAAACGTTTTAACATTTACAATTCTTACAGTTCATAGGGCACCTGCCTCGCGGCTATTCCAAGTCCCTTGATGAAGTCTTAGAAGAAGCGTCCTGTTTGGAATCGTAAAGAGTTCTTGTTCGATTCTTTGAAAACAAGTCCGTCTTTCCATAATTTCTGAGCGCCCGGCTCCTTCTCACGTTTTTCATATTCACATGCATTGCTGTATTCAAGTTTCAAAAATTAGTTTTTGTGCGTTACATAGCAGTGGCATGTGCTGAAGAGTATGGGTCTATTCCTGACTTGGTCATACCTGGAAAAAGTATGTAGGCAACTGGGGGCTGTAAACTTGAGGTTGACCAGGCGGTACAGTTACAGGGCACTACGTACCCCGGGTTTGTGGGCGATGGATGAGTGTGAGTGTGTTGGCTGGGACAGCTCAAGCTGCCGAACGCGCCGTTTTGGTATCCCAAGGAGGAGGCGTATGGCAACGTGCTGGTGGTCAAAGCGTGGGGCATTTCTGTCATCTTCTGGATAGCGCTGGAGCTGAACTGGCTTGGGTCGAGAAACGAGTACGGGGCCGATGTTGGCGGCAGGAACGCTCTGGCTTTGTCTGACGAAGCCAAGAGAGAGTCCGCGGAAAATCCTTTCAAATGGTCTGTGTCCCCGAGGTAGGGCAATGGAAAGACGTACCTGTCTTTTTTGAGCAAGTTCTTGGGCTTGCGCCTGGGTCTGTACTTGTAATCTGGATGTTCTTTCATATGCTGCGCCCTCAGTCTCTTTGCCTCATCGATATAAGGTCGTTTTTCGGATTCAGAAAGCAGTTTCCATTCGGCGCCAAGTCTTTTGCTGATTTCTGAATTGTGCATTTTGGGATTCTCCTGTGCCATTTTTCTCCGTTGACCCCGGGACCACACCATGAAAGCATTCATGGGTCTCTTGATGTGATCTAAAGGTTTTGACATTTTAAAAGCACACGTTCAATTCTCCCTCTTCGGCAGCGGAAAAAAAAGTTCTTAAACCACCAAGAAATATATTCACCTCTCCAGCAGATAGAAACGGCTCATACCAGTTCTCGTGGGTTTTCGGAAATGTGCAAAAAATAAAGTCATAAAAATCCAGAGGTCGATCAGTCACTATCGGATTCAGCGAGACGAGCAGTTATCTTGCCCTGGCAACATAGGTTCCGCGGTTAAGCTGCCGGAGCGCACAAGATCCACGGAGGAGGTGCAAGTTCCCAAGTCAGACGCCGGCTGCTAAAGTGAAAGTGTTTGCGCGTGTTTCTCGGAGGTGTCTCGCCTCGCGAAGCACCTGGCTGAAAAATGAGGAAAAGCTGGTGAATGGGAGCCAAAAGCGGTGAAGTTCAAAGGCTGGGCTGGTTTGGTTTGCACGCAATCTGACATAATCGCAGGGCGTTAACTCGCCAACCTGCGCGCCCAATCAGCACAGAGACAGCAACATAATACCTTTACAAAAATATGTATATTACCACACAAACAAAGATTGGGGAGGAAAAGAGGGGTACTCCATTTGAATCCATTTGCTCAAAACGTACGAACCATAGACTTCAACCTCTCTGCAATGAAACCAGGCTTTTGACAGCGTACACTCCAATGAGATATAAATTTTAAAAACAGTTGGAGTGAAGAAAATATATATGTAACGCATTAAACTAATCGATTATATATTTAATTCTGCTTATTACTTTCATGAACACAACAGTAATTTCATTTATAAATGCTATATATTGCCATAAATTGCGAACAGATTTAGGAAATCAACGCAAAGGACCCCAGTTGGCCTGTATAATATGTAAATGCCCTGAAGGGATATATGTTTTAAATGAGAACAATCTCCCGTGAATACGTGAAATTTTCGGTGTTTTTTTTATAATACATGAAAAAGAAGCTGGTAAAAAACACACCAATGGGACTGATTCCGAGACCCACGAACCCGGTTACTTGAAATCTTTCAATGCATAAAAATAATATATCAAACACGATAACAGATATATTATAGATATAGCGTGAGAACGTGTTTTTAGGTTCATCACATTCTTATTCATTTAATGTA
Source organism: Mormyrops attenuatus (assembly GCA_026777985.1). Taxonomy (NCBI): domain Eukaryota; kingdom Metazoa; phylum Chordata; class Actinopteri; order Osteoglossiformes; family Mormyridae; genus Mormyrops; species Mormyrops attenuatus. Next base: position 3,256,057 of record JAODKC010000047.1, on the reverse strand, counting down.
GTATTCCCATACCACACATTAATATCAACGCAAATCTGTCTTTACTTTTACATTTAAATAAACAGAATTTTTGCCAACATCAATAAGCCATTTTCTAAAAAAAAATCTTCGAATTTATTACTAAAATGAAGTCTTTCTACGTTTTGTGTAAAAGTGTAAAATAAATATTTTCACTGCAGCGTAGCGAGATTTTGAACTTGCAATCAGTTTAAACCGGTCAGTAAATTATCAACCCCGAGGCAAACCGTTCATATTGTTTCGTCACTTGTGATTATTAAGTGAAATACTCGAACGATCCTTGACAGAATGATCTTTATCAGTATATTGAAATAATAGCACGTATTATAATACTACGTGGATACATTTCAAGCCTATTTAGTGGGGATTAAACGCGTTCATTTAAATTTGAAAAGATTTAAATTGGTACAAGAAATACGGCACAATAGTATATAGCTTGAACACCTATCATTACAATTTTGAACGTGTCTTTAAAAATACTCATGAGACAAATATTTATTTTGCGCACACCTTTGCGTCATTTCTTCTGAAAGCTGCAAACACATTACGTGGGTCACGCAGCCAATAAATACCTATAATATCAATTTTTTTCGGTAGTTACAGGTAGATCCGTCACATAGTTCATATGTATGAAGTCGCCCAGTCGCGCAGAACGCCATGAAACGCTCGAAGTAGGCCCAACTAATAATCGTCTACTCATCCAAAAAACCCCCAGAAGACCAAACTAATTACTTTTTACCAGTTTCCCTATAAACATGATCTATCGCTCACATATTAAGTTTTTAATTTTCAACTTTAGCCTACATTTGTACTGTATACATTTTGTCTCTTTTTTCATGATTGTGCGTCAGCGTGTGAATATTTTTTGCCTGACACAACTAACGAACCAATTAAAGTCTTTTGCAATTTGTATATTAGACTGCATGTTCACTCGCTTTTTAATATTAGAATAATAATTAAAATAAGCGTATTTGTTCTGGACGACACTGGAGCACTTACAAACATCTTATTCGTCTATGCAATAACCTTTATGTAATCAGTGTATTTTCCAGGTGAAAAAAGAATTTTATGTAATACTGAACGGCAAGCAAGGCTACACACATGCATACAGAGACCCATACCGAAATATATTATACTGCATTCAAATTATTCATGCTGTAAATTGTGCCATGAGACATTTTTAAAATAAAGTTTACGGAGAATTGTTCTGAACGCGTTCCCTGCACGCGCCGTTCAAGTGTACCAAGCGGACGCACATAAGCGCCATTTATTCGCTTTAGTTTCATTACCGCTTCGCTTAAGTCGCGTTCGTTTCAAAACCCATCTCCTCTCCTTAGCGCTCGGAAAGCAATGCAGCCTGAAATCCGCAGAACATCAAAGCGTTACAAAAAGCAAAAAAAATATAAATTATAGCCGGAATTAAAATGAATTACCGGGCCACTTCGCATTCCTGCAGTCGCCCTCTATATTAACATGAAAATAGATTCGCGGGAAAAAAAATAACAGAAATTGTGCATGCGGTCATTTAAAGTAATCTTCGGCGTATGAAAATCGACAAATATGGGGAAATAAGACGGCAGCATTGAAAGTACAGGGAGAAGGAACAGCAGTGACATAAAGTGTCTATCTTGTGTTTAAAATAAGGGGGAATATCATTCCTTCTGATACTCACGTGTTAAACCTCCACCGCTAAAGATCACCGCAGCCTAGACGCCCGGCGATCCCTTGCACGTGCTACATAAAAATATGGGTACTTAGTCTAAGCTTCAGTAAAGGAATTTCCAGCTTTATTCCCCTTCAATTAAGGCACCGCAATCTCCACGTGACAATAACCGATGATTGTTGATATGTAATATTTAACCCATTCAATACGTGCCGGTGTAAGGCGGTAAGGTGGGTTTCTATTTTTATAAATCATCGGTATAGGCATCTTAAATCTCTCCACTTAGTTTTAGAGCCATAGTCGTCCTAAATAGAGTCATCGGTGATTAGAGCAGCGCCGTGGGGGTAATGTGTGTATTTTTTGGTTTATAATAGTGTTTCTGTACGTTGCAATCCTCTAAAGCATATTTTATTAAAGCTTGAATAGCGGCACCGATATAACGCTGGAGGTTCGTTTTGCGGACCGTTTCTGGCCGCAGCACCTGAACATCGGCATCAGTACAAAGGTATTTTAAATCGATTAAAGCAAGCGCGACAGGGGCAGGAATTAATTAGTATTAAAAAGCTCCAGTCAATTAATGCTGGGGGACACGTTTTTACTTTCATTAATATATTCACTTTCACTAGAACTATTTTAAAGTAACTGCTTGTTACGTCAACTTTGATCAAATGTGTAATTTTGCAAATTGCCTACACTTGGCTCCTGAGGAGTCAATGGTAAAGCTTGCATTTTTTTGTAGGAAGTATAATTGAGTGTTTCGGGCTGTGATTGTAAGATTATATCCCACCTACGCCTTTTTAAACGGTGTTGCGTTATTCGTATTTTCTCAGCAGCGCAAAAGTCAATTGCGAAAAGTTTAGCGTCTTTACCGGCTTTACATGCTTCAACGGGCGTTATTTTTTAGAAAGATGTACAAGTGGACGTTCAACATAATTCTCTGTTCAGGAAGAAAAGTTTTACTAGGCCGATATTCAAGCTAATTTCTCACAGCGTGTCCTAATAATAATGAAAAATTACAGTACCGGCAAAATCACAAAATGATTCTTCACAGCGTCTCCGTTAGAAAAGTATAATAACAAACAGCTCTCTTCTCAGTAGATGCAAGACACTTCTGATTTGTTACACTACTTAAAACATTAATTTTTAATTTCCCGAAAAATTTTGGGAAACCGTCATTACTCTGATTAATAAAATAATTGCACGTAGGCCTACACAAACTTAAACCATTTTTATAAACACGACGCTATTTTACTATTAGACTAAATAAAATTTTATCCATTTATTATTTCTATAGGTTATTTAGAATATGAGCGAAATGTCAACGTCATTACAAAAAGAATATAGCAGCAGATCTAATTGGCTCATTAGCGTTGAGAAAATGCTTCGACCGCTACTGACGCGTCTCCGCCGTCGCTGTCCGTGGTTCTGAAGCCGCGAGCAGCGCTAATTGCAGCTCACTTATGAGCCGATTTTAGGCTGGCGGGGGTACCTCTGGGAAAAATGTAAGTGGCGTTTATTTTAATTTCCGAGTTTAAACTGTTTAAACAGTTTAACAGTGAAGTAAGCTGTACATTTAGGTGTAAATGATCATTAACCACAATATCACAGTTTGACACTTTAAACCATTTGCCATTTTTGGCCTAAATACGCGTTTCTTTAACATTTTAAAAGACCAATTTATTCGACAGAAATCGTAGGCCGTTTTCATCTTGCCCCTAAAATGTTATTCCATTAAATACAGAAGGCGACACTTGAAAATGAATTTTATTCATATATTTACTAGCTAGCTTTAACTCTTCATGGCATTCTTGATGATTTCTTGATAGACGATTACTTAAAGATAATTAAGTGAGGAACACACTCATAATGACAAAGGGGACAGAGTTTCTCTGGTCTTATTTATGGTCCGTTTCGTTCTCTGGGTACTGTTTCAGCAGGCTGACAGCTGGTCCGGATAATCTCGGATCTTCATTTATTTACAGGCTGATTTATTAAATTCTTTATTTACTGTCCTGCCTGGGGCCGATGCTGTTAACCACGGACACTCCACCCCGCAGACCTTGGGGCTGGAGATACGGCCATTTAGCCAAGTCACTGCCATTCCGCATCCTGGGAAAGCAGCTCCCGTCTTTGGGAAGCCTGTTCCGGCACTAAGAGCATGAGATCGCAGAGATTCGAAAGGACTTACACATGCAACTCTCTTTCAAAGAGTCCTGGCTGGAAAAGGCCAGAAATATATAAGGCCCCACGGTGAGAATAGTTTCCAAATTTATTACGAAATCACTTCCCATTTGCTGTTATTAGCGATATATAACAAAATAGGCCCCGGGTATTATTTAGCTGCTAGTTGGAGGCGGCTGTCACAGAGACGCCCTAACCTGCCCAGCGCCCGTGAAAGGGATGACGCAGATGGGAGGCAGAGGAGGAGTGCGGCCTGAAAGTCGGCCCATTCAGAGGTACGGATCAGCGCCGCGTGCCGGCCACATTCCGGTCACAGGTGTTTATCTAACGTCTGACTTCATGCAAAATAAGCACGATGAGGCCCAGGGCTGTCCTGCTGGGCCGAAGAGACAGGCTCCTGGGCACCTTCTCCTACACCCCCGGCCCCCGCCCAGCCCAACACACCCCCCCATCCCACAGTTTCCCATTGTATTTCATACATTCAAATTTTAGTGTTTGTTCTGGCTGGAGAACTTCATTCACTGCTCGGAAATTGATTTTAGTCAGCTGTCAGAGTGGCGGCTTTTGAACCTCCGCAGAAATATATTTACAAAAATGCAATCGGGGGGGAATGTCATTAGCTCACAACCCATAAGAAGCTGCAGGAGTGAACAAAATAATGAAGATAATGTATTCTATGTGGGGACAGTGCGGGCTCTTGGACGGAAGACCGGGAACCGGGCACCTCAGCTGCTCGGATAGACGGGCATTGGTGCTTAAAATAGCCAATCGGATGGTAATGAGATGGGAAGCCGCGCGTCACCACGGAGCGAAACGTGCGACGTGCTACGATAGCGCGTTCTGGCAAGAACAAAAGTCTCCAAACTGATGGCCCCCACCGAGGAAAAGCAGGTAACTCAAAAAAGGCACATGGGAAGGGAGAGCGGAGGCCGAGACGGGTGTCAGGCATCGGTTTATGTCGGAGGGCTAAGGGCGATGCATCAGGGACAAGCCGCGCGCATCACACAATTATACAATACAATTAGGATTAGAGACGCACGGGCGGCGATAACGGAAGATAGCGATAAATTATCACAGAGGAGGGGGGAAAACGTGACCCTCTGTTGACCTTCATTAAGAGGCTGAAAGTACGTACAGAGTTGGCAGGGCGTCTGCTAGGGCCCTCACATCTCTGCTGTGTGCTGTGGCCGACCTATGGAATTTCAAGGGGAACTTTTCCAGCTTTGTATGCAATGTTTGCGTTTTTGTGTATATGCATAAGAAACTAACTTACAATGCACTTATTGACTGCCAGGCACAAGCCTTTTTGAAATGTACTTTCCGGCTCTTCGTAAAGTGCTGATCGCTCCACCAGCATGGCAGGGAGGATGATCGGTACTCGGCACGTTTTAATAGGTTTTTACAGTTTTTATATACTGTACCGAGGCACCAGAATTACTTTTAAAATCTTCTTCTGCTTCGTTAAGTAAAATGAAGCTCTTTCGCGGATTTCAAAATTTGTTTTTTTTCAACCTAACGCAACTGTTTTTAAAATGTAACCAAACACTGAACTGAGAAGATTTTAGCGAAACTTCACAAAAAGCGATCCTTTGACCTGGAAATTTTCCAGGCCAGTTTGCCCCCAGAATGCCACACTGGGAATACACAAATGTGCCTGCATTTTGCCGCTAATCCCCACGAACGAGGCCATTTTGCAACCATTTCTCATTTCTTTAGGCCCTCTTTCCTTTTAGAATAACATGTAGGTAAACAGGGAGAGAAAAAATCAAGCTCATCGGCTCGTGCTGCCGAAACGCTCGAGGAGAAAAAGCATTTTTCCTCCCTTCAAAATATCATTTCATAACAATTATGATAAGAGTCTCTTATTCCCAATTTAAAATTGGAGCCCCAGTAGTAGTATTGGCAGCGTTCTGTGAACCGCGCTCATGTCTGATTGTAATCCAACAGCACCTTAACGTGATTCTTACCGCCGGAGGACCAAATGGGTGCCTTGTAAAGCCCTGCTTTGTCAGCTTTGGATTTAGAGGCCAAAACAGGCTTTTCTGAAGGAATCTCTTTCTCCAATGGGACGAGGTGAGAGGACAGCGTTCTTGGGTTTGACGCTCACCTCTCCGGCACAAAGGTCGCGGCACGGCTCCAATGCAGTCGGCTCACGTTCACAGGCTACTGTGTTGGCACCGTTAAATGATTCTTATGGATTTTTAGTTCAATGTGCTATACTCTGTGGGGCAAAGATGTTATATTAATGTCATGCAAGGGCGTAGGTTTGGTTGGAGTATTGGTAGGGATCAAATCTGCCCCGATGTCCCCCGCCCCCCCAAATGCACACAGTACACACACAGTACTGGTAGTATCACGCCCCTGCTGTCCATACTCAAATCTATGCCCTTGATGCAATCACATTGGTACTGCATGTCGCTGTGTGACACAGACTGAAATACCTACATAAAGATGCTGACCTGTTTCATGTAAAATATGCTCTATCCTTGCACACCTCTGCAGACAGGAGGTCACATGATCATCCTAAGGTCAAAGGTGAAGGAAAACCTGGCCAATCGTACGACTGTGATCCTGGGTATCTCATGATACAGCCAGCTAGCCTCGAACTCTCCTTTTTGTTTGTTTTGTATACTCCTTAAAATGTTTCTTTTTCCACCTTTCCAGTGAGGTACGTGTGTGTGTGTGGGGGGGGGGGGCATGTATATATTACATTATGGGGACCGTTTATTGGTCCTCACAAGGGGAAACTCAATTTTATAAAAATCTGTGACTGCAATAAAAAAACTAAAAGTGCCAAAACTCTTGTATTTTGTTTGGTTACTTATGGTTATGGTTATCGTTAGGGCTTGGGTCAGGTTTGTGTGCATAAGAACATAAGAACATAAGAAATTTACAAACGAGAGGAGGCCATTCGGCCCATCAAGCACGTTTTGGGAGAACCTAACTAATAGCTCAGAGTTGTTAAAATCTTATCTAGCTCAGATTTAAAGGAACCCAGGGTTTTAGCTTGCGCTACACTAGCAGGAAGGCTATTCCATACTCCAACTACACGCTGTGTGAAGAAGTGCTTCCTCAAATTCATTTTAAAATGTTCTCCCACTGCCATGTGTGTATGTTTTAAATAGGGGTCTCTTGTAAACTTATTGTAGTTGTATTTAGTTGTGAAATTGATCTGGAAGTTGAGTCAGACCCAGATGATGCTGGTGTTGCAGCACTGGCCAGTTTCCTGTGTCCCTGTTTCAAGGTCTGCATACACACCATTACGACCGACAAGGAGACCAAGGGAACAGGTCCAGACGATCCATCAACAGAAGCCGTTTGTGGATATCAGACACCAGTCCTGAGTTCGGGAAGGTTTGTGAGGACTTCAGCTCGTTCTTACGGACGCTCCTCAGGTGTTTATACACCGCATGTGGCGTAAACAGCCATTTTGCCTGTTGGCGTTTGCTCTCTGTTCTCACAGTGTCACTGCCTGTCCTGGCCAGATCTTCCCCTCCAGTCCTGCATTCCGCAGGAGCACTCCTCAGACCAGAAAGACTTAAAAAGAAAGTTCAGCGGCAGCTACAGAAAGTCTGATAAACTCCGCCAGCAAAGGCTTGTCTGTTATCGGCGAACATTGTGAAGTTCTTGAGTTTTTCAGTGTCGGTCATCCTACGTGCTGCCAGTCCCAGTCGCTGGGCTTGGACCCTGTAAAACAATCTGACATCTGAGCCTGTGGGGTCGGCACGTCCGCCCATTTAAAAGATCGGAAACAAAAACAGGAAGTGACTGGGGGGGGGGGGGGGGCAGAAAGCTCCTTGCCATGGCCCCTGCCGCCCCACTTTACAGGCCATTAGAAATCAATGTGCCGTTTTTTGAATTTTTAGGACGCTATTGTGGGTCGTCACACAAAAGCTTTTTTATCAGACTCTTAATGTAACCCCCCCTACCCCTCCAGCCCCCTCTACTCCATACCGTGGCCACCACCTTTTTTTTCTTCCTCTCTTTTCTCATTCATTTATTCCACTGTGTGGAGAGAGTCTGGGCAACAATTAATTTCAGAGTGAATTGAGCCAGGATCTATTACTGCACAGTGCTTCTGCTACTCTAATGGAAATCTATTTCACTTCTCTTTTGTGTCCAATATAATTTAATGCCCATTTTATTAATGGCCTGAAATAATTACGGAAGCCTTTTGTGATTCTTAAGTATGTTTCATTTAATTGTACAATAAATGTCTAATCAGGGCCTCCATCTGAAACTATTATGGCATTAAAATTAACAATTATGCCACAAATGTCTCGCTGAATGCGGCGGGGTCTATAGAAATCGCTGCCGATAACAGGACACATATAAATCATTCATGGGGGGTGTGGGGGGGGGGGGGGGGGGGGGGGGGGGGGGGGGGGGGGGGGGGGGGGGGGGGGGGGGGGGGGGGGGG
>JAODKC010000047.1:3233485-3247675 GCA_026777985.1 Mormyrops attenuatus | reverse complement strand
CCCCCACAAAACAGAAGATGGAGAAGAAGAGGAGAGATTGAGGGAGAAAATGAAAGGGGTGAAAGAAGAGTGATGAAAAAGTGGTGAAGAAAGAGGGCTGTTTAAGAGGCGCGCCCCCCACCAAACTTCTTTTCTGACTCTCGCTTTTTTTTTTTGGGAAATGACACATTACTTTGGGGGGAATTAATTAACAGTCAACAGTCAACATGGAAGCTAAAATATCTATCAGCCCAGTTTGAGCGGCGTCTCCCAGACGCAGTGCAAGCGCTCCGCGGCCGTCGGCGATAGACGTCGGCTGAACTGTCCGGGGCAGGACAGTTTCTCTATAGTTGCCGAGTGCCTGAATTTCATGGGGAGGAGATGTGGAGGGGTGGTAAACTCAGAGTTGCCCCCTCCCACCAGCCAGTCCCAAGCTAATATCCCACAATTGGCTTTGGTGAATGTATTTTAATGGTTGAATGTTCTTTGCCTTTCCTGTTTGGTATTCAAATTATCCAGAGGGAAATAACAGCCATTGAGAGGCCTGGATTATTTTTTTATTGTAACTGGTGGGGGGGGTGGCACATTCTGTTGCTAGGGGCTATAAATCTGCACAGCAAATGTGTGGGAAAAAATATATGTTTCCCATGTTCCCTTCCCCCCCCCCCAGCACTGCCATTCTGCTGGCCCTCATTAGGCGGTCTTTAGCGGTCTTTAGCGGTCTTTAGCGGTGTTAAGCATGCTTTTCTTCACGGATGGCCGTTTTCTGCATAGTAAAAGCCTGCGACTGTTTCACCCTACAAGTTTCCTCACCACGGCAATTTGGAGATTTTCAACCGATCGACTGCCTGTCAAGAGGGGGGCGACTGCTGCACATGGATGTTGGATAGGTCAGCCTGGATGTGGATGGTGGACAAGTCTGCCTGGATGTGGATGGTGGACGGATCTGCCTGGATGTGGATGGTGGACAGGTTTGCCTGGATGTGGATGGTGGACAGATCTGCCTGGATGTGGATGGTGGACAGGTCCATCTGGATGTGGATGGTGGACAGATCTGCCTGGATGTGGATGGTGGACAGGTTTGCCTTGATGTGGATGGTGAACGGGTCCATCTGGATGTGGATGGTGGACAGGTCCATCTGGATGTGGACGGTGGACAGGTTTGATTGGATGTGGATGGTGGACTGGTCCGTCTGGATGTGGATGGTGGACTGGTCCGTCTGGATGTGGATGGTGGATAGGTTTGCCTGGACTCGCGACAGTCCAAAGTCACCCTATAGATTAATTTCAGAAACTTTACACAGGATACACAGGTTAATTATATCTATGTATTTCTTTCATAAACAGAACTAAAAATCCCTGTGGGATCTCATGATCACGGGTCTTTCCATGAGAAGCTCAGCGTCATGCTCCAACCATCTACCAAAGCCCTCAAGCCACCACCCAGCATCTACCACATACCTCAAGCCACCACCCAGCATCTACCACAGACCTCAAGCCATCACCCAACATCTACCACATACCTCAAGCCACCACCCAACATCTACCACAGACCTCAATCCACCACCCATCATCCACCACAGACATCAAGCCACCACCCAACATCTACCACAGACCTCAATCCACCACCCAGCATCTATCACAGACCTCAAGCCACCACCCAACATCTACCACAGACTTCAAGCCCCCACCCAGCATCTACCACAGACCTCAATCCACCACCCAACATCCACCACAGACCTCAATCCACCACCCAACATCTATCACAGACCTCAATCCACCACCCAACATCCACCACAGTCCTCAAGCCACCACCCAGCATCTATCACATTTGTAAACCTTCTCTTTTGGTCAATAGCATTGGGAGGGGGGGTGTCCTTCTCTCTGTCCCCCAGGTCCCTCTGTGGAGCCATTAAATGCATTTCAGATACAGTGTTGAATACAGCTGAACTACACATGGGCTGGAATGCGCAAGATTTACCCCGATTCACATGTATGCAGTCAAGCTACTTCCCTCAGCCCCTTTCAGATTTAATCACCTATTTAATTGACGTGCAAATTAACCTTGGCATTCCTACAAAGGCACATTTTAAGAGTTGTACCACAAACAGCTTTTTTATTTCTTTTCCAGCCAATTTAATTCCAAGCCCAGTTTTCATGGTCAATTTCTCTTTTTTTCACTCTCACAGAGCCCGTCATCAATAATTTGAAACTTTTTACGTTTTCTTTCTGTTCTGATTCAGTGCGAAATTGCCTATTTGGGTTTCTAAATAAGTGTGACAGTCATGAGTTCCTTGCAGTGCCCTGAGCTTTTGAATATGCATTTGGTGCTTTGACCTCCACCAGTAATTAGTTTGAGTCTTTGTTTATTCTTTATAAAAATACACGCTGCCTTCTTTTCATACGTGGTTTTGAGTCTCCTTTCATACAGCAGACAAGGAGAAATCCTTGGACACTCTTTCACTATTATCAGGATTGACGTCCACTTTGTGATTCACTCCCCCCCACCCCTCTCCCCCCAAAAAAAGCTAGTAAAATATCACGCTACAGCATCAGCATATAGGTGCATAGTGATGCCCATGTACTATATGATGAGAAGTAGCAGATAGTGACTGTTAACCCCCAACACCCCCCCGCTCCCACCACCCACAGCTAAACAAATACAAAAGTGATCGCTTAGCTTAGTAACTTACAGAAAATACATCCTGAACTACTGATGAGGAATTCCAGCACTTACATTTCATTTTGCACTCATACCACCAGCTGTCTGTCTCCAGCTTATCCAGGAAGTCCCGCCCCCAGAAGACCTGGCACGCAGGCAGCAGCCAGTTGTTATTTATGAGTATCCTGGTTCACTGGTGAGGCATTCTGGAAATTTCCGTCAGCACGTGCACTTAGAGCGTCTAGCCGGCTCACCATGTGACTCAGGAGCTCTCGAACGCCGCCCTGGCAACAGGGGACCACGAGGCCCATGTGGTTTCTGTCCCGGAGCTATGCTGGCACACGGAATCTGTGTTCAGCCGCCGGACGCAGGCCGCTGCCGAGGCCGGCGGGGTGAGCGTATCTTCTTGGCAGAGGTGTATGTACCGCAGTGAGCCCCCGTGATTACCCTATTATGGAGGGACATTACACTAAGCTCCACACTCAGATGCCTTCCTAGCACATTGCCTGTCCACTTCAGAATGTGTCCTGACAGGAGGGCTTACCAAAATCTACATAATCCTTTGCATCGCAATTAAAGATACTGTGGGACAATAAGAACCGCCCAGTTCATTCCGCCGCGGCTCCCCGCGGCCAGCGACTTGAACGCGGGGTGCTGGTTTGCCAAGGAGGGGGGCTGCTCTTCACCAAGAAACTCCCAGAATGTCAGAGGAACAGTGTTTCCGGTGGGAGTTTATATATTTAATTTCCATTTTGGTGAACGAGCTTGCGGTTGAAATGCCACAGCAAAAACTCCTCAGGAAATGAATCCTAATGAAGCAGCGGCCAGACACCTGACCAAAGCTCACCGCTCCTTAAAAAGCTGTTTTTCTCATGGCTGGCCTGATGCAGTGCTTCCCAACCCAGTCCTCTGGGACCCCGAGGCAGTGGACTGTCTGACAGGGAGCTGGGAGGGAGCAAAAACGTGGACCGTCTGGGGGTCCCCGAGCACCGGGTTGGGAAACACTCATCCAATGTCTTTCACTTAACATGTTTTTTCATTCTTAGGCAGCTGCTGTTTTGGTGGCTAAGATACAGAAACAGTGTTTAATGCAGTGAGAAAATTTCATAAAGTGAGTATACTAAGCAGTACAATTTACCTACTGTTATTAAACTATTCCAGTAGGGGGTGTCTAAGCAGACTTGCATGTACATTTAACAGCATTGTACGATTGAGAAAGCCAGTCCCTGGAGCAATTACAGGTTAAGGGTCTTGTTCGGGGGCCAAATAGTGAAATCACTCTACTAACTGTAGGATTTGAACCAACAACCTTCTGATCCCAGACAAGCATCCCAAACTGCTGAGGTACACACAGCCCCTTTGACTCAGTGTGCATTCATATTTTAAATCTATCAAATCAGTAATAAACTGCTGGTTCGGAACCTGCAACGCAAGGTTTACTGAAAGCACGGCACCATCCAGAGGCTCGAAGGACACGGCCGGACTCACGATGCCCCTCATTCAGGCACCTCCGAGTGGAGCAGAATCAGAGTTAAGGTTCTGACCTTGATAAGGAGGAAGTCCCAGAGTTCACATAAGACCAGTATTTACAGGTCAGAGGAACTGGCAGCTTTACATATGATTAAAGCTTAATGAGGCCCAGAATGTTTGTCAACATTTTTTTCTTTTGGACTAATAATCTTCTCGCAGCCTGCAGGCTCTGGATGGTCTGATAGCATCTTAAGCCCCTTGTTCCAATGCCCTGGCTGAGAAGTAACAACTGCAGCCAGTCACTTGTCCACAGCAGCAGTGAGACCCTCTCCGATCTCCCCCGGTCCCCATCTGCTCTCCTCATATGCCTGTGGCCTCATCGCGTCTTCCCACAATCCACCTCCTTCCTCATGGCACCAACTACCCAGAACATGGGGCCACATATGGCTTCATACTTCCAGAGACTAAAAGGCAAAATGTTTATTGAGCACCTTGCCCAGGACCTGGCTGTCGTTGATTTACGCTGCTTCACTGCATCATATGAGAATTGTTTACCTTTTTATGACTGCATATACTGCCGTCTGCACACTGCATACCATGCACACTGCGGCAGGAGCATGCCAAATTCACATTTCACTGCGAATTGTGCCACTGTAACAGTGCTTGTGAAAAATTAAATCTAATGCTAATTATTAATTATTTGGGGGCTAAATGACATTTGGAGCTCTTCCTCTTCTTCTGCTGTCTGTCTCCAGCTGAAACAGGAAGTCCCGCCCCCAAAGCAGTCTGTCGGGTGAGGAATTAGACCTCTTTGTGGCAGAGGGACTCCCACAGGAGCCCCCGGGGCACACAGGCAGCACGCAGGCAGCAGGTGGTTGTGATTTATGGAGCACGCTGAGCTGATAAGGTGACTCCCTTCATTTTCACCTTATCACCGACTCTGAAGAAAGACTTAAATTTGCCCCTTTTAAAGACCCCAATGTGAGTAATCTTTGCATCCTCGCCGGCAGTGTGCCGAGGTGAGGACGCTGTATCACCCACTTGTAACGGCCTGATCCCCCAGCTTTTCCTGCCACTGGTGCTGGCATGCCCGGCCAAGATTAAGGACCGGAATTCCAGCACAGAAGAAGCCGGTCCGTTTCCTGCCACCCCACCTCCCAGAGCTGGCTATGTCATTAGGAGACGTACCAGGGGACGGCGGTGTTGGTGGCGCTGGTGGTGAAGCTTGGCGGGCTCCCACATGGCCTCCGACTGGCCCTGCTCCCCCCGGTGTTCCCCCTCTTCCATCCCCAGCTCTCAGGCCTCTGGTGTTGGCAGCAGACTATCGGAAATCATTACACTGAAGTCATTCATTAGATAAAGCAGGTTGTTCTTTAGATTTGTCTGTTCACAACAGATGCAAAAATATACAGACGCCCCTCTGGGTTATGATGGCCCGCGTTACGATATTTCGACTTTATGATGTGCAAATGTGCAATTGTTCAATCGATTACACGAAATATTCAACTTTTTAAAATAAATTATACTTTGTGCTAATGATTTTGCCCAACTGTAGGCGTAATGTAAGTGTTCTAAGCATGTTTAAGGTAGGCTAGGCTATGGTGTTTGTTAGGTTAGGTGTACTGTATTCAATTGCATTTTCGGCTTACAATAGTTTTGTCGGAACGTAACCCCATGGTAACGTAGATATATTTTCTTGCAGATGAATTTTACGTTGTCGGTCCCAACCTATCATCAAGTGATTAAACAGATCGTTCTGAACGTTTTTTAGATTTTGTATAATTTTCCATCCAAAATATGGCCTTTTATTACTCATCCATTACTCAATGTATATTTATGCAAATATAAACACAAGCTGAGTCCATTTGATTGTCATTCCTGGCCAGGCTGCTTCATCCCATTCAACCCCAAGGATGTTTTCAGGGAGCTTCACCTGTACTTGACAACCAGGGAGGGGTTAATACTGAGCTTAGAAAAGAAGCCTCTTTTTTACATCTTCAGGTTCCTTTTTAAACATTCAAAGCAGTTTGTTGAGAGAGAGCCCTTAATAATAATCAATATTAATCTGGAAAATAATTATGGCATTCACGGAGAGGTGTATTGATTTAAGAAGACAGGTGTTTCTTCGAGCGCTTATCTGATCGGAATTATCTTTGAGACACCCACCCCCCCCCCACCACCCGTTGTGTCGTGATGATTCAGACTAAACCGGCCAAAGCGGGAATGTCAGGACAAGGGTTTTGAGAAATGTAAGCTGCGTTAAAACTCACTTTAAGCTCAGAAGTTGACCAAAGACCTGTCATGCTGGGCTGCTTCTGCCTTGTCCCAAACATTTCAAGATGGATAATATTTATTTCATGTGTGTTATCTAAAAAGAGAATTCAGTTCATTTGTTTCTGCTTTACGCATTTTATTTTCCTCGATGAAAACGGGATATGATGAATCCACACCTCAAACGGAGCAGAGTACTTTTGGGTTATCCGTTGTATTTGTGTCCCCAGGCATAGGGCCTGAAATTGAGGTGGAGAAAACGATACCTGCCTTTGATGTCATGATGAGGCATCAGAACTGGGGGCCATGTTGATGTGTGTGTGTGTGTGTGGGGGGGGGGGGCTGCAGAAAGCAGCCAATCCCCAGTACAAGGGGCCTGAGCCTACCTGGATGAGAGATGACTACCCACTTGTGCCCGACAAGGAACTTATCAGCTTGTTATTTCCACATTAAGGGCGTGCTGAGGACCCCAAGGCCCAATTCGACTGGCTGGGGCGGAGCCTGCGCTGTGCGAAAAGGCGGGCGGTTTCTACGGCGACTTGGTGACTCCTCTGTGCCTCCGCCTCTAGGAGTGATGATTTATTCTGACGATTCTTCTCGACCGCTCGATGTTTAACCTCATCGTTTAACCTCTCTGCCCAGTAACCCCATACTGGGTGACATTTCTGCACACGAACTGGGGTTGGCTCGCCTGCTTCTACAAAAAAAGGGATCGCAAATATACCCTGGATTTCTTTTTTTCTTCTTCTTCTAGCAGGGATAAGTATTATGTTCCCGGAATTTGTTTATTCCGCTTTCTGCGACTTTGAGCTTAATTGGTTTGGGGAATCTGGAAGGCCATCTGCACCTTCCTTGGTATTCATGAAGCCCGACAATCTGACAAATGGGATTTTTTCAGCTCTGGAGCATCTGCATGGATTGTATCACACCCCCTCATTCAGACCGATAATCCTGTTTAAATATTCGGCCCAATTGAGGCAGGCAGGTAGGGAGGTTCCCTCACACACACACAGACACACACACGTTCGCGGGAGGCAGACCTACATCAAACAATCAGAGATCAGAGGGGAGGAGAGTGAGAGAAATGGAAAGAGAGAGGGAGAAAAATTGGATGTGCAAGATTGAAAGAGAGAGGCGGGGCTGTGTCCGGTGGATGCAAAATACATCTGTTGATTGTTAAGACAGATTATGGGCCACCTTCCTGCTTTGTTGATGTGAGGTATTAAAAACACAGAGACTGAGGCCAGCTTCTTGCACTTCACATACAAGACAGCTTGGACAGTACCATCTGGGCCAGAGGGGAGCGTCAGTTCAAGTCAAGTCAAGTCAAGTCAGGTGGCCTGCACTGTCGTACCATCCAGTGGCAGAAAATAACATTACCCCAGATGTAGCATACAAACAGCAAGTGACAATGGGAGGATTCTCACGATATTTAAACACAGGACAGAGTGAAACAGAGGGGGTCGGACACCTGGGTTTATATGCATGGTACAATGTGTATGTAAACAATAACTGGCCCATTAATGCTTTTTTACTAAACTTAATTGAACAGTCGTGTTCTCTCAATCATACACTCTTAGCTATCGACTGCACACGTGCCGCAGTACTTCTCACATGAAGGGGCCATGTGATGCACAATACTGAATCTGGTTGGCCAATACAATACAGCTCACATGATGGTGTTCTTTAAATACTAAATAAGCTCCTTGTTGGTGTCTGTATTTAAGCTCATAGACCCCCAACCCCAAGATGGCCCCCGAGGGCATCCAACCACCACAGCTTGCTCGAAGGTCCTCTTACGGGTGACCTACTGACACCACCCTCAAAAGGAAGAGGTTGTGCCTAGGATGTGGGAAGCTTGGTGACAGCCCCCCGCCCCACCCCCATTGCCCCAGCTGTATCCATTCTCCCCTTGAGGTTCCCGTCCGCCTGGTTGACAGACAAATGCAATCTGGTGTCCATCTTGGGGTCCAACCAGCTATCAGCCCTTACAAACAATCCCAGGCGGCACATGACGGCATACATTCACCTCGCCTCTTTCTCAAGATAAGAACACTATCAGTGACTGAACATATTTTATTTATGAAATGCAGCCACGACAAGCAGTCAAGCATTGGGCTTGTCTAAATAGATGATTTTTATCAGTAATTCTTCCAACGTGCAGCCTGACATTGTTCTGTATCCCCCTCGCCCCCCCCCCCCGCCATTCTGCGTTCTGCCATTTGTTTACTCAGTCCATCGCTTTCAGGAACGCCACTGGCCTTCTTAAAGCGCTCGCTAAAGCAACAGGGCCTTTTTTAATTAGTCCCTGGGCCCCGTTTCATTTGCCCGCACTCATTGGTGGGGGCCGAATATATCAGTGCCCGACAATCTATTTGATGTATAAATATATTTTGGTGAAAATGTGGGTGGGGGGGGTTATATTCTATCAGAGGCAACGAGCCGCACAAAGTGAACGGAGTGAAGGAATGATCCGGTCCCACCCCCTGCAGGTCTCCGTGGACCAGTCGTTGCTTTGGTTACAGTTGTCAGGTGATACACAGTATTACAGAATGATAACGGCGACCTTACGTATGACAAGCCACTGGACATAACCGCTGGTGACAGGAAAATAAAAACATACTCAGCTGCCCTGACCGTCCGAACAGCTCGGTTATGCTCTATAATGACTATAAAAAATCATGAACAAGAATCTGTGTTTTACCACTAGGTCCTGCTATTTCAGTCGTCACATGCTCCATGCTGTCTTCCTGCTAATCCCTATTGTATTGCATTGAGGGGGCACTGAACTACACACCCTGAGGTGCTTATGCCAGCCAAATGATGACCCCCCCCCATACTAACACTTCCCATCACTCTGACCCCAGCCTTCCATGACTGGACTGTTCTTCACAGTCACACACAGATGTTTCCTGTGTATTTTATCAGGGTCTTTAAAGGGGCTCGACCTCCTGTCCCTCAACCACCACCACCCCTTCCGCACGTTTGACAAAAACACATGGGGGGGGGGGGGCAGAGCTACAGCGGAGCCTCCTGGAGGGGGGCAATGCACTCTGGTCATTACCATAACAATCTGGTGAGTTTCTAGAGATTGTAGTATTTTCTAGAAACTTGATGGGGACAGGGTTAGGGGTGGGACTGATTTATTGTGAAAACAAAAACAAAAATGGAATAATCAGACATGAAATCCAGCTCCTTGGCCCCCAACAGAGGGGCTGCACACTGATGATTGGCCGACATGCTATTCTGATGGTACTCTGGGGGTGTCTGGGCACTAGGAGATCCGGACCGTCAAGTACGTTTCGCCCCCAAAGTCCAGTTCATCTGAATAGTGTGATCACAGCGTAGCGTGATGATGTTAACATAGCCTATCTACTATATTATAAGATCTTGCTGCATTATAAGACCCCTTACATCAAGCACAGACTTGAAGCTGGGCAGATCACATTTAACTAGCTGACATTTTAATCAGCCACATGCCGCTAGTCTGGGTCCTCTGTCCTCTATATAGCATGGGTGCAATTCTGACAGGATATAACTGAACTTCGGCAGTGGTTCAGACATATTGAGTCCTTGGTTCTGACTGGATGGTTAGCATCAGCGAGGTCTGTAATAGTGTAATTAGGACCGGTACTAAGGAATGTAATGTGGTGACCGTGGCTCAGGCAAGGATGGTCTGCAATGCCAGCGGGGGAGTGGGAAAGGGGGGGGGGCAGTCGTGCTTGTGTACGGTACTGACTGTCCTCTGTCCTTCTGTCTGGTTTCGCTCTGTCACCCGTTAGCGGGGATACTCAGCTAATTGGCCATTGATTTCCATTCAGAAAACAAGGACTACAGCAGGAATAGTTGTAATGCGGTGGCATGTGACATGCAGCCTTGTTTGCGTTGGCGGCGTGAGGCGTCCTTGGGGAAGGCACCCCCCAGGCCTCCCTTTACGTGGGCAAACATTCGCCGGAAAATCACGATTCATCTCTAGTTTATACGGGTAATCCACGATAGCAGAGTGTAATATAAGCCCCCCGTTCAAACAAGTCGCTCTCTCATTATGTAACGCCTCACTAAACCTCGATCCGCTTGCTCATACTGAACGCGTCTTCGCTTGGACTGGGCCTTCACGCCTTCGAGGCTGCGGTGAGTTACCGGCAGATCGGGGGCTAGATATGCACCAGTTCTCAGTGCCGTTAAGCAGCAGCAGACACAGCCTCGATCACCAGAGCTCACCGGCCAAGGACGCAGTACTTAATACTGTAAATTTAGGACTGAATTCAATTCAACTACAACTAAATGCACTAAATATAGGACTTAAATGATTGAATGTAGAAACAAATGGACTAAATGTAAGACTTAACTGATTACATGTAGTCATTAATGGGTAAATTATAGTACTTAAAAAAGTAAGTATAGTGATTAGTGGATTAAACAGAGTAATAAAAGTATATTTATATACTTAATGCCTGAAATATCCAGGTAGTCCTTAATTGATTAAATCTAAGAAAATGTAATACTGATTTCTGCCACACCGACGTCCAGGCTGAACACCAGGGTCTAAAATCTGGGTCCAGCTGGAGATATTAACCAGAGTATCGGTTACGAGAGCAAGTCCTTAACTTCCACCTTAGCCATTTTTAGTGTTTCCACTCTGAAAACATACGCAAGGGCAGCAAACTGGTCAGAGAAGCGCTATGGATCTCCCTCCGTAAATTCTAAAGGGTTTCTAAACCCGAAAAAAATGCTCCCAAAATATGTACAAAATCAATATGCTAGCCGATGTACACAAGGGGTTTAGGAAAATCCAAGCACATGAAATGTTAAGCCGTCATGAAAAGCACAGGTGCGCGGTCCTCCGGCAAGCGGCATCTCGGTGACCTCTGACCCCTCAGATCTCATCTTTGTCCGAACGCGAAGCCGCAGGACAGCAAACGACAAGCCTGTACCTCTCCGGGATGGGGCCCGTGATGGGGCCCGTGACCTATCTGAGGATTTGCTGTGAGTTTCCTGCGAAGAAAGAGCGAGAGGGAGAGAGCGAGAGAGAGAGAGAGGGAGTGAGGGTGAGAGCGAGAGAGAGAGAGAGGGAGAGACAGAGGGAGAGAGGGAGAGGGAGAGGGAGAGAGGGAGAGAGCGAAAGAGAGAGAGGGAGAGAGGGAGAGAGCGAGAGGGAGAGGGAGAGAGGGGCTGAGCCAGCCAGCAGCCTTGGGGAGAATCGAGGACGGCTGACGTGCTGCGTCCAGATGGGCCCCTGTGCATACGGCTTGATAATTGAGCGGTGAGAAGGATCAATATGACGATAAAAAAATATATATAAATGGGGCGCGAGCCTCTGTTTAATACAGTTTAAATGATATTTAATATTTTCTGCTTTTTCACTCCCCCCTTTGTCCACATTAAAATACTTCAAAAAGAATTCTAATGAAGTGGAAATTAAAAGTGAGCGCAGATTGGGGCTGGGGAGAGAGGCCTCTAATCCCGCTATCTCTTAATAATTCAAAGTCTCTTTATTTTCCGAATAAAAAAGCGGAATTAATCCAGCACTGTGAAGCCGTCCTCTCTTCTCACTGTTTTAATAAATCCCCCCTCCGTGTGATTCGGCGGGGGTGGGGGGGGGCTGGGCGCCAGGCTCGCTGCCAAGATCCGTGTCAATTCCCTCCTGCCCTTTTCCTTTCTTTTCAGCCCCCCCCCCCGTCCCTCCCCCTCCTCTGCCAGAGCGGGACTGAGGGCAGAAGCTGCCTGTGCGATTCACCAACCCATTATCTACAAAACCTGTTCAACGGGGATTCCCTGCCCCCCCCCTCCCCTCCAAACGCACGGGGAGTGGACGCAGCGAAGCACCTGGCCCTGAACAGGCACATGAGAAAGTTCACAAAGGCACCAGGAGATTTCCTGTAAATGTGGGCTCAAATTACAAAAACAAGCAAAAAAAAAAGAAGCTGCAAGGTGAGCATTTGTGACACCGCTCTTCCTCAGTTCCCCTCCATAGCCTGACTTCCTGACATAATCCAACCGTCCCCAAGACTGTGCATCCAAAGCAAGGCGTCGGCCTGCGAGTCTGGAGTCCGTCACAGGGGGCACAGGCCGGGAGCCCCTGCAGACCTGGGAAAGAGCACCAGCCCAAGATAAGATCCAGACCCACCCACCCACACACACACAGTGAGTCAAACCTTCTCCCTTGCTTACACGCAGCGATACGCCCTCGCTATGGCAGCCGTAGTGTCGCTCGGACGCGTGTTCTGCTGCCAGGACAACACGCTTCCAAAGAGGTAAATCTTAAGCCACATAAAGTACGAGAGGCTTACGAAATACACGGCAAACAAGCTTTCAGATTTTCGCAGTAGGGTTTTGTTAGAGGGCCAGAGGCGGGGGAGGGGGGGGGGCTCATACAATGGGCAGAAGATCGCTGTAAGAAACACAGCCTTGAATTAGGATCACGGCATCATCCGATTGCTTGCGATCTGAAAGCCAATTCAAGCTGGAGGAGGCCGTTATTCTCCGGACGGCCCCCTCGCTCGCCCGCGCGCCCGCGCGCCCGGTCGCTTAAACAGCTCAAGACTAAGCGTCTTTGAAAGCCTCTTGGCGGCAGTCCTCGTGATGGACTCGCCCGTTCATTGTCCACACGACGAGATTCTCAGCCTCGCCACAATGGGCGCCTCTCCCCAGCGTCCTGCTGCAGGCCCCGTCCATGGCACCGCCATCCAGCGACGCGGATCACAGCCCGGTTATCCTCGCCGAGACAGACCATTAAGGAGAGGCTCTCAAACACACAAAAACTGGAGATCCCCCTCCTGATCCCGGATCAGCGCGTCTTCCCCAAGTCCCCGGGCGCGGGCCGGCTTTCCTGCTCAGTCGTTTGTTTCCCCTCCTTCTCACCATCGCTCGCATCGCCGGTTCCGGGTCCACGTCCCAGTGCCAGGCAGGGGTTCTTCTTGGCATGATGGAAGGAGCCATTGTTAGCATATGCAGAGAACCCACCCCCAGATATTAGCGCTGCCAAGACGTGACCAAGAGGAGTCAGATGGCGGTTCTGCGAGTGTAAGGCCCACATGCCCGCCATTTGCACCCAACTAAACGTCTTGAGGATCAGCTCCGTCATCACTTCCTCCAAGCATTCTCCGGCCAGTACCAGTGGCGTTGGCATATCCTCACCCAATGACCTGGCCTGTAATTCCCAGCCCCACCGAGGGAGGCGCTACACAAAAATCTCTACTATTTTTTATGGATGTTTTAGGTTCCTTGCAATAATCTATGCAGTATTTATCATAAAGAGATAAAAAAAGCAGGAAGAGACGACTCATCTCCTCAGCCGATTGAAAATAAAGGGATAAAGGCGAAGTAAAGTGACTAGTGAAAGACGCATGCCCAATTTTCTTATTTTCCTAGCTCACTCTGCAGCATCTATATGATAATTGTTTAGCCAGGCAGGTGGGGGGGGATTCTTCACATTAGTATCAGTTTCTGACTCCAGGCACAACGCAATGACACTGTGCCTCTCAGAAGACCATTATACCCCCCCTCCTTCATTATTCCCCTTTGACCACATCCTCTGTAGCATCTCCTTCTATGTGGGTGTAAAGGGGGGGGTGTGTAATTGTCCTGGTTAGCACTGCACTGAACCTTGAACAAACCAGGCTATCTAAGAATTGCTCAGGGATGGTGGTTTTTAGGTGGGGGGGTGCCTGTGGCAATGGGAGACTGTAATAGGAACACCTCCCTCTTGGAGATAAATAGAAAGTTCCCTGTATTTATCACCGGCCACTGTTCGGGTCTGAAGCTATTAAGTGGCGGAGGTGCTATTTATCCTGGTGAGGAGGATGGGG
>JAODKC010000047.1:3208767-3219071 GCA_026777985.1 Mormyrops attenuatus | reverse complement strand
CGGGGGGGGGCTCGGGGGTTTCTTTTCCCCCCCCTTCCCCCCCACCCCCCCCCCCCCCCCCCCCCCAGATT
The DNA here is from genome assembly GCA_026777985.1 of Mormyrops attenuatus. NCBI lineage: Eukaryota > Metazoa > Chordata > Actinopteri > Osteoglossiformes > Mormyridae > Mormyrops > Mormyrops attenuatus. The sequence goes on along the minus strand of JAODKC010000047.1, from coordinate 3,219,000 downwards.
TGCCACCATCTTCCAAACTCGCGCCGCGTGAACGAACTACTTCAGTCTGACTTTTTTTTTCTATGACGGGAGAGTTTTTTTTTCCAGGCAGGTATCAGCTAAATAAATAAAAAAAGCAGGGCCATAGAAATAGAAAATACAACTGCGAAGGACTTTTAAAATCTTTTACTCCTTAGTTGAACAAGCTTGTGGATAAAGACTTTATCCTCCTCCCTCGCCTAAAAAGGCCCTCTTTAAAGTTATTTCAAATTCCTCAGCAAGGCTTTCAGAAATCTGTTTGTTTGAGGGCAGCATTAGATGTGACCAGCGTTTTATTGTGACATAAAACCACATTTCTTCCTCGCCAGATTAAAAATAAAATCGGTTAATAAGAAAAGCTGTCAGCAGCAGAAAATGGTCGACATAATCCGTTTATCCTCTGAGCAATAAAGATATTGGTCCTTGGGAGTCTATCTTTCCTCTTATGTTATTTCACCCAAAACATTATCTTCTGCGCATTCAGATGGATTAAGAAGTCATATGGGAGATGGAGAGCGAAATGACAGACACAAAAAAATATCATATCCTCCCGTTTCCCATCACACGGCCTCATGGGAGCGCATGCATACAAGTATGTACAGAATGGAAAAAAGAAAGAAGGAAGAAGGGAAGGAGGAAGAAGAGAGGAGAGCCAGGGGGTCCCGAAGTCTTTTGTGATAAAGGCGATTATTGTACCCTGAAGGAGGTCAAAGGGGCAGAGTGCTGCCCCGTCCTGTCTGGCCCATAGGATCCCACCCCCCAGCAGCGCCAGCACCCACACCGGGGCCAAGATCACTTCCCAGTGGATGCTGGGATTCATTACAGCGGTCAGGAAAGGCCAGATGGATCCAGAGGGGACAGAGGGAGTGGCTCGCAGGCAGAGCATTGGGGAGTCGGAATGCCCAGCATGCTCCCCGCACACGCGTGTGCGTCTGTGTGCATGTCGCTGAGAGGGGGACTGATCGTGTCACCCACGAGCCACACATCACATTCCTTTGTCTTCCCTGTTTACAAAGCCCCACTGCACATGCGAGCTCATGTAGGAAAATGTCTATACCTGTCTACGTATCCCCAGTGAAAAACACAATCCTCTATTCCTCATGATAACTGGCCTGCCATAAGTCTCTCAAAGGAATCGCGGTCCGTAAGTCTACAGCGGCGTTTCCTGAAACAACTGTCAGGGACCCACAGACAATTTGTGTTTTTGCGGGAGCAAAAATGTGGACTGCCTGGCAGGGAGCTGGGAGGGACCAAAAACGTGGACCTTTGGGTTGGGAAACACTGGTCTACAGGACCTGCTGAAGGCACCGAGAAGGCTAGAACAATCTGCATCTCTCAAGCCCCCTTTACAAAGCTAAACAAATCATTTTAGCAACGTCTCAAAAGAATCATACTGTAATCTTAAATTCCCGACCACAACAAAAACAGAAAGACAGCAGTATTGCATTTGGGGGCAGGCTTTCAGATTTAGGAGACCATCCCTTGGCATAGAAATATCTCGCACATAGGTTCAGCGAAGGTGCAGGAATGCCAGTCTTCCTGGTAGAAGTGACGAGAACAAGACCACAAAAGTAAGGCAAAATTGCCACAAGGAGAGTGACATCATCTGGAGGAACGAAGATCTCATCACCGAGATCAATACAGACGCTTTAGACTAATATTTGACACCAAGCAATCAGCAGTGAAAATAATAGATAGAGGAATGTAATGTGACTCACTTGTCATAGCAGGTTGCTATGGACACCTGGTTTGGATCGGCTGCGCAGTGACAGAAGGAAGAAAATGACGCAGCTTGACAAGTCAGCAATGTTCTTCAGGATATGCACATGCATAATGGCGTCATAATAAATGGCCCCTGTGTTTGCAGAGACATTCGGCGTGAGCATCTCTACGTTACAGCACTAATGACTCAGCAAACCCTCCCTGCTAACAAAACAGTATTCCCGCGCAGCTGTCTCTGGTTTCTGGGAAGCTACCTACTTACCGCTGCTTTCCCAGGCTAAATCGGAGACGCGATACACGGAAGGGCTTGACAGAATGTCTGTTATGTTACGTCCAAAAGTAGATGAGCGTTTTGGGAGAAAACGACCATCAACCCTCAATAATTTCATGGTATTTTGGATGCATGAGAACCTATGAAAGAACCTTTCGGAGGGGGGGGGGGCGTACTATATTATTATTTTCAATATTATTATTATTATTATTATTATTAATAATAATAATAATAAAACACAGTAGATTCATACTGCACTTTTAAAACTCATAGATGCTGAAAATATTCAATAACACAGAACACAGTGAGAAAGTAACAGACACAGGAACCATTAGTTACCACAAGCAATCAGTGATGAGCAAGATACTTCGAGTTGTAGATGCAAGGTCATAACTTTGTGTTGAGTATTGTGGGGATTGAGATTCACTAATTGTAGGGGTCCAGGAGATTGTATTGGCCGGTTTTGATTGGGGGGTGGTTTACATAATTTACGCCCGTAATTTACGCCCATGAGTAGATGAGCAGAGGGGGCACGAAAGAATCTCAAGAGAAGGTGGAAGAGTAGGAGGAACATTTCAGGGTGTTTTACATACGGGCCAGTACTTTTTGTTTGGTCTTGCGATATGAACAATAATCAGGTTCGAACTTGGATGTCTTATGTTCTTATCAAACGTAATTTCTGATGAAGGCCAGGAACCAAGATGTCTGTGCTACAACCACGGTGCGTCACAAGCAATAAAAAACATAAGGTATCCGAGTGTGGGCCTGATCATTATTCATATCAATTGTGCTGCATGAACCAACGGTACTCATCATCTGGGAGGGTAGAGCGCGGTGTTTCGGTAAGACTTAATCTGGATGTTGCGCGATCTCATGACCCATAAAAACCGAGGGTATTTGATATTAGTGGAGGAAGACGACGACTCGGACTCCTGGGCCAGATCCGGCGAGACTGAGCCAACTGCACCATGGCAGACGGGGCCCCAGCGGTTTCTCCGTGGCCCCGCTCTGTTATGTTTAATCATGTTGGTTGGCTGGTAATGAATTTTGATTACGTCTCTCAATGCCGTAGCGCCGAGTGAAATATTAATATCCATAGTAATCATGCATGAAGCTCAGAGTGTAATTTCCCTCAGTCGCCTTGTCTACCGCTAAATGGTTCGCACTTTATCATTTGTGTAGAACGCGGCCACTTCCATTCATCTCTCCATGGACCGGGCGTGATTAATGCATGGCGGGACGTCTTCGTTTATCACCTGTGTGTTGGATTCAACCGATCAGCAGCGATTCATTACGCACCAAGGCAGGTGGCGTGCCTTTCAGGGGGTAAGGCCCCCCCCCCAAAAAATTATATTTCTCAAAGAAATTGGGGGGGGGGCATACATCACCAGACACAGGCCACATTGACCACGCTCGAGATCAACTGGTGTCCTACAAACCTATCATGTCTTTTTAACCGTCCATTTGGTAAACGCTTGTTTTGCAGTTAAAAACAGCTGAATGATGAAACAATCCACAAATGGTTAAATTAAGAAAAAATGGGGCTCAAAATCCAGAGAACAAGGGGAAAAAAGCAAGGTGGGAAAAAATGAGTACACAGAAACGGTTTGGTAAGCAGGGAGTGAAAAAATGGCTTCTAAAGAAAAACAGAAGTCAGTTAATAGAAAAAGGTAAGTGAACAGGAAGACAAGCAATACCATGAAGCAGCAATAGAGACACAAGGCCTGCCAAAGATTCAGAGGCGGGAAGGGGGTGTATGTACGTGGTGACTGATTAGGAACAGGGGACCTCAATATTCAGGTTGGAGAGCTGAGCCCAGCAGGCTGGAAGTCCTGGGCTGGATGTCGGATCCGGATTCACACTAAAGAAACTGGGAGTCTGGATTGAGATGTGCAAATTCCAATTAGCTCATTACACCGAGTCCAAATGAATAATTAAACAGCTAACAATTGACGACTGTATTCAAATGCAGACAATAGCAACAAGAATGCAAAATCATTGCTCACAATATAACGTGGAAACTGCCACAAAACAGACAAATAAGCCAGTATAAAATTATCCATTTTGATATCAGAACAATAACTCATCCACATTATCTGACCATCGTCATACCAGCAGCCTTGCAGGTAATAACAAAACTGTATTTTCTCCTATTTATTTCACATTTTCAGGAATAGTCATTTTAATGTTATAGCTGTACTGACCACGGTGCCCTGCATGATGCCTGAAAACATTCGTTTATTCTCGTGTAGAGCAGCAACGTAAACTGAGCCTCCAGTCTTCGAAGATGCAGACAATGTATTAATAAAGGGGCTGGTATTTAATCATCGCAGGAAGGCTCTTTGGAGGCTGTACTTCTACTGAGGGATCGCAGGAAGGAATAATAGAAAATTAAATTAAGGCCGATTACTCTTTTTTTCTGTTAGGTGCAGCTTGGCCCTCAAGGGCTCCCATACAGCTCGGAGACGTTATGTTTCCCGCCTTCCTGCAACAAAAACAAACCTTTCTTTGATAGAAGAGCAGGGAAGTGGAAGCCTGAGTTGGGATGTGTTTCATTTTGTTACCCGGCTAAAGTGAAATGCAAAGGTATGGCTTACTCAGAGCCAGGATGAGCCGGAGCACTGAACCGGTGAAACTGAAAGTGACCTCTGCTCCCTGGGAAGGCAGAATATAAGGATGCAAATCCATTTGGTAATGCATTGTGGGAGAAAACGCCTGATCGAGCAACTTCGACAGTTACTGCTTCTGAACACTGCTGGAGATTCTCAAATCAAACAGTAATAGTTAAAACACAAGTGATTTGATATTCCAGTAACTGCGCAAAGAGGTTAAATATCTACAATTCCATAGTTTAAATATCAACCACAACACATTTTATTTGTATAATTTTTGGAGGAAAAAGTATGTATGAGTTACTCCGAGGGATGACCTACCGATAAAGGGTTACAGACAATTTTAATTATTAAACTTTGTACTGGAATAGCACTTATCATTGAGGAGGATCTGTCTGGACACCATTTTCAGATATCCATTGCACGACATTGACTTAAAACGGATTGCGATATTTAATCAATGAAGTCGTTTAATCCAAAATGTCTGCTGAGAATTATATGAATATGCAATTGGGTCAATCTTCTTGAAATCTGTACAATTATATCATTGCCATTTATATTTTTTTTCACTCAAAGAATGGACTGCAATATATGTGTGAAGGTAATGTCGAAAAACATCCATTCTGTAACATTAAAAGACCGCCACTGTAGCAGAGGTTGAACCGAAAGCTTTGTTGGATATATATTTATTTATTTATATGCAGAAATATAAAACACTTGTCTGTGTATACCAGTAACAGCCTTGTACAATCGGTCTAATGAATTTAATTGTAACATGGCCTGTAATTAGAAAAATTCAATTTCTTTTAGTCTGAATGATGGGCAAAATTCAAATCATTTTAAAAGAGAAAGGATAAACCTTCAGAATTTAATAACTCGAGACAGACTAAAATTAATTGACTGATGGTGTCTTGGAGAATGAGTTCACACTCTCATAATTGTCTGTTAATACTTCCTTGCAGAATACAATCCAGGCAGTGGATCGCTGGGAAGGCAGTGGGACCGAACACCATGAGGAGGTGGAGAAGCCTGGCAGTACAGTTCTGCGGAAGTTTCCAGAAATCGGAAATCGCTAAATTTGTACATTTGTTGTACATGTTTAGTTCTCTCCCAGTTCTCTCCCGGCCAATGGCCCTCAAAAAGCGAAATTTCTCAAAGAAAACCCAGATCCTTCTCCTAGTTCCTGGTGCCACCCGGTTCTGTCCTTGACCTGAGCCAGTTTCCCACAGCCCCCCCACTCTCGCAGGCTACCTCCCATCTTTGAAGCGCTGCTTTTTGGAATAACAGCCCTGTAGCGCTGACTCAATCAGCGTACACTTAAAAGGTAACAGTCCCTCAGGAGGAATGGAATGTGATTTTAATCCACAGCGAAAGAATTTCCCCTTGGGTATTCCAACATGGCGGCTTCAGTTAGCCTCAATTTATGCCACCAGGAAGATAGAGGGCGCTACCCACACTTACTTATTCACCATCTTCATCTCTTGCCTGCGTTGGTGTGACCAATGGGTTGACCGTCTTATTTCAGGTTTGTACCAGTTTGATTTACCAGTCTGAAATTCGGGAAGCAGCAAAGTATTGCACTACACTGCCCTCTGAAGAAAAATGACGTGTGTGTGTGTGTGTGTGTATATATATAATTGCAGACATTACTGTGGAACACAGTTTCAGTTGCTGATTACTACTGAGCAAAACAGGACTCCGCATCAAACCTGAGAGACTCTTACAGATAACGGTTACACGATCAGTAGCCAACGGGGGGGAAAAAGTGCTGTTAGCCGTAGGAGCTTGGGTTAGTTACTTTAACTGACACTGGGGTAAAATACCAGCGATAATACATAATGAAAAAATATTGCTTGGAGCAACTTGCAAGGAACGTCGAGCAAAATGCTGAAACCCATTTTGCCATTGCATAGTACAGTAAAGTCAGCTTGGCGGCCCCTAATTATTTGGCTATTTAGCCACCGATGATGCTCTTTGAAGGGCTGCCTTGCTGTTCAGTGTGTCCTCGGGCTTCCTGTGACCTTCCAGTGTCACAGAAAATAGATGGATGTGAAGACAGATGGATGGATGTATGGATGGATGAAAAAATATCCTCAGTGTACCACAGCTGGTCAGTGCCCATAATCTGTACTCACAATTTATGTAGTAATTATGTACATTAGCGTACATACATAAATCTATATACAGAAAATTTGAGAAATTAACATAACAATGATATTAAAGATGCTGAAAAAATAAATCACAGTGTTTCAGTTATTTATCTCGCAACACAACTTCAAAGAATAATATTTATATGGTCTGGAAAAAGATTGGCTTGCTCTAGTAACAGCAATTAATAACTTTTAAAACAACAAACTACTTTCAGTTTCTTTCTGGGGTGAAATTAAAGGAGCTGAACTATTCTGATGGGGATCTGAGTAAGTTTCTCATTTTTGGTAAAGCGACTTAAAAGCACACTGGTTACATCTGACGCCACACATGGAGTGTTCAGGCACTACATACATTTTAGAAGCGAGAGCCCCAGCCCCGTATTCTGCCCCATGGACAAAAGACCGGAACGTTCCACAGCACGCCAAACACTAGGCTTCAGCTCAATGTTGGTGGATTTTCCGGAAACAGTAACAGGAAGCTGACGCCCCTAATCACTTGTACATCATTTCACACAAAATCACTTAGAACAGACCAAAAATGAAGAAATGAGAGCCTCATCAATCACACTTAAAACAGAAAGGCTAAAATAATACTTACATAAATAGCAATCGCAAACTATCATTAACTATCATTTTTTATTTTTATTTGTACTGGAAAACATAAATATTTAGGAAAAAATAAATGAAAGAGTTTCCTGTTATGGTGTAAATAGAAGGTGATTTCTGAATGGTGTCTTTTATCCTGGCGGTTACGGAATTGTACAATCGCAACTGAAGTGGCTCGTTCATTATGACCCATTAACAGATCCGACTGAATTGTGTTTACAAGGTGAGGATGTCGTACGTCACACACTTAGTGAGAGCTGCCTGAGAAGGGGACAAAGCAGCACATCTCACACCTTTATAGATCTTTACTTCTGTTAATTTAGACACCGTGCTCAGGACATCTTATTACAAATGGGAAACAAATTAAATGAAATGAAATGGAAAAAAAATCAATAACCAATCTATAGAATCTGAAGCTCCCAGGATAAACAGTAAATGAAACACGGTAAATGCACTGCTGTAGGTAAATGCACTGCTGTAGGTCAATGCTAAGGATGGTCACCAAACAAGTTGAGTTTAAATTAAACCATTAATGTGACCACTGCATGCAAAAAATAAACTTTCTCAATACTGTAATTGCCAGATTTTCAGTGGGTGCTCTGACATGATATGGTCAAATCAACTCTGACGGACACATGCGCAAATTACGGCCCCAAAAAGATCCCCCCTCCCGCCCATCGCTGACGCCCACAGTCACTCCTGCCTGGCTTTCCCCCGTCACAGCACAGCCCTAATGCCGACTAATCTTGGCAGAAGACAGATGCAGTTTGTAAGAAATATTTCTTTGCTTTTCCTGCCTCAGTTCATTATTTTTCTTTCTTGTCACTCGGTGTGATAGGTCGGACAGAGGCGCGCAGATGAGCAGTGAAGACACAGTCGCGAGGCCTTAATCTAGTCTTTAATGTGTGACTTCAGAGATGTCATTTATCTTGTGACTGCAGCCGGCCTCCTCAAAACTTTATCTCTAATAATATATTGATGGATTAAAGGGGTCAGCCAGGAGACCAGGAAAGAAAAATTGCTTATTGACATCAAAATACAGTGCCCCGAACCTGATAAACATAGGGACAGGAGAGTAGGGGGGGCAGTGGGGGGGAGGGGGCACGTTGTTGAGTACGGGTATTGTGGCTGTTTTACGCTTGGCAGTTTCCCTCCATCGCAGGAGCCTCCGGTGGTCTCAGCACCCTGGGCTCGATGTACAAAAAAAATAAATAAAACCGCCCCTTCCGGAACGTTCTGTGGGATCGGGTCTTGCTGGGGCGCCGCCAGGCCACCCGCCCGTCAGAAAAGGAAGAAGCCGCCCCTGGTTTTTATCTGCACTCCTGTTTCTGCCTTATTAATCACACTTAAGTGTCGTGCGACGCACAAGCACTCGTGGGGACACGGGGAGCGGCCGGCAGGGCCGCGTTATCAGGACAGCGCTCCGGCGGGAGCCTGGGGGGAACTGGCACTCATATTTATTTCCCTCTCAGGCTCTTTACTGGGACAGAGTGTGACATGCTGTGGTCCTGAACCACCAGGGCGAACACGAGGTCTCACTCAGGCAGCATGACGGACTCTGACACAGCAATCAATTAATATTAAATATTAATGCTCTGGGGTGAGTTTCCCGAAGCCTTCTTAACGCAACGTCGTTCGTAAGTTCTGTGTTAAAAGATAGAACTAACGAACGACGTAGCCTTAAGAAGCCTTCGAGAAACTCACCCCTGGTCATTATGCCAATAGGCTCCAAAAACAAGCAGCTCAAATCCATCCTTGAAAACGTTTTCATGCAAACGGTTCATCAAGTACAGCGAGTATTGCATATACGTGAAAATTGTTATATTTAAGGAACAGCCTGATAAGGCAGGTGACGGTTTGTGATATAAAAACGAAATGACTTGAGGCTTCAGTTACCTACTTAACTTCTCAATAATAAAGTTTTCATTGCACGACAGAATTAATCATTTGGGTACAAAGTTTCCCTACATAATTTAGTCCTTAAGTACAGCTGAGTATAAGATGTAACCGGGAAAAATCAATGGTATTCTGCAAGCTGTTCAGAAATCAATGTGATCCTCAATTACACTTTAAACTTACAGGAAAATGTCCCGCAATGCGACACCGCTTAAAGAAAACGCGCAAATAAACTCAAATAAAAGATGCCTCGACATTTCTGCCATTTTCCCCAAGTACATTAGGCAAAAATTTGCAGGGAAATAAAAATCCCGCAGATTTTTGTATTTCACGATGGATTTTGATAAATCGGTATTTTGTGCAAGTGATATTTTGTAGAGGCAAAGCTGTTTTTTCTCCGACCTGGCCGTTCATCTGTGTGAAATGGGCTTGGAACTGGAGCCGCCGCCTCAATCCTAAAGACTGTCACTTCAGACCCACTCTTACACTTTGCCGGTCCAGAAAAATTAATACTCTTTACCATTACAAGATAAAGCTCGGCACACGTTATACGGCGAGTACCTGCAACCGGTAATACTACGAAGTCAGCACTCAATAAAAGACGTTTGCAACCTGGCGTTTCTCCCCACAACACGGCGAAAAAAAGATTTAAAAGGCGCTAAATTAGGTGCGGCCAGCGGGGGAAGGTGCCGGCTAAGCAGAGCGATGCTTAGTTAAAATGACAGAGTTGTTTACGAGGAGTGCAGCACTGCCGATCCCCTTTACGATGCGGGGAGGGGGGCGCGTGTCAATCATCCCTGACAATCAGCCATCATAATGCATGTGGACCTTAAGCACTAACCCCACACCCGTGGCGGACTGTCATCTCTCCACTGTCATTATCAGGGCTCTTTGTCCGCGGGGGGGGGGGGGGGGGGGGGGGGGGGGGGGGGGGGCGGGGGGGGGGGGGGGGGGGGGG
>JAODKC010000047.1:3165715-3195190 GCA_026777985.1 Mormyrops attenuatus | reverse complement strand
CATCCCCCGTCCCCCACCCCTTCCCTCGTTGTGCTTGAACACACTAACTCTTGCCCTGAACTCAAACTCTCTCTGCCCCTAATTTAAATACCGAATTTGTTCCTGTCCTTCACAACAAGAAGGGAGTGTTCCAGAAATGTCTTACAAGGAGTCGCGTGATTGGTGATCAGTGTCGGACAGACGACCGCATCCCATTTGCAGTTTTTTTTTTATGGGGTTGGGGGGGACATATTTATGACACGTTAAGTGCATGGAGAAGAGGCAGGAATGGAGGTTCTTGATGATTGTGGTATTAACTGGTGCTTTACGACCTCGGGAATCGTTTTGAAAAGACGCCGCACCCCAATAACGGCGGTGCCGGCGTGATGGACATTTAAATTACACGGCGAATTTCCCAGTTCCCCCCCTCCACCCACTACCCATACGACTGCACAGGCAACGCAAGGGGTTTCACACTCATCAGGCAGCCACCCCCCAGTTTTTTTTTCCCCCTCTCACTTCTTGTTGAACGAGACAACTGTTAACGAGGGCCCGGTGGAAAAAAAGAATATAAAACAGAAGCTGGTCTTTGTAAGACTCATTCAGAGTGATTTGTCCCTCTTTGTAGCCCTAATTATGTGCCAAAGCAGGATAACAGAAGTTCTCAACTCGACCATTATGCCACCACAAAAAAAGAGGTGCACACAAAAAGCTGATCACTTTGGAATTAGCAAACATGATACTGTACGGGAAAAAAAATCATTAATACCGTCAGGGATTAAAGGTTCTGATTAAAGGGTAGCTTTTACCATATGCAAATGAGTGATAGGCATTTATCAGCGCTCGGGCACGCTGTCTTAGCGGCAAAGCCACATATGTTTTTTAGCTGATTAAAAAACTGCTTGAAGTCGCAGGTCCCTTTTTGGAAAAAAAGGAGAGAGAAATAGGGGAGAGAAGGAGTGAGAGGGAGCCTGAGAGCGAGAGGCAGCCCTCTCCTCTCCTCGGGGCCGGCCGGACGGCCCTCTTCTCTCCTCTCCTTGGGGCCGGCTGGACGGCCCTCTCCTCGCCTTGGGACCAGCCGGACGGCCCTCTCCCTCGTTACCCCTGTGCATTAGCACGTAATTAAAACGTTTCACAGGTGGGGTGGGCGGTCAGCGCAGGCCGTCTGCAAGCTTCTCATTTTTTCTAATCGATATCAATCACGTCCCCTACGAGCATCACCATGGCCATACTTGTTTATTCCCTGGTGTGAGGAGATGCGGGGGGAGGAGGGGGGGGATTCAAGCAGGAAAAAAAACAAAGTAACAGAAGAGAATAAAGCGGAGAGTTTATCTGCAGGCCGCCATTGTCTCAGCCCTTGTATGCCTTTCAGCTGTGGCATCTCCTCGCCTTGCTGGGTGACCTCTTTGTGTTGACAAAAGAGGCAGGGATGAAACCAAACTCCCCGGTCGTCCTTAGCAGCCTGAGAGAGCCCCCGCTTCCCTGTGTCCCCTCCTCCTCTTAGGGGACCATGTTTATTTAATATTCTTGGCCTTTTTTCCCCAACTGGGCTGTGGTAGGTGGGTTCTTCAAGGGGAGAAACATCAGACTGAATGGGGCTCCCCTCTCCCCCCATTAGGCTCTCCTCTCCGACCCTTCCAAAGTCTCTGTCTTTGCTCTTTTAGGCAGAGTTGTGGTAGGAACTGAAAAAGAAGCTGCTGTATTATTTTTTCCTCCCGGGGGTGAGTTTGGACCCAGAGACGTCCAACGTCCTACGCTGAAGATCAGCTGCCCGGCCTTGAGTGCCTGGCCAGAAATCATACAGTCACTTACAGGGCCTTGCTTCCTTAACCCTGCAGGCTCTAAACTTGCATTTGCAGATCAGATAACCGCATGTGTGCGTAGACCCCAGGAGGGGTCGCTTTGCTTCTGGGTGGTGAAAATGCCTCAGCCAGAAAACGCAGGCGTCTGCCACGAGGCCTGCACGTGACTGAAACATTAACCATCCTGCTGAAGGCGTCTGATCACTCTCTTTTAAATGATTACACTCGCCCTGGCAGGTTGGCGCTCTGTCATCGACTATTAAAACCATCGGCCAGATGAGATGGGGTTGGACTTCAAGGGGGAACAAGACGGGGGTAGAGAAAGAGACAGACTCCTTTGATCCCTCTCTAAATCCTAATGGGTTTGATTAGCACCGATACCGCCTGTTTCATGTGGCTAGCGGACACAGGCGCTCATTAGGACTTTAAAACACAGGCCCGCTTGGGTCAGCAGGCACGGGCCACACCTGATTGAACTTTGTAATATACGCAAGCGGCGGTGAGCATCCCCTAAACATGAAAGATGAGACGTTGGTGGGGGTTGGTGGGAATGAGCCAGCATCGGCAAATCGTCGGCCATTGGGGCGGTCTGCATCTGCCGCATAACCTGAACCTGCTTGTGGAGTTTTTCCCAAACAGCCCAAATTGATGGCTAAAAAATATTTTAGGGAGCTGTTTATCTGACATATTTTCGATGGTAGTTCTCCTTATCAAAAATCCAATTGTGGACTTGTGTTTGCCCAGTATTCATGGAATTAGGCAGATATATATATATATATAAATTGATTGCAAAGTTTATAATCTAATCTCGGGTCCTCTAATGGACAAATAAATGAAGCAGGGAAACAGATGTCCCTGAAGGGGAGCTCCCGTCTACCTGGGCTCCTGCCGGAACTTTCTGAATAATTCCTAAGGGTGCAGATGGTTGGGGAAGGGGCAAAAGTATGTTTGGGGGAACCCCACTCCCACACACGTCTGGCACAAAAAGGATTTAATCTCAGAAAGATACAGAAACATCACCGGCACCGAACACGAGCCCAGTGCCTAGGGAGGCAGACTTTCCTCCGCCGTCTGTACCGGTCGTGTCCGCACCTGTGGTTCGAGTGGGCGCTGGCATGCTGTGGACAGACGCCCCCCCCCCCCAGTCTCATGGCTTCTCCCAAGGCTTCCTGTGGCTCAGAATCAAGGGTGGAAACAGGTGTTTTTTCAGCCATGCAGAACCCATCAGTGTGGAGGTTACTGCCATCTCGAATCTGTGGCTCCCAGCACAGAGGACGAATAAATTGTGGATTCACTCTCCTGTGTGAGAGACCCATTCATTAATTACTCCTTTTTCCTGAGAGGGCATATGCTGCAAAGTGATTAAACTTCTCCATCCAGTGGCTGATTATGCTCTCTGTACTGCTCTTATTCACAATAAACCAGACCAGCGTCAATAAAACGGAAATTATTTTTTTTCCCACCAGGACAGAAATTCTCATTAACCTCTTAACCCCCGACTCACAAATACAGAAAATGAAAAACAAATATCATTTTAACCCCCTTCTTTAACTGTGTGTGACTGAAAGGAAACACGTTATGCTATTTAATTGTTTGGTAAATATTAGTGTCACTGAAAAGCAGTTTCAAAGAAGCGCTTGAAAAGGAATTCTCGCCACGCCAACACCTCGCCAGTGTCATTCAGGTTTAAATCCCAACTTCAATAAAAAGTAAATCTCATCTAAATTTTCACATTCTCACCTTATTAGACAAATCACATGAAAGCACCTTGGCATGCAGTTATCAATTTTTCTGATTGTCAGAGGAAGAAAGGGAGCCCCAAAGGCCTAAGTAAACCCATGGGTGACTAATTATATCATACAAAAAGCTGGTAGCGTACGACCTTCAGGTATCTGTGGTGGAAGCAAGGCCCTTGGTGCACTACACACAGCGCAATCCCCGTGCGCATGTAACATTGCGACAGCGTCCATCTGTACATAGATCCGTATGCTAAACTCAGGGTTTTCGAGTGGGTAACTTTGTCAGGGGAAGTTTGGCTTTAAGGCTCCCTCGTTGAAACTAGGGAACATTCCTTAAGATACTTAAGATTTCTTAAGAAGCAGCCCATGAGGCCACGAATGACCACATGCTTAGACAGGTCGCTGATTTTCTGGAAACAAGTCGGGAGACAGAAACCAAAGCTCATTGTATCCGGAAGCGGAAGGAGCGATTCGATGTAATGCCGTTCGTCGTCGGAGCGACTTCATCCGGTGAGACAGCTCACGGGTGAGGTAGGTGGTCAGGAAAAATTGGGGAAATGTTGAGGCGGGGAGATCCATCAATCTGATGGAGACTTACGAGGAACAGCCAAACGGCAAGGCCGCGGGAGCGCGGTAACAGGGGGCTCCATTGTCGCATGGGAACAACTGCTGCCTTTCCCTTTCAAGGACATTTAATTAGCAGACAACAGCTGAGTCCATTTCAAATGATAATCTTTCTTTTTGGAACGCATCATACATGTTCTATGTAGCGGAGCACGCAAAAATAGGTTCCTTTTATTCACTGCATTCCTCTTTCTAATTGCCTGTTGGTGGGGGCGCTTTTGTGAGCATGAATGGCTGAAGACCCTTCAGTTCGTAATTGCAAATGACAGGGCAGCGTTTCTGAGAAGCCCCAGCCACAGCACCGTCCCTGTAAGTGAGCAGCCTCCCATTCGAACCTCTGTCTTACACGTCTTTGCGATACATCCATCTTTATTGCCATTTAAAAAAAAAAACTCTCCAGTCTAGATATACTGTGCAGCTGTCTTGACTTGATGGGTGTCATTGTGTGAACTCAGAGTTCAGATCCCAGAATCAGGACCACAGAGCATACCTGGGGGGTGGCTGACACTGGCCTGGGGCTGGTCAGACCCTGAGCCAACCCTCAGGCAATCGGGGATCCTTGACTGTGCTCCACAGAACCTCGTTTCTGATTCAGCCTCCACAGCTCAGTAACTCCAGCAGGTTCCTGGCCACTTACTTTCCCAGTAATCCCAGCACAGTACAATGGGATTAGGAAACCGGGGATTCTCGGGCCAAGTGGAAATTTAAAAACCCCTCAAATAGCCAGTTGGAAAAAGAGCTTGACATTTCTATACTTATGGTCTTTATCTTATTTAAACCCTTTCCCACCTCTGTTAGGTAAATAAAGCAAAAAAAATAACAGCATTCCCTCCAAAGGGAAAATAGTACATCCGTAGGCTCCCATCCAACCCAAAAAGCTCAGCACAAGTCTGCAATTCAGAAGTTAAAACTCTCCCGATCGTTCCAATTAAATTTCATACATGGAAGTCACCTCCCGCTAATTACTGTTGGCCTTGAGAACCAGAGGTATTAAAAGGGATAGCATATTGTGAAGATCTCGCACCTTGCCTTCAGCCGGGGGGGGGGGCACCTGATCCAGCCACTACCGGCGGAGGTAGTGGGACAAATCCGGGCAGGCAGAGTGATGGGCAGGCGTTCTGTCACGCCTGAGAGGCTGCCCCCCCCACCCCCAGCGACTGGCGGTGGTGGCCCAGGTGGAAATGAATTGTGTCGGCGACACACGCAGCTCCAGCTTGCCACCCGCCGCTCCCTTTGCTGTGTCACTGGGGGAATGGGGGGGGGACGGGGAGCAGACGGATGGATGTTTTCCCTGAACAACAATTATGGCTGCTGCATGCCGGGGCTCGATGGTCGTTTTATGGCAAGGCCTCCCCGAGCGATCGCTTGGACCATCCTCACACCGGGGGGGGGAGCCCCCCCCCCATTTCCCCCTGGGGCCCGAATCAATAACTTCCTGTTAAAGATGCGCTTGGCTGCTCTGCCTGTCCACCCCCTTAGGCCCCCTAAAAGGCCCGCCAGATTGGTTTCAAAGCCCCATAAAGAGTCCAGCCCCCCCCATCCCGCCCCAACCAGACACAAATTGTTTTGGAAACACGGTTGTCGAAGCTGACCACTCCGGGTGGTTGAAAGTCACAGGGGGGTCATAGTTGAGACAAGAACCTAATGTCCTCCATTAGATTTAATATGGTGCTGGGGAGGGCGTGAATGCCAGGGGAATCCCCCCGATTTTATGGAGAGCACAGGGAGGAGATTATTGTGCTGAAAGCGTTTAATGGCCGAATCGGTCCCACAGGGTTTATCTGTCCATGCTAATGTCATTAAGACAATGACAGCGCTTAAAGAAACGTCAGCACATTAAGGCTACAGTCACAGGCGTTACGCAATAAGACATGATCGTTCCTTTAAGGAAGACGCAACAGCTCTTTGTGCTTGACATGCTCTCCTCTGACGTCGCACATCGATTTCCTCGCTTCCTTGTGCACATATGATGAGCCCCATCAGTCTCCTACTAATTTTCCGTTACTCCGACTATATATTTTTATTATATTATATTACTTGAGTAACTCATTTTCGTAGCAAATTAAAAATGCACATTTCCAGGTCATTTGCTAATGCTAAAATGGTACTGGAATAAAATTACGAGGCGTATTCGTGTTTCCATGTTGCCGGCTGCCTGTTTTACCCTCACGCTGATAATGTTGAGTGGCAGGAATATACAATGATGTTTACACGGGGCAGGTGGGGGTCGGAGAGGTCCCCGGGGAACGGCAGAGCGGAGCCTGGTCCCACATGGTCCAGCAGGAGTGCAGATTAAAGCCTTTCAGCAAACAGACACATTGGCAGAACCATAGAAGAAAGAATAATATAGACGTGACCTTCCCTGAAGAGGCCAGCTGAACATCCTCTCCAAAGCAGTTGTCACTTCAAAATTATAAATGACATACACATGTAAACAGCAAATACAATTCTTTTTTTAATTTATGGCCAATCGCAGCTGGTACGCGTTCAAAAAAAAATGACTTTCGGCAGAAGATGGGCAGTGGCACCCGACGTCGACCGGATCGAGTTTTTCAGCTGCCGTTCAGTGACGACAGCCCTTTCGTAATTATTTAGGGTGTCGCGTACAGAGAATTGATGTCAATAGACTTGAAGTGTGTTAATAATCTTTAGAATTAACATGGACAGATTTGCTCCTTTAAATGCAGCTTCGGGGTTTGATGGGAGTATCACCATGTTTTCACATTCATGGCAAATGAAGGCTTTAATAACAAGCTCTGGCGTTATTATTCTGACAAAACAAGACCATTTATAGGCCTCTGAAAGCCACCCGACTGAGTAAATTGCCAGGATTAAGATCAAATCAGCTGGCAAACAAAAATATTTTTTACTTGAATGAATTCGAAGAAATTAGCTATTGAATCTTGTGCATTCTTGAATATTCTCTTCCACAGCCATCAAAAATATTGCTTGTATCAATTCCAGTGTAAGACTGAATTGCAGGGGGAACAGAGACGTTTCCCAACGATTAATTCGTTTTAAATGAGCTGCAAATGCCTCACACCGAAACGTGCTGTGCTGGAAACTGGAACAGGAACTGCTTCTGGAAAAATCTACAGGCAAACATGATGAGGACAAGAAATAAATGAATACACATTGGCACAAGAAAATATTATCCAGGGTAATATGTAGCCTGCAGTGCACATGGAGTACAACGTGCGGGGGGGGGTGCAGAGTGAACAGCTCTTGACACAAGGCCTTACCTGCTTAGATGCGGGGGGGCTATATCTTTTCCAAGTGCCCTGTGCGGCAAAACATATTCACTAGGACAGCTGGAGAGAACACGGAGTACAGCAGCCTGCAGACTCCAGTTTACATCTGCGCTTAGTGCAGAATCTGTCCGCTCTGCTCACTGGCAACCACAAGAGGGAGCTACACCATTGCCGCACCATTTTGATTTGCTGATAACCAGCCAGAAGACTGAAGCACTGTATAACGGGGCCTGTGCACAGTGTCTTCCAACCCCTAACCCTAACCCTAACCCTTATTAATGTGGTTTAGGAGAGCGCTGAACGTGGAACAGTGGACAGTATTAGAAAGATATACGTGATTTGTTAATTGATCCACCATAAAGAATATTAATACATTTCTAAATCTATATAGATGGTAACACTCCACTTGACAGCGGTTCAAGACGCCTGTAGAGTTATGTTCTGAGAAACCCTTGTCAGAATGAATACACGACCTGTCTGAACAACAAAACGCTTTGTCCTTACAGGGAACTCATTGTTGCCAAGGCAGCGCAAACATCTTGTCAACTAGTTATCTCCTGTAAACAAGGCCGCCATTTCTCGAGCCTAACGTCGGCAACATGCGGTAACATCTCATGAAATTTGACAAGTTATTTTACGAAAATCCTTTCCTTGTTTCAAGCCATCCTGCATTATTGAAGAAACCTGTCTAACTGCTATAAAATGCGTTGGGAAGAGCACTGTCGCGTGACGTCACGAAGAAAAACTTATTCTCTTGCTTTTCAACTTGTTTATCACATATTAAACCAGAAAAAAAATTGACAGGAAAAAAAAACAAAACAAAACAGTTACGACTGGCCAACAATATGATTACAATAATAACTTTGAGATTAATTAAATTCTATTCTGGAAAGAGGAACTAATGTTGTCCTTCTGAAAAATGTGCAGGAGAACGGATGTTGTAATAATGACTGACAGATAGGTTTGCATTTTCTTTCTGTTCCACGCGGCCACCCTTCCAGTTCTCTAGCCAGACCCAGGTTCCACGCCTGATCCATCTACCCCCCGGTTCCTTCCCCTCCTTCTCCAGCTGACATATTTCTGACAGTGGCTTTGCATGGCAAACCTGTTTAATGAACGCTTAATCCTTCCAGGGCGCATTATAGCGAACTGTCACCCACTGCATTGTGCTGATATTAAGTTGATTTTACATCATCATCCCCTCGTAATGCCAGAATATTTGAGTCCCCTATAATGCGCGGCCTTTTTTGAAAACGAACAGTGTCGAAATCGGGTTTTCTTCCCCCCTTTTTTTGTTTGGATTACCCTTGTCGTGGGCCAGGTTGACACGCCTCTCCCGATGGGCGTGGCCCCGCCCGGTCTCTCCACTCCCATCCGTCAGCCAGAACCCCGAGGTCTCCCTTTGCTCTACCCAGGGGAGTATGGAGTGGGGGGTGGGGTACGTTCGGAAGTAATGGCAGCAAAAGCAAAACCACACGTGATGGAGCGCCGGAAGACATCGATAGCCGATCACAGAAGGCGGTTCTGGGCTGTTCTCTGTGTGAGTCATCGTTTTCCCGCCATTTTTATTTAGCCGTCTCAAGCTCTTGTTGCACTGTCTCCCTCTTTCTTTATTGGCCCTTCCTCCTGCTACTGCCAATCACTCTCTGACCCACAAACTTACCTCCCCGCATTTGAGGGCCCGTTTTGAGAGGCGGACTTGTGCCATCGCCCCCTGCTGAAGCCCCTTAATCACCAGGGGTAGCGCAAACATACTGAGTCTTAGAGTGTCTGTGTCTTAGAGCGTCGTGGAGATGCACGTGAGATGTACAGGGAGTGTGTAGAGGGACCAAAGAGAGTGAGGAGGAGGAGGAGGAGGAGGAGGAGAAGGAGGCGCACGTGTGGGGTGGGGGCAAAGCCATTTTTTGTAAATATTACTGACCCAGCAGTTACAAATGCAAAGCCACAACAAGACGAGGAACAAATAGCGTTTTAGTGTGGGAAATCCATTCACCCTCACATTCAGCAGATTAGGGGAAAGGTTTAAGAAGATTTGGACAAAAAAAAACTTCTGAGCCAAGGATGGGTTGGGGGGGGCATTTTTGATTCAGTGGCTGCAGGCAATTCATCACAGAAATTGAGCTTCTAATGCAGCATCTAGTGATTCCCTTTTGCCCTGTCAACGTTTTAATGCATTACATTGAGAATGTAAATCATGTTTAAAAAAATTGCTCCATTCTCTCTGCCCCCTCAGCACCCGCCCTTCCCCTTCTGGATTTGTGGAGCAGAGAGCTCGAGGCCCTGTAATTCATCGCAGCAGAAAAGAAAATCTTAAATCTTATTATACCTCTTAACTTGTGGATTCTGGAGTGTTGTTAGCTATGACACAAATACTTTTTCGATAAACTAGTTTCCTTTTCTTGTTGCTTCCCACCCTCCGCCCCCCTCCGCCAAATAATCGGACGCCGTCGCTAAATGAAGGCGGCGGGGTTAAATTACACTCGAGTCATTGCGGCGTGTGAATCCGGCTGAGCAGAGCCAGGGGTCGGACCTCCAGGTTTGGAATGAGTACAAATGTGCATCTCTGTTTGTGCCAGTCAAATGACTCCCTCACAAAGACGGACTCTGCCTCATGACGGAGGCACTGTTGCGTCTGACTTTCCCAATTTGCAGGGAGCTACCCGAGGAGGGCCTTTGCTGTGGCAGATAATCAGGGAACCCTCAGATCCCATCTCCCCATCTCTGGCCTGTCGGATTGGTGCGAGGAGGCTCCCTTTGCCGGCCGCCCACCTGTGCAGCCCCCTCGTTTGCGACGCAGACTTGTCACAGGTGCTCTTGCTCAAATACAGCAAAAAACCTGCGAGGCAGAATTGGGTGGAGGAGAGAAGTCCAGCCTCTGTTGGCTTTATCGCGTTCACTCGGGACGTGTCCGATAAGACTTCACGCAAAATAATCACCAGAGGTTTGAAGGGCACTGGGACCTTAACGAGTGACTGTGAGATAAATAGCTAACTATCCCGAACTTTGACTGCAGAAATATCAGTGAAAATATATTTTTAAGCATCTGTGGACCCACGGCAAATAACTGCCCTTAATTTTCTCATCGGGCAGCTCCTCTAAAGTCACAAGCATGGACACTCCATTGCCGTGCCGGCATTGTTTAACGGTCGGCCCACTTCGCTGTCCAACACCGACACTGTCCATTTCCCAGAATCCTCAGTGCTAGGAGACACACACGCTACACTAACTCGTTCACACTGATTCGGACGGGGGCCCCGCCGGCTTATGTCGGTGTTGATGTACTCTGGCAGAGTCCGTGATGTGAGAAGGCCGGGATATGAGCGCGCCGTGTGCCCTCAGCCTCCAGTCATTAGCCGGCTGCCTGTTGAGGCGAGGAGAGCCGCATCCCAGAGCTGAGCCTTATTTAATGCTCGGGGAAGCTATTTTAGAGCGAGGGCCCATCTGAAAATGAAAAACCGTCTCCGGGCTGCGAGAAAGGCAGGAGCCTCTCCTGTCATTCTAAATAGCTTTTTTTACACCCTATGGGTACAGAGAGAACATTTCCATCCTCCTCGCAAGGTCCCCTTGATAGCGGTCCTCCGTTCTCCTGCCCGCGGCGGTGACTAGGCAGCAGGGTGAACGTCACGTCAGGTCACATGACCAAGACTGGGCTGGGCTGGTCCCATCATCCCTTCCCATTTGGGGCGGTTCCTTATTTTCAGTGCGATCCACTTGTTCTTTGCACACAGTACAGCAATGCGGCCCATTACATGTTGCTCTCGGATTGAAGCTTGAGTCCACTGACCACATTCCATCCATCCACCCATCTCCATAACTATTCATCCAATACAGGAGCAAGGGGAGCCCACAGCCTCTCCCAGGAAGTGCTGGGCACAAGGCCGGGCTCACAGGTGAATGGGATGGCAACAGAAATATTTGTGGAGTAACTAGTTTAAACCTGATCCACTTCCAGGTTCTAGAACCAGGAGCTTCAAGTGTCTCCTTGCTATGAGTTTCTATGTCAGCTTATACTTGTGCCTGATGTCTGTTTCCTACAAATACAGGATATCTTTGCACATTGTGCTAATTAAACAGACAGGCTGGAGTATTTGCTGGGCCTCTCAGAAACATTCCAGCCATCGGTCCATCTAAGAGGGGAAATTACTCCATCGCAGGCCTACACTCCTGCATACAAATTGCTCAAAATCAATCTAAGAATTTAAGGTATTTTGGTAAACGGCCAATGATACACAGCCCTGGGAGCCACCACACTGGGCACCTATATAATCAGTGTATAGAGCCTGAATAAGTTATTAACTGCTATGTGTTAGTTTAAATTTATAGATATTAAAACTG
This sequence comes from Mormyrops attenuatus, assembly GCA_026777985.1. Taxonomy (NCBI): domain Eukaryota; kingdom Metazoa; phylum Chordata; class Actinopteri; order Osteoglossiformes; family Mormyridae; genus Mormyrops; species Mormyrops attenuatus. Next base: position 3,183,460 of record JAODKC010000047.1, on the reverse strand, counting down.
TTTTCACTTAATTTTGAAAATCGATTAACAGCACCTGCAGTTTTGGAAAAGAAATCACGGGCAATAAATGTAGAATCACCCAGAACTGATGATAAATTCTAAAATAAATACATCTGGTGTCAAATCTATATGTTTGCATTTGAAACCAGATATATTAGTATCTGTATTTTGACATGATCCATTTTTTTTATTTTTTGAACAAAGGAAAATGAAGGGGGTAATTTTATATTAATATAAACTGTGTCAAATAATTGGCAATTAAAGGCAGGAAGTTGTCATTAGCAGCTCTCCAGAAATCTTCATTTTGTTTTCCCATTTTACAAACCTGGCTGTTTTCTGGTTTGATGGATTTACAGTGTAAGGATTTCATAAATGACAGGATTTAAGTGTGAATTAATCCGCGGCCGAAGTTCTAATCCTGCCTCTGGGCAAACGCTGTCCCGAATACTTTATTACTGCTAAATTCCGGAATTTGTTGTTGATCAATTTCATATCAAAGCAAACATACTTGTTTAAAATGTTTAAAATAAGTGGAAGCAATGGACAGAATGCTGTCTGACAGATATGGTGATTAAATCACCATTAAGGAAGATTATTTTATTTCCTGTAAAATTGGGTGTTGACCTTCCGGGGGGTGAAGTCAGGTGAGAGCATTTACCCGGTTATCTTCTATTTCAGTGTTTCTCAGCCCGGTCCTCTGGGATCCCCAGACGGTCCACATTTCTGGTCTCTCCCAGCTCCCTGCCGGACAGTCCATAATTACGGTGAGCTGGGAGGGAGTACAAATGTGGCCTGTCTAGGGGTCCTCACAGATAGGGTTGAGAATCACTGCTCTATTCCTCCATCACCGTCAAAGCCTCCACAATTTCGGTACATACAAAGACATCATTATGATAAAAGATTTCAACTGAGCAAATATTTCATGTGCTGCTTTATGATTGGCTGAACTGATGTTTATTAAAACAGTAACAATGACCATGGTAAATATTAACTGGCCAAGTATTTTGTGTACGGCTTGGTGATTGGCTGGTTTCTGGATTTGTTGTTTTGGTGCCATTTGTTGTAATTCTAGCCTGAGCAGATGCCTGAAAAACAAGGTCAGCAAACATTCACAAATTTGCTACCGCTCTCACAAAGGTTGTTTCATACACGGATTTCATGTTGGGTAAGTCCACTTAAAACCTACCATGCAACAGTACACCTCACTTAAACCCTCACTGACAGGTAGGGTCCATTCTAGTGTAACCTTCACTGCAGTTTCCTGATAAATCGGAGTACTATTACTGTAGTGTTTATGATCCCGAGGATTGGGTGACATTTCTGAGATATCCATTCTGGGTCCTTTTGGTGGGATTATGGAATTAAGCGGCCATGTTAACCGATTAATTCAGGCTTCCTTCTGCTGATATGGAACAGTGACAGTGTGCTTTCAGCTAAGAAAAATAAAACAACTGGCTACCTTATAATGCCAAACAGAGCTATTAGCGATTGGGAAGGCCAGACGGCTTTGTAGGTAGTAGTGCGCAGGTGCGTGCTTTGGCACAACGTTCATGATCTAAACCCTACTCTCAAAACCATTCAAGAACCAGTCCCAGAATTCTGACTTAATTCCCTCTTTGTTGTCATCAGACTCCTCTCTACGTTATTAACTTCAGCTGGTGTGATCAGTGGATAGTCTATTAATGCTGAGCAATGAAGCGCCCAGTCCTCGGGATCATACACAACACAGCAGCGTTTCTCTATCCGGTCCTCGGGGGACCCACAGCCAGTCCGTGTTTTTGCGAAATTGTGGACTGTCTGGTAGGGAGCTGGGAGGGAGCAAAAATGTGGACTGGCTGCGGGTCCCCCGAGGACCGGGTTGGGAAACAATGCATTACAGTAGTCGTGCTCTAGCTAGATGGATATTTATATTACATACGACCAGATGGAGAGGCAGGAAGGCACAGGATCCATTTGTGCAAAGAGAGAACAGAGGAGAGCGATTACAGAGGCCTATCGTATTTAGTAATTGGGGGGCACTTAATGAAGGGCTCTTTCATGTGGCAAAAGACCAACGCATCATTCTATATCCTGCACCTGAATGTTCAGTCGCCTCTGGAAATTTACATTGACCAGGATAAGTGGTTGGAAGATAGGTGAAGGGATCACAGGATCGATGTTACAATAACATTGCACTCGTTATGAATACGGATCTTGGTTTCTTCAGATATTATAAAAGACAGCAGTCAAGAGAAGCCCCTTCGCCAGACAGGAAGGATTACACAGAAACACCAGTGCAACTGGTTGTTTGGACGGCACATGCTGCCAGTGTGCCCACTGGCAAAACAGATGAGTTAATCGCGCCTTGAGTAGAACATTCAGCCACCTCGTGCCGAGCCCTTGGATGCCAAATGGGAGCGGGTCCATGCCAGCAGCAGCTGCGTTTCCCAGACTTGACCAAGGCGACCGTCTCTCAACGTCAATGAAGAACCAAGGGTTTTTGATAATATACCACAATAGTAATAACAGACAATATGTTGTAACACATGTTGCTATTTAGAAACAACTTCCTGGAATTACAATAAGAATAAGAGGAGGAGCAAACTGAGATTAGGCCCATAGAGATTTTGAAAATAATAGGATGTGGCGGGATTATCTGACTCACTCGACCCACACAGGAGCCCCAATGATAGAAGAGAAGCGAGGCAGTTCACCAGGTGAGCTTCTGAACGTGCAGGAGAGAATGGTCTCCAGGTGTTTACTCCAGCCAGCCCTAATCTCTGCAGCTTTGAAAAGAACCGAATCCTGTCTACAAAGTTCAAGCCTGGAGATCTCATGACAAATACAGCTTGCTTAACCTTGGTTACCATGCCGACTCCCCCTGTGTTTCTGTGCAGCGTTCAACAGCAGGGGACAAACGCGGAAACAATGCAGCTTATTAGTTGTTATACTGAAGAACAGATATTTCAGCTGGTTCCCCCCGTATCTGCAAATACAGCAGCACAATAACAATATTATGTTAGGGTACCCTGGGGAGAAGGTTCTATATTAGCAGGTATAATAGGTCTAATTAGGCTGTGGTGTAAGTTTTATTTTCAGCCAATGAACCAGTTAGTTATTGTTGTCATTTTTATTATTAACAACTTTAGTAGCGGTGAGTAACATGTCCTCGTATGCTGCAATTGGTGTAACACTGTCACAGTATTACCAGCTGTTTGAGAGTTCACTAAGACTCTGTGTTTAAATCTGAGTTTGATTTTAAAAGAATTAGAAGAATCATGAAGGTGCATTGAATGTTCTATGAATGCATTATAAATGCATCGTGAAAGTGCATTGAATGTTCTATGAATGCATTATAAATGCATCATGAAGGCACACTGAATGTTCTATGAATGCATTATGAATGCATCATGAAGGTGCACTGAATGTTCTAGGAATGCATTAAGAAGGTGCAGTTAATGAAAAGCATTACCCTTTATTTACTCATTGTTTTCCTCTCAGGCTTGAGGGTGTGTCTGTGAGAGGTTGTGTTTTACATTTGTGTGTATAATTCACAGTGTGTATAATTCACATTCAAGTATACATAGTATATACGACAATGAAACATTCCTCTTACAGTGATTTTGTTTTTACCTTATTTAGACTTGCTTATAAAAAGGTCAAATAAATATATATTTGAGTATTAGGGAAGAGGCTAAAAACACTAAGGACATAAAAGCTAGTTATGTTATTTCCATGGTACTGGAAGAACTTGTGTGAAATGTTTTTGTAAGCCTTACAAGTCTGAGACTGTCTTAGAGCTAACCCTAATACTAAACCTTTACTTACAGACGCGTAAATTTTTTGGGAGCTCCTCTCAAGGTAACAGACACTTTAATGTGAATTACGATAGCAGGTAACGGAACCGCCAGATATGACACTGAGCTGCGTTCATTTCTCAGAGTGCCACTAGCGCCATATAGTGGCCAAGCAGGTGAAGTACAGCTTGTTTCCTAACTGCGATTCACCTGACAAACTCAGTGCTCATCAAACGAGACCAAAAGAGCAAAGCAATAATTGTGTGTGCCAGTTTATCTGCAGCACATTTATTCATCATTCCGGCGTCATAATTAAATTCAGCATTCTGCTCAGTGTAGTACACAAGAATCTTATTACACCAATTCCATCCTGGAGTAGTTACGGTACACTTCAAGGTGGGGGTACCGCCCCCCCCCCCCGTTCCGGAGTTATCTGCCCCGTTGCACGCAGATGGTAGCGAGGAGGCGAGGTCCCTAAGCAACTATCAGGGCCAGCACTTTCACTGAAATCATTAGCACACGAGCAGCTCTGCGGCCAGAACAGCTATGTTAATGAAAGGACTCTGAGGCTAATGCTTTTTTACGTGCAGAGAAAAAGAGAAGAAGAAAGACACAAGGTCTTAGCATAGCTACGTCTTAAAGACCATCAATGTTACAAAACTTATTCAGGCTTTTTTCACATGTCCCCCGCTGGCCCCCACCGTGCCATATTCATATTCGGTTCCATTTAGCATTTCCATCGCTTTATCCAACCCCACTGAAAACATCCATGGTGTCCACATTGGTACCATGTGACCATTCTTTAGCATTACGGCAACTGCCACAAAATGTACGGCAGTACCCCGCGCGGCTATTAAGGCCCCACTGCTCGTCATGTGCTGCAGGCATGACCTGGGTGTGTTGGTAAAGAGGTTCCGGAACATTTCCACTCCTCCAACCCACTTCGGGCTGAGATCTCCACGCTGAGATAGATTGAAAAGCGAGATGGGAATGTTTATTGTGGCTACATTCAGAGGACTCTAAAAGAAGGTTATCCTGTACAGACAATACAGAGAATCAGCCTGGAACAATACCGCAGACCTTTTAGACAGCCGTTGTAAACAGCCCATGGTATTAACGGAGACAAAGACTGAATCGGGACTCCGCACATGTGGCACTTCCCAGCGTCTCAGTTTAGCAGAACGTGTGCCAGTCACAGTCCTTCAAACTGCTTTGGACCCAAACAGGTGGCATCTGCGATTAATGATGAAATTTACAATGAAATGAATACAATCAGACAATATCCTTATAACAAATGAGCATTAGTGATGGATAGATTGTGAAATTTCTGGGCTTTTTTCCCATGGGGAGCAGAATGGAGGCCGGTACATGTTAGATTTGCCTGTTATTTATTGTTACTCACCGTTTCGCGCACATTCATTAAACTGTTTCTCATTGCTGGTGGCTGTTTTACTATGTACCTTTCCCTTGGTTCTATGCTGTTATTTTCTGCAGCGTCTTCCATGGTGTTAAACTTCTGCCTCACAGTTTTATATGGAAATACATAAATCAGTTTAGAAGCACACCAAAGGGGCCCAACCGGCTGCTGAACGAGGCCGTCGTCAAACCCTCCTATCAATCAGTCCGACTCAGTTTCATACAGGAGCCGTTTTCCATTTCCAAACCTGATACAAAATGCTGATCTAGATGTAATATCTATTCATGATTGCAAGTTAAACAGATCTCGCAGAAAAAAAAAAAGTGAAACATAATTTTAAAATTTGATTTGGTTCATTTTTGTCCCCTAAAGCAAAACACTTCAAATCAGCATTCAGCTTAATTAAGATTAACCAGTAACACAGTTACTTATTTGTGAAGGGACCAGGAACTATTAGGTAATCATTAATTAATCAAATAATTAATCCCTTGACCATAATTAGATTTAACACTTTAGTGAAACTCAAAAAGTAAGCAGAAAGTAAAAAAAGAAAACACCTCTAAAAAATGTCCTATGTTTCCAGTACACATACGATCGCTATATGGTCATCCATCCATCCACCCATGTATCCAGCTTCTCTAACTGTTTTCTCCACTACAGGGTAGTGAAGAGTGTAGGGCCAGTGTGTCACGGTATTAGGGCCAGTGTGTTACGGTATTAGGGACAGTGTGTAAACCTCCGCTTCTCCTCCACGTACACAACACACCCAAGGCGAAAAGACCTCAGCGTGACAGACATACAAGTACATCTCATTGAGTCTCACATAAATTACCCAGAATGCCACTGTAACTGATCAGCAGCTCCCAAACTGGCCAGATGTGTGTGTATATATATATATATATATATATATGATGTAACACTATCAGGCTGATGGTGCTTTAGAAATTTCAGTGTGTTGTCGCATTCAGCTATAGGATACATGGACCTTTCCCAGAATGCTTAGAGACTTAAGTACATTGTTCAAAAAGCATAATTGCACTATATAAACTGATATCATAAAAGATGTGGCCACAGGTCTTGGCCGTTTACCATCCTAATGAATCTGGCCGCATTTGCAATAATTATTATTATTTTAGGGCTCCTTTGTGGACAGAACAGAAAACGCTGCCCCCCCCCCGGCTTCTGGGGCCAAAGTGACAGCATGGTCAGCACGCTGTGCCTCCTGAATCACACCCCTTTCATTGGCGGCATCTATTCAGGAACCCAGAAATGAGGAGCTGGGAAGTTGAACGGGGCAAACAAAGAATTTGGCTGCACAGCCCGATAAACAGCACAGAAACATCCCGCCGATGTATTATTCATAGACGAAATTAATCAGGTCCTCTGGCCCTCGCAATTACACGCAACAAAACTGCTATCCATCACTTTCAGAGCCAGGAGGACAAACGCAGCGGCCGGACAGAGAACGGCAGAAGGAAAAAAATGGCATTTCACCCAGGGCGCGCACTGGCTCTGCAGATCCTTATCGCGGTTCCGCGGGCCCATTGTGCTCAGGCCCCGCTGCCTGCCATGATCCTCATTGCACCTGGACTGCCGAGTGGGAATAATCGCTCCTGGCTGGGCCGCAGTCCGGAGCCGCCTGCAACGGCCAGTGGCGGACAGCCGACAAAAGGGGACTTCTCACCCCGCTGACCTTTCTGTCGTCCTTTTCAGACCAGCTGCCATCACACGTTTGGCCCGCGAGATGGACAGGAGTGTGTCCACTCACAGGCCAGTCACAGGATTACTCTTCAGGTTGAGGATGCTCCACCCCCATCGAAATACTAATATGAGACCTAACTCTGGATTGTTGCCCTCTGTTCTGGGCATTGGGCTTCCCTGAACCACAAATGAAGCTTCCTCAAGACAGAATCAGGTGGTTACAGGTATAACCACTGTTAGGAAGTCAATGAACGGGGCAGCCGCGAATCAGAGCCTCCCCCCAGGTCTCCATGGCAACAGACCGCCCGCCAGCAGATCTCTGCGTGATTGGTGACTGGCAGACAAGTCACGCACGAGCGCCCACCTCGGACCCAGGAGCCTCGCCATGAAGGGGCGCAAAGGTGCCCCCTAGCTGCGTTACCACCCAGTGGAAGATGCACACTCGTACCCTTGGCTAATCACTGCCTTTTCTCTCTCTGTTTTATTGCAGTTTTATGCACAGATGGTATCTGAAAGCTGGTATCATCAGACCCACGCAACAAGCTGTAGTTTGCATGTGCGAGCATGAAGTCGGATCCCTGGGATAATTACAATGCCATTCAGAATAGTCATAATTTCACCTCTGCTGATACCATCTTGCTCTCCGTGAGATACACAGACATGTGGCATTTGTTTGCCGGTCATGGGATTTGAACCAGCGAACATCTGATCACTGCTAACAGCAGTGGGATTCGATCCCAACACCCCCCACATAAACTGGAATCTTAACCCAGGACCTTAGTCCACTTGGCCACACTACCTTTGGTCATGCTTTTGGTACATTCAGCACATCTTAGCATACCTATAGCACTAACTCAGGCTTACATTTAATATCTTTAGCAGACACTTATGTCCCAAATGAAATACAAGCCAAGGAAACTACACATTACAAATAAGGGACTTGAACCCACAATTTCTGGGTCTAGAGGCCATTCATTATTCCACCCGGGCTATTGGGAGGAGGTACTCATCAGCACATTGGAAAAAGCCACATAATTTCCAAGACTATCTATAGGCTTTTGTAAAGATTTTGGCAACTTTGGCTTGTTGTGTATGATTATAGAGAGTTTGATGCATCTTTCAGAATAGATAGTGAATGCTTTTGTTCTTAGAAAAGGCTACAATAAATGCTAGCAGAGGCATTCTGTACAATGCATAAATACAACAGCACGTTAACATAAGTCAAGAGCAAACATGTATTTCAACGTTCAGAAGGAAAGTGAGGTGTTCCATACAGCTGGGGACATAGTGAAAGATTTACTCTAAGCAAATGTTTCACTTTAAATGCAACAAATAACTGTGTTTTATTTCAGACTGTAAGATCTGCAGAGGTTTTATGTGCTACTGCTGGTAGAGCTGAGAGTTTGGTCCTCTGCAGAGGACTGGTTGCGTTTTGTCCGTGCAGAAGATATGTGCATGTTAAACATCGCATGTCAGTGGACTTTTGTCATGAAACCAATAAATCTGCAACACTGTTACGGAATTAAACAAGCCCAAAATCGTTATCAGCGCCCCCAATCCTCGCACCGTAATGATCACTATAACTCTCCACCATGGACTCATCTGAATGTGAAATCAAGCGAGATGGTTTTAATGCTAGGAACACTGTGAGATTGTGTGGTATAATGGCAGATTACAAACTGTAGGTATATGTTAGGTATATGACTGTAGGTATATGTTAGGTATATGACTGTAGGTATATGTTAAAATGTCACTGATTTGTGTACAAAAATCGCTAGTCTTTTAGCAGTTTACATACTTTGCCTTGAAAATAGAGTTGCTACAGAGGCAGTATTACCGCGCAGTGCACTTCATATTACCGCGCAATGACATCCCGACTTAAGCCGAGCATGTGACAGGTAGAGGCGTAGCTTCTCCCTGTTTTCTTACTCTCCCCTGGCCATGGCTGTAGAAAGATATCACACTGAGGTCAGGAATCCAAAGAGACTTCTGAAAGCATGCAGCCATATGAGTCTTCACAGTCAGAACAGTGGCTGACTGTATGCCCACATCAACGAGAGATTTTTGAGATGTAGTCAATGAGTCAGCCATTGTGTTTCTGTACATCCTGGGCCCCACCCTCATGGCAGACAGACTCCCCATAGTGCCACAGAGTCAACCGGGCTGGGTTGGCTCAAAACCTTGAAGGCCACCTCCCTTCCTGGCTAGGTTTCATCTGCACCTCTTCTCTCTCTAGTGTAAGGTTCATGGGATTAAAAAACTCTGTGATGAGCTGATGTTCTCCAAGCCTGGTTCTTCTCGTCTTTCTGAATGATCCTTTGCTCGAGCATTATTGATCCGTTATGTTCAAAACCCATTAGAAATGGCCTGAATGAGACGTCCCAGGGAACTGTAATCATCTTGAATCAGATACCAGCTGTTCAAAATATACTCTGGACACCATCTGGTATTTTGACCAAGAAGATTCCGACTCCATTTGGGGCATATCTGAAGCTGCCCCTCCCCCAACGGCAAACAAGGGCCGAAACGCCCATGGAGGATCTCTCTGTACCGTCGGACTTGGAACTTCAGAGGTGGCGTTAGTGTCCCGGATTCCAGGGACGACCTTAAAGGCAGGACTCAAAGTGAAGGCGGGACATGCTTCTCCACACGCGGTGGGAAAGAATGTCTTTTATGGGGAAGGCGATCGGTGAGATAGCGCTAGCCCTCATGCGACAAAAACGCAAACTGGTGGTTGGAGGGATATGTATATCTCCTGATAACAATGTTGTGTTCAGAAACAGTATTGACAAAGCCCCCTTAGATACAAATCAGACATTAAGCAATGGGTCCAGGCTTCATTCTGGGCCATTGTACGTGGAAAATGCGCCCACATTTGCTGGGGGTGGCATCCGCTCCCTCCCGCCCTTCAGATGCCCTCATTGGCACCACGTGGCATTACCTTCAAAGACTCAGCTGACAGACACCCCCCACCCCCGGAAAAAAAAGATACAGTTAATGGCTTTGCCGGCCTCTAGCGGCTGTCCGGGCTCCCCGCGCTCTCTGAAAGACCTCCCACTGTCGGCTAGATACGGTGGCAGGACGTGCGAATCAAAGGCGCGCGGTAGCGGCAGAGGGGAGATAGAGCCAGGGGCCGCAGCCTCGATAATGCGGGGGTAGACCGCAGAGAGGCAGCCTGGTGGGGGCACGGGCTTATCTCTAGGAAAAACGTGGGGCTTTCCACACATGCATTTCATCGCCCCGGGCTCCCCCCCCAAAAAAAAATTCGTCAAATGAGCTTTTTGTGGTCATCCCATCAAACAGCCATCAAATGTGTACATTTTTTTTTTTGTTTGTGCTGAAATGGTCAGATGTGTCCGTGCGATGAAAATGACCGGTCTCCAGATACAAGCACGCCTCCCAAACCCCCCACCCTCCCCCTGACCACCCCCCAACACGGCTGGCCTAGAGTGAGCCAAGTGACCACAAGGTAGCGTGGGTAACTTCTCGAGAAGAGCGGGGCACCAGCAAAACGAGAGCAGCCCTTTCAGGTCCCCGGGGAGGCAACTCTTCAGGCAAGAGATGGACCTCGGGCCACACCGATAACACAAGTCAAATTACATTTTCTACCCACCCGTCTTTGTATTCACTCCAGTTCACGTTTAAATCTAGCCCCCCCCCCCGACCCTCAGAATACCACCCTCTTTTCCGTCATTCCGTTAGCGTGAGCAAATTCAACAGGATGCGACAGTCAGCAGTTTCCTGATGTCAAGAACAATTACCGCTTTGATTTTTGAATTCCTACCATCCCCAACATCCCCCCACTGCTGCTGAGAATTTCAAGGGCGGTGTGTGGTTGAGTGCATTGGGACACTGTGCCCACAGTTAGAAACCTCATCCTAGTCAGGAGTACTCGATTTTCCCCAAGGTACAAATTTCATTAGCCATACAGAGCCAAAGTCCGAAGGGGAGGGATGGTCCCCCTAATTAGAGTTTGCCGACTGGTGGGTGGGTGGGGGGGTCTAGTCAGTAAATTTCATTGGATCGATTGCACGGTCCGGAGGCATTTCGGGATCCACTATTTACGTTCCCATGAGCTACGCTGCTATATGAACATCCGCTATATAAACAAAGTGTAAATAGCAGCGACCTGCCCAGATACTCAGACACTGATGAGTGACCTAGACCCGATCTTGTGATCTCTTCCATGGAATGATTGATACAGGATGTACTGTAGACCTCCATCCCCATTTAATTTCATTTACAGCATTTAGTGGACACATTTATCCAGAGTGACTTACATTTTTCTAAATTCAGGGACAGCCTCCCTGAAGCAAGTTGGGGATAAGGGTCTTGCTCAGGGACCCAATGACGGTAGCACCAGAGGTGGGAGTCAAACCTGCGATCTCTTGGTCCAGAGACAAGCGTCCTAACCACTAGACCACCAACACCACCATCACTGCTCATGCTGATGATGAGTGATTTCATTGGCTGCCTGTGGGCTTGTATTTTAATTACCTTAATTTGCTCTGTAGATATTTCCACTGCCGTGCTCACAGACCATTCTGAGAACATGGGTCTGGCTGACAGAGTTCAGCGGAGCTCACAGCTGCAAACAGCGGCATGGGGAGAGGCTCAGACAAGTGGAATGGATGCTAAGCAGATGAGTGGGTTGTGTTTTGACCTAGGAGATATTTATCTGATCTCATTAACATGCTTCTTTATTGTGTATGGCATGTTCAAACAGAGAAAAGACATTTTTAACACCAGAAGAGAATGGAATGAAAAAAAACTGAAATCGACTGCTTCCTGTGCTTTTATAGAACCGTGCATTTAAAATATTGTCCTGAGGCCAGAAAAGAGTGGCCAAATCCTCTTTTTACATGTGTGTCACTCCCAGCACCCTCCTCCGAGACTCCACCCTCCTCCACCCATGTAATGATGTTCTATTCCCTAGTCAATGACGGTGCCCTTTTGCCAACCACCCCGGCCCAGTTGCCTGCTATCTTCTGAGAGGCCTGGGCAAAAAAATAACAAATAAAATACATACTCCCCCCTGCAGGGCGGCGCTGGCACATCCTATGGCATAAATCTGCCACAGATCTCTGACAGCACAGACACCAGGCCATGGAGGCTGCCGGACTCTCATTCAAAGGACGACGGCTGTTCAAAGGAATGCTTTCAGCAGCGGCTTGGCAGCTCTGACAGAAAACATGACCGGCAATCAGCAGAGAGGCGGCAGCACTGAGCAGCGATAACGGAACAGATGCTGGGATGGGGATACACGGCCTCTAACGAGACTGACACACGTGGCTCTCTGGAGTCACAGAGTTCAACAGGCACTCAACGGGCCGACCCACGGTGCCCCCCGACACCCAAAGTACACCATGATCAGGGGCTGCTATGGAAATAACCCTGTCTGCACCTTCATACTACTGCACGTTTTACATTTTAAAAATCTATTCGTATATACCACTTCATTTAAAGTTTGCACTAAACAAGATATCTAAGTGCAATAAATTATGACCTGACTAACATTACTTGAATACACTTGAAACTATTGCACGTTTTACATTTTTAAAAACCCTATCAGTATATGCTATTTCATTAATACTTCGTGCCGAACAAAACAAGTGCTATAAATTTTGACAAAATAAATAAATGTCATATCCTTTGTGTGAAATAACTAACCAGCACGCGCCTTTGTTCTGGGACCCATGCAGCTAATACAGTATTGCCATCCCAGAATGCACTGCAGCGGCCGCTCGTATCTGGGTGCCCGGCGCGGCGGGGCGAGCATTCTACGCGCGGCTCTGGATTGAGATTTTAAGTTTCCGGCAGGGAAGGCCAAGACAAAACGTAAACAGCGATACTATGGGCGTGAGCTCACACCGCGGCAGCGATGCGGCGATCCCCCTATCAGATTTCCGCCGTATTTTCGGGCCGACTAGACTAAGCAGAAATCGCAGGTATGAGCTGATAAAAGGCCTCTTTCACACAGCAAACACGTCCCCGAGAGCTTATCTCCTCCCATCCTCACATGCAATCGGGATGAAGACGGGGCAAAGACTGTTACATTTGGCGGTTTGTTTTCGCTTCTCCGGTCTGATAAAAAATAAAAAAATAAAACAGCAGAGGAGAGAGCAGCAGTTTTCTGTGGAGGTAGCTTCATAGCGCCATCATAATATGGCCTTGACATATCAATAAAGTTACTCCTAGTGTTTTAATGTCATTTTCTTTTATTTTTCTAGCCAGTCAAGGCGTCTGTGGGTAAACCACAGGTAGGGCCCTCAGTCCTGCCCGCCACGGGTCTGCAGTCATAACGAATGCCGAAGATACGAATGAGGCGAGTCGGTTTTACTCACGGTTCCTCGGAAGAAAACTCGGTTTTTGTTCTGTTTTTAATTTATTTATTTAGCTTTACCTTTCATCCTTTCTCTGCCATTGGCGCTTTACTGCAATAAAACCTGCGCTTAGGAAAGAGGGAAGATGTGCTAATTACACAGGAAAGGCCGTTCGGGGAGGGCGGGGGCCCGAGACCGCGGTAAATCCCAGCACCGATGGGTTTTCATCTCACAGACGTCGCCGCGGCAGCCCGCGAGCCCGCGAGGCGCGCGAGCCGGCCGTATTCCTCCGCCGCGACTCGCGGCATTTTTTACGCCTTGATCCATAACAGGCGCAATTAAAACACCAGGTAAACAGCAGCCTTTTCTGTGCAAAAGAAAAGCCTTGTGTTGCAAATTGGTAATAATATATTCATCCCTAGGTAAACATCCCTGCCATGTCCTTTTAACTGAACAGAGCCGAGCAAAATGAAAGTGATAATTTCACCCCCGTTGGGAATTGCGCTCTCTAATTCTGACAGTAAACTCACGGCTGTTACGGGGTGTTAAGTAGGATTTAAAACTTGTCAGACAAGACGTGTTTGGAATCGCTATAAAAAGAGCACTGTGTTGCTGTCAACCAGGGGCTTAGAGGAACATATCCACACAATTGAGGCACTCATCTCAGCTCAGAGAGACGGGCTTCCGTCGCAAGCCTCGCGTTTTAGCCGTGCCTGCGGCTCATTAGCGCCTACCACTGTGGCCCAGCGCACCCTGCTGGCCGCGGAGGGCACTAGCGTCTGTCATCGGCTCGGAGTGGCATCTGTCAACATATCAAGACGGTCACCCTAAAGAGATAAATTCTCCTGACAGCTAAGTAAAATGTGTCACCGAATACTAAAATGAGGCTGGAGTCATTTGAAATTACGGACTGTATTATGAGAGGATACGTTCACGCCTTGACTCAGGTGATGGAGGAGTCACTCATTTGTATCCTCGCTGACTCGGTCGTTTTTTTTTAATAGGCTTATGACATTATCCAGGAAAGTGATCATAACTTCCTATATGCGTCCGGGCTTTATTGCATCTGCCCTCCTTTGCCGAGCCGGTCACAGTTCCTAGAGCACAAAGATACCCTACGGAGGGCAGGGGTAATCCCGGCATTTAGGGGCAGCCCCATCTGTGTGCCATGTCGGAGGGCCGAGGAGCTGGCGGCATGCCAGGACCAAAGAGCGACTGCGCATTCCTGCCCCTGTGCTACCAAGGGGGGGCGCAGGCTCTGTCTCGACGATAAAAAAATGAAACGCCGCTCCCACGATAGCGGCACAGTTTGTTTGACATGCCGGACCTCATATCTTGGTCCCTGGCTGGATCCCCACCTCCACGGCGTGGTATTGTGGTCTGGCTCACATGGACCAAACTTCTCCACCGTCTCGTTAAAGATGCTCTGGCTGGATGGACTATTGTGCTTGATGACTTCTGTGGGGTACGCACCGAGACCCTCTGAATGTGCCGCTTAACATCTAAGACTACACCCAAATCACATGCCTCCACCTCCCAACTCAAGTGAAACACAAGATCTGAGTAACTCCGTCAACCAGTCAAGTAAATGTAGTTTAATATTTTAGATTTTCTCAAGCCAGCCTCTGTAATACAGGGAACAACAAAAGTGATAAAAAAAAATGCTATTTGAATTTTTGGGCATGGTTGCCAATAAGACCGAGATGGCTGGGGTTAGGTGACCCAGTTACCAGAGGAAGAGTAGTAAAGGCCCTTGATCAGTTCCCCGAACCAGGCTGAGGTGCTGGTTCCATATGGACTCTTATATACTAAGTATCTGGCTCTTGCCAGCCCCAGCATCTGTGAATGTGACACTTCAGAAACATTAAGTCCATACTGGGCAGAGATAAGGGATCTAGTGTTTTCTGGGAAGTCCTGAAAAGCTGGCAGTCAAAATCGAGTATTCTGAGGTCCACAGAATGGACACTACTGGCTATTTTCATCAACGGGTTCATCTGGCCATTTCCAACACCTCCATTGCAAATTATGGGCCGAGAGACTCGCGTTTGAGCAAATATGTCCTTTTGGTACTGTATCGTATCCAGGATGTGGCCAGGCCAGGAAGGAATGCCTTGACTGATGTAAGATATTGTTCTGTTCAGTTTTCCAAGGGATGTTTTGGGAGGGTGGCAGTAACGGCGAGATTCCAAGAGAAAGGAAGCGGGAAAGGCAACGGACTCGGTTTCTGATCTTGAGAACTCAGCCGGAGCATCCGGGCCTGTGACGCGCGTCTCGGGCTTCGGGGCGAGTGTTTATCACACAAAGGCATTCCATAGCCTCCTGTAAGTGCCTTTACTTATTAGTATCTTCTTATACAAAGTAGAACAGGAATCCTAAAGACATTGATTGCAAGGAAAAGGTTTAAATATGATTTCCTTATAGCTATTAATATGTATGCCTTAAATAGAAGCACACCGTTAAGCAGCTTATGATATTATGAAAAGGATGTTCCCTCAGGGCCATAATACGGCAGCAGTGACAGTGAGGACAGATTGGTATTTACCCAGATTGGCTGTACTTACGTCAAGCATCCTCTGAGCTCGTGGGAGGGAATGGGGGGCAGTGGCAACAGCAAGGGTTCGATAAGCACTTACCGGGAATAAAAGACAAGCATGAAAGTGAGGTTTAGCCTCTTTAAAGATTCCCGTGCACACGGCGTGGCGACGGCGGCGGCGGCGGCGGCGGGCGGGCAGGGCAGGGCAGGTGCCTTTGGTTCCGGTCTTGATTAACGACGTGGGCTCCACTTGTTCCCCGGAAATGAGCCATTGTGCTGAGGTCGTCCAAACTTGTCCAGGTGGAGGACCTGTCATCTGAACCGGGGCTTAGCAGAGCTGCACTTAGAGCAAAAGATTAGGTCCCAAGAGCCGCGCCCCCCACACACGCGCGCGCACACACACACCCTGAATGCTTTCTTAATCCATAAACTCTCCCTCTTTTGCCACGCTTCATCTTTCATTCTGTTCACTCTCTCCTTATTCATCTTTACATACAATTCACCCTTTCCGTCTTTCGTGGAAGTTGTTGGATTTGCAACTCGGGGAGGCAGACGAACCATCTTTTTTTTTCTTTTTTTTTTTCCAAGGGAAAAAAATTAGTTTTTTTTCTTTTTTTTCCCCCTTCATGGAGCTCTTCGGGACCGCCTGGAACGGTCGTGTTCCGGGAAGATAACAAACAACAGCTGAAACTCGGCAGAGCTGAATGACATGAGATAATACTGCTGACCCAGGCAGAAATTCAGCTCCTGACATATTTCGGTCCAAATAAAGTTCAGCCTATTCACTGTACACACAGAAATATGAATCTAATCTCGCGCTGGCGTGCGCGCATCGTAGGTCTTCCTCATTTCTGAGGACTTGGGTGTGTTGTCAGGGTGGGAGTTTGGGGGGGGGGGGCGGCCGGTGGGGTTAGAGGCAGAAATTAAAGCTGGGGAAGGTGGAATTCTTCTTAACAACAAAGACTCTTGAAGCCACTATGCTGCATAAGAATCCAACAGGCCCAATCAATTCCAGCCTCCTGGTCCTGGGATCAAGGCGATTATAGTAATCAGACAGACAGGATGGGCCCTATTTATGTTTTAATAAAGATGCTGGTCACAGGACAAGAACCCAAAGAGGCTCAAACCTGCAATTTCCACTTACTCTGCGCGGGGGTTTGTACTGAGTGACGCAAAGTCTATTTCTATAGGCCAGGACCATCCATGAGTGGGTGCCAAAGCTCAGCATTTACAATAACCGGGCTTAACCCGAACTGAAACGCCAGGTTTTTGAGTTTAACTTAGCGGCCATAAATCTGCCCTGTGGATCTCGGGGTGGGGGGAGTGCGGGCGCGCCAATTGGCATGTTATTTACATTGCTAGCGTGCTGCAGATAGCTGGCGTAAATTTAAAAGTTTTCCATCTGTGGGAAAAAATGTAAACATGATACGAGGTTCACAGAGATGTGAAGACAAACACTGAGGCTGATAAAGGCTCTAATGTTAAGAAAAATGTATGCATGATAAGGTAAATAAGATTTTTATATTTTTTTGTTTGTCAAAACCTGGCAGCTTTTATGCGAAAAATCAAACATCGGGGTTGAGGTATTGAAAACAAAGAGCCAGGTGGTATATCGCCCGGGACAGAACGCTCATCTCCCGCAGCTCAGTTTTTTGCTGTTGTTTTTTTTTGCTTTGAACACTGCTATGTAAAGACAGAGTGTCAGGTAAAGTCTATTTTGGGAGGTAATTGAGACGGCATCCAGCAGACATGGGAGGAGGTACCAGAACCCATTACACTCAATAAGGTGTTCCGTCATCTTGGGCACGGGGATGAATTTCCTTTCGGCACACGCTGGAGGCGCTGGAGCGGCTGGGAGCACTTGTGAACAAGTCAGGTGTGCAGAATACCTAGGGGGTGTGCTAGAATTTAAAAATTCTCCTTTGGGGGGGGGGGGGGGGGGGGGGGGGGGGGGGGGGGGGGGGGGGGGGGGGGGGGGGGGGGGGGGGGGGGGGG
>JAODKC010000047.1:3143451-3165271 GCA_026777985.1 Mormyrops attenuatus | reverse complement strand
ATGCTAATCCTTCCTCCCCCCTTTTTTTTTTTAGTCTCCTTATCTTCCCGAATTACACCATCCTTCCCACTTTTAACCCCAATTTTCCTCAGATTATTCCGGATTGGCCCCTTTGCCCCCCCCCCCCCCCCCCCAAAAAAAGAAAACCAACTTCAGTTTGGCTAAAAGGGGGAAGAAATGCTAGCCATCTCATGCTGGGGACTGGGGTGCGACTGGCGACATCGCCGGTGTTCGACCTGACTGGAAATCACTAACGGCAAAGCGACATGCAGATTAAAGGGTGCAGGCAGCTCATCTGCCGAAAGATACCGACTTACAGACCTGATCAGGATGATCCACTCATCCGGAAGCTCGTATAACACTGACTACAGACCCACTCTGTCTACTGTTTAACCAATATATAATAATAATAGATACTTTATTGACCCCTGTGGGGAAATTCTCTTTACGCCTCTGTAGGTGAGAGCAAGCTGGCTGTGAAGAGCCGCCACGCATAGCAGCACCCAGGGAACTGGGGGTTAAGGGTCTTGCTGAAAGTTCTGCGGACCTGCCAAGGCTGGGCTTGAAGGGGTGACTTGATCACAGGCACAGAGGTTTAGCCTACCGAGCCACTGCTTTTTGCTCTGAACGTCACATGATCTCTGGGTCATATTCGCCACGGCGACCAGCACAAACCTTGACAAGCTGCCCCTAAATGAGTTTATCGAGCGCGGTTTCCCCGTATCTGTGTGTGTGGATGTACACGTGTGTGTACATGCCTGCTGGTGTGTGTGTGTGTACGTCCATGTGTATATGTGTGTGTGCATGCGTGTGAGTGTGTGCCCGCACCTTTGTGCCCCTTGTGCCCCCTGTGCTCTTCACCCACTAATCACCACCATCCTCTCTCCATCTGTAAGTGGGACACACTTAGCTGGCTCCTTTATTTATCTGCCCTCTGTGAAAGATGAAAGCGGCAGGTGAAAAGGCTGCGGGGAGCGAGGGGGCCACAGCCATGGATCCGCATGTTTTATTTATTCTCGGCGGGGAGGTGGGGCTGGCGGCACACATTCGGGGGGTGTTTATCCATAATGGAAAAATAATGGGAAAAGATTAAAGCTTCCCCGGAAAATGCCCGGCACCCACAGCTTTTTCTAAATGGTGCCGATGTTTCCGCCACTCAGAGAGCCCCCGGTGACATTATGTCCCCAAAAACGAGACAGAGCCACTCGGCCAATTAGCTCGCAGGAACGGCAAAAGGCCGTACCTGCAAATGAAGAGTGTCTCCGTGCTTATCCTGCTATTGAAAACAAGAGCACGCTGATCTCAGGCCACAGGTCGCCACTGTAATTGATAATTAAAATAATTACCCTTATAATACGTATAATACGTCGCGTGATTAACTTCAGCCTCCGCAGGTGTCCGGGCCCATAGAACCTATAAAACTGCTAACTTAAGTGTTTAGCCCAGGAAAAAAATGTTGGGGGGGGGGTCATATCTCTAATAAGACGCATAGCTAGTGCCAAATGGCTAATTCTGGGGGCTGCTGCTGTTGTACAACATGGTCTGCGAGTGTTATCCCAGCCGCACCTTATTAATTTAGTGTTTGAAGAAATTAGTTAATTTCACAGTCTGCCAGCCGCGAAAGGCCGCTTTATGGCGCTGGGCTGTCAGATACTCGCGAGCCCTGAGAAAAGGGGGTCGAGAGTCGGCGGCGTGTTTATCAGCATATGAGTTACTGGG
Source organism: Mormyrops attenuatus (assembly GCA_026777985.1). Taxonomy (NCBI): domain Eukaryota; kingdom Metazoa; phylum Chordata; class Actinopteri; order Osteoglossiformes; family Mormyridae; genus Mormyrops; species Mormyrops attenuatus. The sequence goes on along the minus strand of JAODKC010000047.1, from coordinate 3,163,552 downwards.
CACCTAAGAGTGTGGTAAATTCAGCGAAGAAATATTATTCCCAGTAAATCTCGGACTGTGAATAACACAAGCCAAGCAATTTGAGTACAGAAGGTCACTGGGAACCAAAGGATGGGGGGGCGGAGGGTGGGGGCAGATGATGGTGGTTGGGGTGAGGGAGGTGTACCTTCTGCACGAGCAAAATAGATGAAAGATGGAACGGTGGCTGATGAGAAGTTGATGTTCTAGCAAGCCGGCGCGCAAAAAGCGATGAGCATCCCTCAGTGTGCTGCGAGTATGAAGGACTGTCACTCTGATAAAAAATATATATGTATGTATTTCGGCACATAAAGAACTCCAGCAATGCCGAGGCGGAAAAGGACAAACTTTCCTGGCAGGAGCTGTAAACCGAGACAAAAGCGTGCCGATTTCCACTGGACGGCTTCCGGAAGATGTCCTCGGCGAGATCGCCACGGCTTGACACGACACTTCGGTTTTACGTGCGGGGGCCGCAGCAGTCGCGTTTCTCATAAACGCAGGACGCAGAAAAACATCTCATTCATTCTCCTCTGTTATCAATTAGATTTCTGTTTTAAAAGCACGAACAGATCGGAATTGTTATCAACACCCCCTCCCCCACTTCTCCACAGAGGAACTAACACGCGTCCTTCAGAGAAGATTGGCTGTATGGGACTCATAGCAAAGTTTTAATGTTTCACTTGAATAAATCATAGGCATCTATTGAATCCTTTTGGTTTAACAAAAAGAACCCTCTATTCAGTATGAAAAGAAAGGAGCCCGGATTGCTTCGAGCTAGAGAGTTATCTCACAGTGAAAGGAATTAAGGACCAGTTGCCAATATTGTGGATCAACTGAGCTCGCAAGAAAAGGGGCGTTCTTGTGTTACAGTACCTGGCTGGGGAATAAGGTCACAATAGGCTTCAAACAAGGAGCAAATGCACAATTTGTCGATTGCATTTTCCTTTTTTCCTTTTTTTTTTTTACTTCAGGGACTCAGGGACTTTTCATGGGAGACAATGCTCAACACAGACGGGCATGGAGCAGAAAATGCAGTAAATAGCTGTTGTATTACTCTCACTCTTGTTGTCGGAGGAATATAGGTGCCATTCATCGGGGCCTCGTATCTGACCCCAATCTCTTGCTTTTTCATTGTAATGACTGAAAGCAACATCAAGTTCCATGCGCCTTTGTCTCCATTGTTCAACCTGTATTTTGTATGGCACAGAACTGTAGATTGAGCTTGATATATATACTTCCTTTTATGATGTGCTTCTCTTATTAATGTTTCATTAAACCTCTTTGCAGATGCTCAGCTGCACGTCCGCTTCTCATTGCCCATTGTGTTGGGGCCACAGACACCTGAAGTGACTGAAGTGTCTAATGTCGTCCCTCCGCTCTTAAAGGACGTCAAGGGGGAATGACCCTTTGTCAAGAGAACCCAGGAGGACACGTTGTTTTTTTGTCAAACTTGAAAGTTTATCCGCGCATCACAGCGCTTGAGATGATCGAGGAAATGAAGAATGCCTGCGGCAAGTCAACGAGAAGGAGCACAACAGCAGGTCGCCGCAAAGAATATATTATGTATATAAGATGAAATAGCTGTCTAGACAACATAGATGGGAAAACATGCCGCTATTAACACGAGGGACAAACTTCACCAAAGTATCTTTGAATCTTCCGCACAATTCTCTTCCAAGCCATCAAAACCATGTCGCACTTCATTCTTTAATGGTTATCCAACCATCGTAAGATCATAAGATACTCAGATGCACTAATTACATGGTAATTCACTCATGGCCGATTATGTGCCTAAGCCTGGCATGTGCTAGTTGTCCGTAAGGAATCCTGAAATTCAGGCTGCATGAAAACTCGACAACAGCACCGTTCCATTAAAATGGTTCACGTAAAAGATCCCAGCTGCGGCAGAGTGGGGAATGCGGGCGGGTTTTGTACAACAAGCCCAGCCGCTGTTTATATTTCTCCGGATTGTCTAGAATGACCTTCACATGTCTCAGCGCAGAAAAATGACTGTTCCTCCAAGTGCAAGTAGGAACAGGAGAGGCAGACAACGGGAGGTCACAGAACAGACAGGCCTAGAATAAAGACAACAAAAACACTGGCTTGCTCCTGTCTGACCCAGCTTGAATTCAGAGAATACAGCAGCTCGCACTGACACTAATCCTGTCAGTATTAATAAGGGATCTGCACAGAGCCACTATCTAGGCTCACTGACCTTTCACTCTTGGTTATTTAACACATATGTTAATCTGAGGTGACTGGAGAAGCTTAAAATCTCTTACTGCTACCGTTTCCATTGAAGATATCTTATTCTTCCGGGCCTCCACTGGGGCTTTACGGTCAAAAACCGTATTCGAGTGGCAAGTTCACTTCCTTGACTCCCACACCTCACGGTGTACCGCAAGTTGAGGTGAAGAGCTACGAGAAGCAGGGGGGTCACGTGGCTTCCGGAGATTTCTGATGGCGCCTGACACAGAGCCGTGGCCTTGAACAAATATGTTATGTGCATGTGCACAGACACACATGCTAAACCAATACAGCACTGAGTCAACCTGGGGCCCTATTCTGACGGGGCGTCAACTTAGCCAGTCAGCTTCCCTTTGTCTCGGAAAGGGGGCGCCGGCGATAAAGCTTGTCAGGGGCGCCAAATGGGCTTTGACCGCTACTGACACAAAGTAGGGTCAAAACATTAAAAAATTCTCTCAGCATGGCCTAGTGACCTAAGTTCAGGCAACAGTCCTAAAGATCTATTTTAGGCATTAAAGCTGAACTAGGAAACCTACTTCTAATGCTTGTGACCACTCACAAGTACGAGCGCCCAGACGGATGCCCAGTGTTGCCGGCAATTACTTTACTTTTCCCTGCGGAGGCAAACGTCAGCGAAACTCTCCAGACCAATACTTCCCTTTGATTTTCTGACCTGTGGCAATTCGGCGTAAGGCAGATAGACTCAGAGCGCTTGTGGGTGACTCTACGGTGGATGCCTGGGTGTCACTAGGTCTGCATTCCTCGTACTGGCTGGAGTAAGAGGGAGGGAGACAAATCAGTCGTCATGTTGGGGCATGTATTTTAGATATCTGCGTATAACAAAAGAAAGCACTTTCATCGCAGGCATTTTCAGTCGTGCCCCTCTTAATGCATCCTTGCATATTAATGTGACGCTTCTGCTGAAATTGTAGCTTAAAAAAATCCATTCATTGCAGCGTGAGCTAAAATGCAAGAGACAGATATTCCATCGGCCGCCGAAAGGATGAGAGAAATGGACTGTGGCTCAGAAATCGGCACCGGATAATTTTCCCAGCATAGCTGAGGGGGCGAGTCAGATCGCAGTGGTACTGACTAGACCATCACCTTGGGAGTATTATTTATGAGGACATTTTTGTACTGTGGCATTGCATCAAATAAAGCTCTCTGTCATAGCCACACGAGTAACTGATATGACTAAAACACTTTTTGTTAGTGCCTCTTATGTGAGTGGTACACTTCCAAGTTGTTTCCTCGTAGAACATTTTCTGTTTCAGTTAGGGACACTGGACTTTGACTGTAATTCACTGTACAGGCTGCTTCAGTGAAATTATCCATTGAAACCATCCTTTATCCATGGGTAATGAGTCGACATTTTTACCTTGGCGTCTGTAAATTATTGCTTATTTCAGGTCCCGGTCAATGCGTAAGGCCTGAGACATTGACATCCACCCAGGTGATAGGACTGAGCAGGAAAAGGGAGGGATTGTGTCCACTGAGTGCAGTCACTGCCATCTAGTGGCCAGATGGAGGAATCTCACTGGTGCGCGGTTACCACCACGCTGTAGAGCTCAAATTACCTTGGAGAGGAGTTTCATGTCACTGATCACAATGAAGAAGTGGTACCAGATCCGGTAAAGTGTGAGCCCTCATTTTCCCATTTAACTAAAATGAGATAACACAAGATGTAGGCACCAGAGATGAGGCCAGTTTTGCAGAAAGCACATTGCTAGCAGGCCCTAATGGAGAGTAAGGCATTAAGTGCCTTTCCACTGCAATTATCATTGCCTAGGCGCCATTTTAATTCTAGGCTGGATGTTTTGCAGAAGCTCCAGAGAGATCCAGCGACCTGAGCTGCCTGTGGTTTGTGTTCGGCACCACACCCTAGAACTACATGATATGAGATGGGGGAGGGGCGGGGCTAAAGAGGGACAGGCAGAGAGAAAGATGGAGGAAACTCGACAGCCGACGGATGGGAGTGGATTGACACCAGGCAGCTGCTTTGGCAATAAATCGACAATCCCCCAAGACAGACGGGCAGACCGGCATTCGTGTGATCTCGGTCGTGTGGCAAATTAAAGCCAAATTTTCTCCCAGGCAGCACAAGGGGGAGAAAAACGGACTCAGAGCTACCTGGGGCCACCTGGGCTCAGCTCCAAGGAGCCAGTCAAGACAATTTCCCTCAAATCAACCCTCTATCTTAATCTGACAGCCAGACTCGATTAGGAAGCATGAAAATTGCTTCTCTCCCCACCAGCTGTCATCCTAAAATTATCTTAATTGTGAGATAATTACGCCTCTGAGATGCAAAGGAGGAAGGCATTGCTGCTTTTACGCAGAGAAAGTTCTAGAATCCCCCGCTCACACCTGGACTGCCGGCGACTGGGGGTGGGTCCGGGCTGGGGCCAAGCTTTGAGACCCGCTCTGGCCCGCCCCTCCCATCTTGGCATGGCCGGCCACGTCACACGGAGCCGAATGGATTGGCTCCACTGAGAGCCGTGAAATAGATCCGCGGCTGCTGGGCTTCGCCTCTGCTCGGGGACGGGGTCTGGACCGGGCAGGTAAGCTCATGATCAACCCGTCACGTGGACGGGAGGAATCTCCAGCAACTAATCCCACCCACTCTCCCCCCATTCACGCCAAAATCAATCCTATCGTTCCTCTATTCCAAAACCTCCGTCCCTCAGAGCTTCATTAGAACTTCTAAAATCTGGTCAAGCTATTTCACATGGAACGTGTGTGTTAATAAGGCCAGAACAGCAATGGATGAAAACCAATGACACTGCTGGGTCCGGATCTCCGCTTAAATATGACGTACTTCTGTTATGACTTAAGAAATATCATTTAAATAAAATGTATGGCAGTATGCAGAAGCAGAGAGCACTTCAGACCAAACAATCAAATCTTATTTTAAAGCTGAATAATACTTTACTGTAGAAGTAAGCAATAAGCAAATACGGTTAGCCCAGACATTTACACTCATGTATATTTTCCAGCCTGGTTTGTAACCGAGGAAAAACTAAACCGTTCACAGCGTTTCACGGTGAAGCCTCCCCACACCAAGCCTCTTATCTGCCCGCTTGACCGTGTTCTCCGAGTCTGCATTCCTCGCTGTGCAGCACCATGTAATTTTCTGACATTAATCTCTCTTCTCTGAGGTAATTTGCTGCACCCAAAGCCTCCCAACTATCGCTCAATGGCAGGACAATAACTGTAATACCTATAGAAGGCTGAGGCCTCTTCCCCTACACTGAGCTGAGGCTGGCGGCCACAAGTACTGAGCTTTATCAGCCTTGGGGACAGGCTTAACTATTCTTTCTTGCTGTCTCTCAATGGTAAAAATAGTCTTTTTTCTCTGTACTACTAAAACCCAGGTGCATTTAAGGTGGCCCAGAATGTAGTCGGCTGTAAACTGTGGAGCGATGAGTCTACCAAAATGAGAGATACAGATGTGTTGGGGGCACCTAGACAATGTGTTTCCACCCTAAGGTGGAGAGTATGCAGAAGGGGATCTGGCTACAGAATGTAAGAAGCTACCATGCACCAGCTTCTCAAGGGTCCCCCCACCAGGACAATCACCAAGCCCTTGATTAATCCCTTGTCAACCACAATGGGAACCATTGTCGCGCAAAGTCCGTACTACGCTGGGGTCTGAGGAGCCTTAACAACGCCACGTTAGCCGTGTGTTTGTTGTGTGCGGATAATACCGGTTTTTATGGCTATCCGGCAATTAGCCTACATAAAAAAGAAGGAAAAAAGAATCCGGCAATTAGGCTACGTAAAAAAATCCGGGAGTTAGACTGCGTAAAGAAACACACACACAAAAATATATTAACAGGAGGATCAAGTTATTTTGCTTTTAATTAATTGTGCTTTTATCTACCAGTAATAATTCGACTATATATTATAACTATATAATTAAACGTCCCTCTTTTAAAACTAACATCTCCACGTGCATAAAGACACAATAAGAATGCCCCATCTGCTGGTTGAAAATCCTCATTACAATTCACCAAACAGCATGTGCCTCAAATCTTAATTGTCTAATAATATTTATTTCCAATATATAATGCAAATAACATGCATACGGATATGCATAAACACATACATATAAACTTTATGTACATTAAAAAAATACTTGTGGATTGGTTTCTCTGTACAGTTTCAGTGTCGTTCGGTTAGCCGTGTTAGCATATAGTGAGTACTGCGCTGAGATACAATTTACAGTCGACTTGTCAGTAAGTTAAAACTCGGTTAGTCATTTTCAACATATAGGGACTCCATACAATCACGGTTAAAAAATAACATCAGTAGACAATGTTGACAGATGAAAATATTTCTCGTGTGCAGTATCTAAGGTAGCGTGGCCGAGCGGTCTAAGGCGCTGGATTAAGGCTCCAGTCTCTTCGGGGGCGTGGGTTCGAATCCCACCGCTGCCAGTATTTTTTTGATCGACGTGTTATGTATTTTAATTGCTTATTAAAGGTTAGTATTATAGCTATGGTTTAAGAAACCACAATAACACTAAAATGTGTTTAGTATACATGAAAGTCAGCATAACATCCTACAATCCTACATGAAAGAAATGTCATAGTCAACAAACCATTTTCATTATGATTCTTTAATTTCAAGTAAATGGTTTCAAGGTTTTTGGGAAATCACAGTCTTCTGTCATACATGTCAGTGCTTTCCTTTTTATTTAAGAAACTATGAAATTCAAGGCAGACTTTACTGTTACTAGTCACTTTTACCCTCCACTTGATAGTTAAGTATGAAGGAGTGAGTAAGGTCATTCGGATTCTTTCTGATCATGACTGACAGATCCACACATCCCTCAGTGCTGCAGAAACCAGTCCAGAATCCATCCGAATCCAGGCACAGATCCTGTTTGGCTTTGCCTTGCAGTGACACTTGGGACACCCCAGGGACCCTCATCTTGAACCGGACGATCCGGCTGGCTGGGAGGACACCGGAAAGAGGCTCAACCAGCTCACCGTGTTCTTCCCAGGAAGTGTATTTCAAAGGGAACACCGGCCAGCTCACCTTGGGGTTGGTGCAGGAGATCAGATAGTTACAGATGTAGCTGAAACTCCCTGCCGTTGTTTTCTCTTTGCCATAGACACAGAGCTCATACAGGCCAGGTCTTGGTAACTGCACCTGGAATTTAACACGGTCCACAGTTCTAGACATAAACGTGTGTCTGCGCTGCTCATCATCTGTCATGCAGAAGGCCTCTGTGCTCAGCATGCTGAAGAATTCCCAGTGACGGTCCACGCGGAAGCTGAAGGAGCAGCGACCATCAGCGGTGTGGACCAGAGGGTCACGCTGGGAGGGGTCACGGAGGCCTCTCCGCTCAGACAGCCAGCTGGGCCCGATGGGGTTTTTCAGATCCTCTGGCAAGTTCAGCCCCCTGTTGACTGCCTTGCATTGGATCTCATAATGCAACGCTAAGTTGTACGTATTTTCTGTAGAATCTGGGTCCTTGCAATAGATTTCCAAGGAATGTTTTCCGATTTCTGGGGGATAGACATCCAGGGCCATCCCGTCTGGCTTCAGAGTTAAGATGCCACGGTTCTCTTTGCCGTTGAGCCTTTGCATGAAGAGCTTGGGTGATGAACTCTTTATGGTGATGGTTGTCTTTTGATCTGTATTACAAGGGAGCAGGGCAGGCAAATGGAACGTAATTCAGTAATGAAGTAATTGCAAAGAAACACACATTATATTCTTCAGGACAAACGTTCCATCTGTGATCGTGAGAGCAGCCCTGAAGTCACTCAAAACACACCCGGAATCACAGAGTGATTCAATTGTTTTGACATAACGACTTATTATGGAAAGAACGGACCTGAATGGATGAGCCAAGACTCTGGTTGCGAAGACAAGAGACCACAGTTATAAAAGCAGCTTTTCCGGAATGATGCATTCTCAAACTGCTTAAGTGAGACTTGTGTTCTCAGGAGCTGCCACTGACCCTCCAGAGGGAAATGATCTCCCACAAAGAGGGCAGGGTGAGTCAGGAAGTAGAACTCATCATACCTAAATGCAAATGAGAAAGACCCTAAACAGCAGTACCAAGACCTCAGACTGCATTCATTTCAGTGCAACTGAGTTATGATGCAAATGTCAACTAAAAGTATACTTCTGCTTGTTAGTGTGATTACCATGTCAATTGCAGTGTCGGTTGAATGGTCATTTTTTATTTAAGAATATGACGCTTTTGTCTGGTCTTGAAAAACATCTTTATAACTCAGTTTATTGTCTTTCACATTGCAAAAAAGTGCTCAAAATTGTGCTCACTTGAATTTAAACTGAGAAACATTGTCAGACACATGACCAGCTCCCCAGGTGGCGTCCACAAGGTGCCAGCTCCCGGCCAGTCGGACAGCATTCCAGGCATGATCCGACTCCCCACTGAATCGGGCTCCCAACTCGTACCCAGCACCCTTGGAATGCCCAGACACCTCCTTACACTCTATACCTGCAAGACTGAGCGACGTCACACGAGTTTTACAACATCAGTAATGGGCTACAGGGTCCCTATGAAGGTGAACCAGTGAACAAAGGTGGATGGATCCTGGGGTCAGTGACAGTGAAGCAAACCACATAGCATATAGTGCTAAGGAAATTCAAAACCGGGAATTTTAAGAATTGGACTTTTTCAAAAATATAATTTTTAATGACATGGGTCTGAATTCTAGCATTTTGTTAATAATAATAATTTCTATATAATAAAAGGAGAATTGATTAATACTTTTGCAATTAGGAGTCAATTAGCTGTTTACCGTGGGCATTGGTGACTTGACGGTTAGGGAAGCGCACTTGTAATTGAAAGGGTGTAGGTTCGAATCCTTGACTAGCAAGGCACCACTACGGTACCGTGAGTAAGGTACCGCCCCCCCCAGCACTGCTCCCCGGGCGCTGAATTAGCTGCCCCCTGCTATGTCACATATGGGTTAAATGCAGAGAACACATTTCATTGTTGCACTGTGTCAACAATGACCTCCAGTCACTAAATAAAATAAAGAGTATGGTCTTATAAGTTTTGAGTGATTAAACATAATGTGGATGAAGCAATCATTAATCACCACTTTAGGGAGAACATATACCTTGTCAAAGCTTTTAGATCTAGCTGGTTTGAAATTAATTTGTCCTGCAGGGAATCTATATGTTTTCAATATTTTCGCTGCAGCTGTAGATAAGTGTTAACAATGCTAACGTCTGCCCCCTTGTGGACCAAGTGGGTAAGTGACAGACAACAAAAGGGAAATGTCTGAGTACAGAATGTGATCCGCATTGATGCCCAGCCACGTACTTTACTACAATGTGTGATGCGACGACAATGCATAGATAGGCAGACATGCCAGTGATGAGTGGGAAGATTTACTCAAGGTGTGACGATACCTTAAGTATAAAATCCTATCAGCCGATTACAGCTTCTGGGGGGCTTTTAATGAGCCGCTCATTTTCCCGAGCTGGTTGGCAAGTACCTGCACATCCGTTGAACCAGCTTGGAGTATCCCGCACACACGCCCCTCCCTGTCCGTAAGACGTCATCGGGGGAGGCCGACCTTAGAGCGGGCCTCTTGTAGCCGTCCACATCATACGCTGCCAAGGCAAACGTCAGCAGAACAGGTCCGCTTTTACGCTCCGGTCATCCCGTCTGTTTCACATGTAAAAGTGCACAACTCCAGAGACCGCCTGCTCACCGATGTGGTGCGTTACCCATATCCAAATCGCCCTCAGCTTCTCAATATCACTGCCGGTGCCTCTGAGCAGGTCTTGGACCAGAACCTCCACACTGCCGCGGGCCTTCACCTTCAGACCAAGAGAAATGCCACCAGATGCATTTATTACCGCTGGAAACTCTTCTTAACTGCTGCTTCGCCGTGTCACATCACACTTACCTTACTTGCATAAGCATCCAGCTGTTTAAACTGATTTAAATCAATCCACATTGACTTAAGCGTAGACCCATCCCATGGATAAGCTAAGGTGTGAAAAAATGCGTATGAATCATCAAATACAATATATAACAGGGAAGTCCACAGACATACACAGTAACTACTTACTGAATACTACTTACCGAGTAGTATTGCATTGCTCACTTTGGTTCCATTCTGGTCATTGACAAAGCCTGTAATTAATATTTTTATAAATTGTGCAGCACTTTGGTCCACTATAGTTGTGTTAAATGTACTGTTTAAATACAATTGACTAAATTTAACTAATTAACGACAAGGGGATACATTTGGACAGTAAAATTAAGCCATGATCTCAAGTTTGCGTTGTGCAAAAAAAATGTCTGTGTACCCTCATTGTCATACACGGCTTCATTTGTGCTGGTTACTTTTCCTGTAAAAGAAGAGATTCGTATTTATTGCAGTTAATGACTGATAACGATCATCTGTTGTAATGCTACATTGCGGGCAGAGTTTCCCAGAACACCCTCATCACTGCATACATAGACAGCAGTGGGCCGTTCTTTTTGCTGGCTTTCTGGATTATCGCGCATTTCTTCTCACCTTTTCCGAAAGAAAACTTCTTCACCGAGTTAGCTGTCCGGTTCTTTGGATGAATCTCAACCGTTTCTGCAAATAATTCAGAATTTTGTGCTATTTCAGTGCAACGGCTACCACTGATGGGTCATAAGAGCTAAATGGTATTTTCCTCACCCACTTCGATGTTCCCGTTTACATTACACTCGGCACTCTCGTCTCTCTGTTCTAGGACACAAATGCGAAACATCTGATTGTCATCTGCACAGACATGGTCATGGAGCTGTCATGCTTTGTAGCTGCCTTGTGGTTTTGGGCCTGGGACACAGAATCACCTCTTTGAGTGGTAGTGCTCCTTGGCAGAGTCCTTGGGCTTGGCTGAATGTCGACTGTTACTATGGAGGACATGGGGAACAAAAATAAACACTGGGTGTGACTTTCTGGCATATTCTGAAATCCCCATAAAGTAAGTCCAACGCGTTGACATTCATTCCTGACCTCTGACCCCATGACCATCCACTGCGTTGTCTTTGGCCTCTTCCACTCGCCCTGCGACACACCCAAGCACAGAGTGCTGTCATAAAGTGAAGTCAATATTAGCTTGAAGGACACGGACACTGATGGTGTTTTTCCACTAGCATACAGGAACCGGGCCATAACGTACCGCGAGTAGAGACTAGTTACAGCGCATTTACGGCTCGGGGCGGCTCTGTAAACGCGTTACTGGGGTTGAAGAACGACAGTGACATAAAACCAAGGAGACTCTTATTTATGGTTCACACTGTGCACATCATGGGTGTTTCTCATACCAAGAACACAAAGATCGTACTTATGATCTTGGTAAGACCTTTCTCGCTAACTTGCCTTCTAAGAACAAACTTGGGGTGCAATGAATCGTGGGATTGGTCTCGTTCAGTGAGGATGCAACTGATGTATCCTTGATATTTGAGGTGGAGCAAGAACGACATCCAGGGATTTTTACCGTCCTCCGTACTTCTGTTCTTGAGATGACGTAAAACGGGTAGACGAAAACACAAGTATGGTCAAGTACGCATACTGAGAAACACCTCATGACTGACTTTTATTTTACTTTGATTTGTTTAATTTTTTTGTGTACTAATTTCCACTAGCACTTACGAGAGAATTGTTGTGTTGTGCAAGTATCTAATGCTATCAGAATTAGCATTCGCTTGTGTAAAATCACATTACGAAATCGTTTCGTTCAGCTACTTTATTAAGCGGGAGAGGTTGGAAATTTATCAGGTTCTGTGTTATCGGGAATCACGGTCGCAATGTGCGACACTACTAATGATGAATAATATATAGAATATATGCTTTTTCCTTCAGATAATCCATGCGCAGAATACCGGTATCACCGTGCGTTTCGACCAATCAGATGGTGATGACACAACTTTTACAGCTGGCATACTTCCAGTTCGTGGAACGGCTCGGTTGCAGCTCGGTTCTCGGTGGCAGTGGAAAAGCGCCATGAGTCTCCTTCTGCTGTCTCTCTAAAGTTACAGTCACCCCTACTTCACTTACTTAGGTCACCTTGCTGACTCTCCTTGGCCTCTCCACCATCTTCATCAGAGGAACAGCAGCCTGAGACGACATCACCAGGGGTTCATCAGCAGTAATGTAACCAAAGCAGGGACGCAACACACTAAGTAGTTAGCTGGGATCAATCACTATACGCTAGTCTTAACCGGGGGAGATTCTAGGATTTGACCTGTAGGGTTGCCACATTCAAAGAAGTACAGGACACCACCCGTGATAAAATTTGCTGAGCTGGGGGGAGGGCTATGAAATGTGTATGAAAAAATGTGACAAGTTGCTAAATGGATTTAGAAATTTATTCTTTAAGGGGAACTGAGACAAAAAAATAGAGCATCTTAAGCCCCCTAAAGAGGGCCTAGAACCATCTATGTCTTAAGCTACTCTTTTCGTTTTTGTTATAACCCTTAAGCTTACTAAGTCAGATCCTCTTTAATCTCAAAGTAATAATTAGGTTACTTACACACATAGCACAGGTAGAATGGGAGCAGAGGAAAACACAAGATAGCTAGTATTATTTTTTGAGTACGAGAAAGGCGCTGAAGCAAGGGCATTTTTGTCGCGAGACAACCTGAAATGAATGAAATCCATTAGGTTAGTTAAGTGACAGCACATCGACTGAAATGACAGCAGCTGACTTGGATGGAAAATCATAGCTAATGAGATTCTCAATCCTTTCATAACCACAGTTGGGTTGTTGTAAAACACGGTTCATTTAACATGAGCCTACCTACAAAAGGATGGAACATTTATGACATTTTATCATTAAATCTCTGTTGACTCTCATGATATATCCTCAGAGTGGGCATCTTGCAAAGCCTCATCTTCAGAGGGAGAGAATAAAATGGCCATTGGTAACTTACATGCAATGTTCAGCGGTTGTCCTGGGTCGCTGTCACTGTATGTTAGCTGCACCTGTTAAATGCTTTATGAATGTTTCCAGGAAACCGCCTTACGTCAACACAGATCAGCCTTAGAGCAGGTAATCGCAGGTGGCTATAGACATATCAGTGCATCAAGATTGTATCATTAGAGCATATGGACTTTGCTCAGACACCAGGAAGGAGTGAGCTGTCATATGAATTATTTGTAAATATATACTTAGCAAGTTTTAAGGCGACTGTTCCTTAGCTGAACACCAACCAGGGGTGACATGAAAGGGTCTATCCTAGCAAAGTTTGGATTTGTCTTCAGTGTTTCTTAAAAAAACTAGGTGCGGGTTGCTTAGGCAGTTGCAAAGGTGAAATTGGGTTAGGAGATAAGGAGATAACCCAGCAATTCTCATAAATGTTCCTTAATTCCTCTAAGGAAGTTGATACACAGCGGGACCTTGGAACTCGAACGCCTCTTAACTCGACCAACCTGGTCATCGAAGGGGTCTGTTGAATTTTTTTCGACTTGTATCTCGACCTAAATCTTGAAACTAGACTTCCTGCTAAAACTAGTATGGGTCGTGATGCGTACCTCAAGCGGATAAATCTAATCACAGCTCGACCGAAAACTCGGAACAGGACAAACCAAAACAGACCCGCTAAAACTTGTACGGATGGGGACTCAGAGGCAAACGGGTCACTAGGATGCTGATGCCCATGAATTGTTCAGTTTCGCGGTTCCTCTCTAACGAGTTTGACGTTCGGTGTGAATTTTTTTGTGCTTTATCTACAGTACATTTGGTGATAAAGTAATCATGGTCCCTAAGAAAGTGAGCAGAAGTAAGAGTAACCGTAGGACAAAATGTAATTATAGCGAGACTTAAGTGTCTGCTCACACTCTGGAAGCTGAAAATATTAAAGTTATAACTCAACCAGTTATATGTCACTTTGGTAACACTTGGTAGCACTTGATGGAGCACAGATACTCAGTTATTACTGAAGTACGAATTATGAACTTGAGATAAAAGATGCGTCACGATTTATTAATGGTGAACAAACATGAGATCAGTGTTCCACTTGTGTTATTCATTACTTGTCCCTTCAATAGTTCACAAATCTTTACACAATTAACAGATATAGGAAAAATACAGTAACTGCTTGGGGTGAAAAGTGCATCATTATTTGTTAATGTATGTATTTATGTATGATCGCTCTAATTTTAAAAGATTTTCAACTTTTCAGTCAGATCTATTTCCCCCCGACGACGCCCAACCAGGCTAAGCAGTTTAAGATAGATAGGTGAGATATTCCTTTGTGCTCTTTGGAAAAATTCAACAGCCACAGAAGGTGATTATAGTCTCATAATCTTCCAAATAAAAAACACACGTGTAAAAAAATCAGGGCTCGTCCGGGATTTGAACCCGGGACCTCTCGCACCCTAAGCGAGAATCATACCCCTAGACCAACGAGCCCTACGAAAAATAGCGATTTATAAACGCTGCAAATGAAAAAATGACGAGGTCAAAAATTATTTATTGGGAATAAGTAACAAGACAAAGTAGCAATAGATCACTTAATTCTATTTTCCCGGCTGTTTAACTAGCTGATTCCGTATCGATTACTATGCTACTTTTACTCTAATGTATATGGCAGATGCAAAGCACGTTGCAAATACAGAACTTTACCGCCATCTAGTGACACTAATTGACCACAGGTTCTGCCGATTAAAGCGAGCTGTGGCCGGTTAGCTCAGTTGGTTAGAGCGTGGTGCTAATAACGCCAAGGTCGCGGGTTCGATCCCCGTACGGGCCATGTGGTTTTATCCCTCAACCCCACACAAGAAAAATACTCCAGCGGTATAACGACATGGTAAAGTGAAACCTCTGCATCATTGCGCGTTTAAAATAATACCAGCCTCATATTCACTGGCAGCGGATATAGTAAGAAATTGTTTTGGCTCGCATTGCATTTAATTGTGGAAAGAGGAAAGTATAGGGAATATAAAGAAACGGGCTCGTCCGGGATTTGAACCCGGGACCTCTCGCACCCAAAGCGAGAATCATACCCCTAGACCAACGAGCCATTTGCATCTGCACCCTTTCTAAAAGGTATAACTTACATTAAAAAACAAGTTAAACAAAAGGAATGGAAAAGGACGGCTGCGTTGGCCGGGAATCGAACCCGGGTCAACTGCTTGGAAGGCAGCTATGCTAACCACTATACCACCAACGCTTCGAAAACTTCATTCGACAGTAGACCTGAAGAGGGTACTGACCATTGAAAATAATCTCCTGACTATAACTGTCTCTCCATCCAATCGGTTACCCTGGAAAAAGTCTATAAATTATATTAACCCTACAGTGCACACATTACAACTCAGAGTTACTTCCTTCAGTTACCTGGAGAACCTTTTTAAGGTATACATCCTCGTTAATGTAGTGGATGTAATGTAATGTTGCCAATGAAATCGAGTCCTTATTTTGCAAGGCGGAGATACTCTCCACGGCGCTAAAACGTCTCTACCATTGATATTTTTCTTACACACTTGAAGTGAGGCTCAACTGCAAGTCAGTTAAAAGCATAAACGATTTTGTGCACGTTTTGTAATCACATTCACCAATCATTCTTCAGTGGTTACAACTGAATTTAATTACGCGGCTTTTTAATCAATATGTTCATTAAACAAACAGACAGTTATGAATCTAATGCATTGTTTACTGAGACTATTTACACAGATGGATACAGGTGCTCAAGTTCTCACACACAGGGATATTAAGATAAGAAGAAGCAGGGCTGAATGGCAGGGTTACTGGATTTCATAGCATGTTAACGAATGACTCGAACACTAATAAAATTAATTTTAAAATACGCTGTTTCTAAATTGCCCAGCATTGCTAGGGTCTCTTCTCTGGAACTGAATATGTTCGGAAACAAGTGCCTCCTAAATAAATCAGAAAAATCAAGACAAAAACCATAATTAAAAAAATATTATGCTATGACAATACTAACAATGATGCTGCCAGGTTTCAAAAATAGTCAGTGACTGCAAAGCGGCCAGTGAGAGCTCAGCATATATGTGGGATCTCCTCCAGGACAGCTGGAAAAGAATCTCAGGAGGCACCTCATGGAACTGGTGTAGAGGAGACAGTGGGGTCCGCCAGATTTGGAGCAACTGGGGTTACGGGCCCAGTGGTGGGATCACGCGGCTGACCATGGGTTGTACATGATAACAGAAGAGACTACAGTCCGTGACTTGAAACCTAAAAAGTGACGCTATAACGTACATTTCATTAAGTGAGAAATGAGTATATATACACACAAGTGTTCCTAATAAACTGGACAGAGTGGATATGTAAAAATACAATGTTTACAATTAGCACTGCTCTTGAAGTAGCAGGTCATGTGTTATTTGGCTCCGCCGCTGACCAACGCTGCTTCTCCTCTTCGGAAGGACACCGTAACCTTCCATCTACAGTGACAGGAGTAAAGAAACACAGAAGGGCATGGAATTATGAGCAGGACTTCTGAAAACTGACGTGTATCTAGTAGCTTTATCATTTGGTAGTAAAGTAATAGCTTTAAACCTAAATAAAGTTTGCATGAATAACTTTAGTGGATTTATTACTTAACAATTATTTGAGGAATTCTTAATATCTTAGTTAATTATAATGCCAGCAAACAAGATGACTAAAATACATAAGTTGTAGTCAAATATCCTTTACCAACAGGCAAGTTAACGTCAGAGTATCTTGCACATGAAAGTGCTGCATTTGTATAATGTTAGTTTATAAACAGTACGTAATCCCGTCAATTCCGTAATCTGCCTAGACTCATTCGACTTCAACAGTATCCCCGTTTCAATCGACACTGTCTAGATTAATAAATGGATCAATAAGTAATTCCGTCAAACATCGCGTTTTAACTGTCTAACAAGTTAGCGATTGATTAAACTAAGTTATTTTCAGCAACATTAAGATAATTTTCGATGCAAGATTACTGCTCAGTTTACCTTGGAGAGCTGTCCTTTCCGTTCGGTCAGTGCCGGGTTTTTAGGTGAATCGCCAGATTCATTGTAATACTAGTTATTCTGAATTCAGAGTCAGTGTTCAGTCGACTGTCAGTACTGAATAAGGTAAAAGTATTCGGAAGCGTCGAAACAGCGCCAAAACATCAGCAAGTGGCCAAAAGAATATTACATCCGCACTATTACGCACTACCATTGAAAATGAATGGGAAAAGTTAAGGGAAGTTAAACTGAACTATTCTGGGGTTCCATTCCCCGATGGGGAGCCGCAAGCCGATTTTTTAAACTTACATATGGCAGTATAAAGACATTTATAAATGCATTAGTTACTGCTTTAACTTTTAAAATGTGCAGCATAACAAATACTGTTGCACACAGGTGAAATATGACTATGCTAAAGTTTATACGTCTTAGTATAAAGTCATATTTTCAGTTCTTCCTGATGCCAATACAGCAATGAGACAAGACGCAATGCTAAATCCTAGCAGTTTTCAATGCACGAGAGATGCAATAGGTTGTTCAGCAGGTCTGCTCATTTGGGTCTGCCCTCTTAACTGCCATTTTAAAGCTTCATTACTTTCCCCACCCAATACAGCAGTAATGTCCCATTTACCAAAGCTTGTGCTCCATTTGTCAAAGGACCCTTCAAGTTACTTTCTGCAAAGGTTGGGTCCCAGTTCCCTGCTCATAAGCACTACACCACCTTCATGGCATCCTCCTTAAATGCTCTAGTATCAGATTATATAAGTGGGTTTAATAATGGAATTATTTTGCTTGACATCACCTACTACAAAAAAATAAATAAAAAAAAATTGAACTTAACAGCATGCTATTGTCCATGCCATGTAGTACCCCCAGAAAAGGCCCGGTAGCCTAACCAAGATATTAAATCTGAATGGCAAAGTAATTCAAACTTTACCCTGACATATGTGACCAGGCAGAGAGCAGGGAGAAACCCAGGTTAGTGCTCCATCCTAAGGACCCTTCAGGAAAATGACAGGGTAGCAGTAGAAACACGAACCTAAAATACAGCACACGACGTGTGCTGTATTTTACATTAAATGTGGGTATAGAAAACAGTTCTTTTATTTTGAGGAGCACAAGTCACTTGCAAATGTATGTTTATTTGGCAACTTACAGTCATGCAAGTGGAACTGACAGCAGTCCAAAGAACCGAACCGCATACCTGCTAAAAGGCAAAAAGGTGATATTGGGACAGCTATTTTAAAACAGCTGACCAAAACCGCGCCACACACACACACACACACACACACACACACTGAAGGCCCAACCCATAAAGCTGACATCTGTTACATAACCAAGCACACAAAATTCTCACTGTCACATAAAAGGGAAGGGAAAAAAAAAAAAATACGAAGTATTTCCTGTTTTTTTTATTTTATTTTTTGGACATTTAAAATTCCAGTGTTATCCATGTGATATTTAAACTTTTGTTCTTGCATAATTTCTTTTAAGGCTGACAGAAGGGTTGTTGCCATGGGAACCAAAGAGTCTCCCCAGCAACTGGAAGACAAGGAGTAGGACACTGACCCAGTAACAGTGATCAGGAGACATCACTAAAACATTTTCAGCAGAAGGACAACCAAACACAAAATGAACAAAAGATTCCTCTTTCTATTTGGGTGGGAGACAACATGTGCAGTTAGTGTACTTGAGACAAGCTGGCAGGTCTGGAACTTAAGGTACAGCTTAAGTTAAGCACATTCCTGTAGTGTATGACAAGTTAAGTTTCAATACCTTTAAAGCTGCATACTAGTTCGAGCCAGTATTCTCATTCAAGCCCTGCTTAAAGACACACCCCCCCCCCAACCCAAAAGTACTGCCCTCCCAGCAATGGCAGTAGCTGAGAAGGCAGATTCTATATGGCTCCAGGTCAGACACCACCTTTGACAGGTGCCCAGCTGTAAGTTTCACTTCCATAAAAGTGCAAATTGAAGGAAGGTTTCACATCTGAGGTAACAATTTGTTTCCAAGGCAACTCAAATAGGGGCAGTTTAGCCAACCCTGACGGCAGTCTCCCATCACCTTGGCAACAGCTTTGAATTAAGAATCAGTTTCACCATTGTCATAGACTGCACACAAGTTCAACCACAATGATGTGGGACATTGAACCACTAGGTCTCCATGCTACTGGAAACTGACAGTTTTACCACAACATCCATGTTCCCCAAGAGCAATTATTGTCAGGTAGAGAACAAAGAGCGGTGACCTGTTGTGCAGGACTCAAGCTTAAGATTTACTGTGATCCAATTAGTCTGAAATTAAAACTGAACTAAATGAAATGGAGTAAAGACCAAAGTATGAAATAACCAGACAATAAGGACAACCTCTGATTGGCATGGAGGAGCAGGGAGAAGACGTTCTGGTGGCTGTGGCCAGGTGACATTTGCGACGGTTTCGGATGGGGGTGTACAAATGCATGAGGGTCAGTGTCTGCAGTTAGTCCAGTTTGTGTGCATGTTGGGGGCGGGGGGCAGGATTGGTGGAACACGTCCTTCAATTCTTCCTTCTCAGAAACGCTTTGGACCCCATGGAGAAGATGACTTCGGAGCCACCGGAGCCCCAAAGCTTGGGAATTCCTCAGAGCTGCTCATATCCGGTGCCTGGGAGAGCAGAAATGGAAGGTGGACCTGAAGGACCCACACCTAAAAGTGGGAGTTCACTCCAAAAACTGAGAAGGATGCATATTAGAGAGGCTTTAGTGCTATCCGTGAGGGTTATGTTGGGAGCTGCCTACTTTGAGATATTGGGCGTCTAATATAACGGGAGTGAGTGGCATTCGTTTTGTGTTACCTTAAGGACATTGCTGCCTTGGAAAGGGTTCAACGTAGGGCTACGAGAATGATTCCTGGTCTTAGAGGAATGTCGTATGA
>JAODKC010000047.1:3114382-3143351 GCA_026777985.1 Mormyrops attenuatus | reverse complement strand
GGGACATGATCCAGGTATATAAGATTCTAACAGGTCGGGATGCTGTTCAGCTAAATTTCAATATTAGTTTAAATACTCGTGGCCATAAGTGGAAATTAGTGGGAGAACATTTTAAAATGAACTTGAGGAAGTACTTCACACAACGTGTAGTTGGAGTATGGAATAGTCTTCCTGCTAGTGTAGCGCAAGCTGTGTTCATTAAAATCTGAGCTAGTAAGATTTTAACAACTCTGAGCTATTAGATAAGTTCTCCCCTAACGAGCTTCATGGGCCGAATAGCCTCTCGTTTGTAAATTTATGTTCTTGCGATTGAAGCAACAAAAAATGTTTGAAAGATTCAACAGCAGTGAAATCATGACCCTGGTTACTCAGGATAATCTACAGATTTGTAGTGACACCAATCATATCACTGAGCAGAAGATACGAGCACGATCGTCCTGGTGATATCTTCTGCACAGCGATATGCCTGGTGTGTGGAGCTTAGTAGAAGGAAATAGTTCCTACATTAAAACAGCTCACTACGAAGTCTGAGGATTATCTTGAGTAACCGGGTCATGATCTCTTGCAAGAGACATTGCAGCTGAATTATTGATGTGTCGTTTCAGCGCTTTGAACACAGAAAGAACGCCATTCGTTCCCGCTAAATTTGAGAGAAGCCCAACATTTCTACGGCCAATATCTCCAAAACTAGGCAACTCCCAGCAGAACACCCTAGACCGTTTAAAGACTGCTGGGATTGCCCTGCTTTAGGGGCTACAGCTCACCTCATTGGTGGCCCACGGCGCTTCCCTCACCACAAACCCTTTCGATGGGCCCCTGGGTTCATCCCCTGTAGTAGCAGCTGCACCAGCACGTGTCTTCATGTAGGCCTGCTTGGATTCATTTTCAACCACATCTGCCAACTGTAGAGAAAAGGTTGATGGGGGAAAAAGCCATGGTAAAGGAACAGGAGCAAGAGCAGGAGAAGGAGAGGGGGCACAGAATGAGCCTTACATATTCCTCCTCCAGGTTCAGGAGGTGATCAATGGCCTCGTCGACATTCTCTGGGTGCCCAGTGATGATGACAGCATTGGGATTTGCAGCACCACTCTGAGGGAACTTTAAGTCCACCTGAAACAGGATGACAGGTAGTTTTGAGCGAGACATCCTAAGCACTTAACGGCAAACAGATTGTGCCATTACCAAACTAACAAAACACCTAGACCTTAGACCAGCGTTTCCCCAACCTGTTCCCTCAGGAACATCCAGACAGTCCATACTTTTGCTTCCTCCCAGCAGGGAGCAAAAATGTGGACTTTCTGGCAGAGAAGCGGGAGGAAGCAAAAATAGAGGATCTCTAAGGACCAGGTTGGGAAACTTTGAACAGAAGTTTTGGCCAGATCCAAAAATACCACATTAGTTTACAGGAACCTTTCCAAAGGCCTACCTTAAACTCATCCATGATCTTGCGAATGCCCTTTCCACGAGCCCCGATGATGCGGGCGTGTACTCTGCTGTCTAGGGTGATGCACTCTGAAATCATTTCTTCCAGCTCGTCCACAATGGCCTGAATAGCGTCACGTGCCGAGACTGTATTCTTCTCATATCCCGTGATGGTGATCTGCTCCTGAGGCATGGGGAGCACTGGTTAACGCAGCATATACAGCTTGTGACAGCCAAACTCAACCATAACCCAAAACCCCTACGGAGTACCTGATTCTCGTCATTCTTTTCAGGGAACTGGATATTAACATCGTGTTCGTTGCGGATTTGGGTGATGATAGTGCCCTTGCGGCCGATAATCTTGGGGTGATACTTTGGATCCACGCTTATGGTTAGCTTAAAACTCCGGAGAGCCTAAACGAAATCAAAACGCTCGGTTAAGCTCCAAAGAACTGGAAAATTTGATTGAACATCTCTCCGACTGGCAGCAGAGTATGAAACAATCAACCCACACCCTAAATAGTTACACCAAAAAAAAAAAAAAAAAAAGAGCAAAGTGGATTTTCCTGAACATCTATTCAGTTCTGTAGACGGTGGGAGAAGACTTCATATGGGCTCATTATGCCAAAGCTGCAGTACAGTTTATTACCTTATACAGGAAGCGTGTGGAGCTACAGAGAAGCTCCGGTACATACCCGCTCCTCCTGCTCTGCTTGCAGCTCCTTCACGCGTTCCAGGAGACCTTCTTTGGCGCGGTCTAGATGATTTGCCAGGCCAGTGATGGCGATGATGTCAGACTGCCGATCAGGTGCAGGCACTTGAATGTTTACCTGAGGGGGAACATTCCAGGCTCTCAGACTGCCGTTTCAGAATTCCAGAGTTATGCAACCAGACAGGTAATGGTTCACAGCGCAGAGACCAAGTGGAAAAAAAAAATAAAAAAATAGCCCTGCCTTTGCCAGGCTGGATACGCCTACAATGAACGCTTACCTCATACTCATCCATCATCTTGCGAATTCCACTGCCCTTCTGGCCGATGATGTAGCGATGAAGTTCATATGGAACTTCTACCTCAACAGTCACAGGAACTAATGCCTGTCAAACAGTTAAGGTTAGGGCAACTTGGATGACAAACATCATGACCCAGCAGAGCCAACTCTCACGAGGCAGCAAATGACCATGTTGAAACTAAACACAAACCTTAAGAGCCTCCACAGCTGCATCACACCGTTCCTTACGGCCAGAGAGCACAATGACGTCACACTTCTTAGGAGTGGAAGGCTCAGAAACACCCTTATCCCTGGCTTCCCCATTTTCCTGGATGTGAGGCTCAGCGGCAGGAGCTGGAAAACAGGAGACCGCTTCTTAAATCAGCTTGAGAATGTAGAGGCACTTATGATACAGCTCACTACTAGCCTCGTCCAACAGGTCTGACGGTCCCATTACTACAACAGATTGTAACAGTACCCACAGAACGCTGCTGGAATTAGGTCAAGAATCAGAACACAGAACCAAAAGACTCTCTCACCCTGGAGATCCTCCCTCTCAGGGAACTTTATCTGCACATTGTGATCTCTGGTGATCTGCTGGATACGGGATCCCTTGGGACCCATTATGGAGCGGTGGAACTTCTGAGGGATCACACACTCCATGGTCACCTGAGCATCCTGGAACACACGAAACAACCATAAATCCTAAAGCACTGAGCATGCAGAAAAGGTCGAAAGCCCTCCGTGCACACGGCCCCGTGAGGTCCGACTCACCAGGTCCTCAATAATCTCCTGCATGCGCTTCATGGCAGCTGCGACACAGTCCTTAGCTCCTTTAAGGGTCACCTTGTCGCTTTGGGATGAAGTACGCGGGAAGCTCACCATCACGCCGCCATACTCATCGGCGATGTCCCTCAGGACCTGGCCGCGACGTGCCACAAAGTAGCGATGGTGCTTTGGATCCACAGCCATGAAGTCCTCTACCACATTATCCTAACGGCGACACAGGAAATCATTAACAGTTAGAGGCAATTTGAAAGGTTCTAAACCACAAAGATATCGGCTAGAAATTAATGGAAAGGAGAGGGTGTAGCACATTACCAAGCTCTTAATTAGGCTCTGAAGCTCCTTCTGTGCCTCTCGCACAGCCTCTTCTGTCCCCACTACGGTGATCAGCTCCTGGTCCTTGTCGTCCGGCGTTGGAAAAATTATACGAGCTCCGGTATTGTCCCGTACCTTCCGGATGTTACCGCCACCCTTACCAATGAGGAACTTGTGGTATTCAGGCTTGGCGCGTAGTTCCACTGTGTGGCTTTTTGTTTGCTGAAAGACACCGAACAATGAGCGCACTGTAACGAGGCGGAGAAGCTTTAGAACCCATAGCTAACCGGAACTATTAGCGAACCTCATACCTTCTCCTCAGCGAGAGAGAGCAGCTGTCGCTTTGCTTTCTCCACATCCTCCACCGGCCCACGGATGGTGACGGTGTCGTTGCCAGAGCCCTCTGTTGGGAAGTGAATGTGCACGCCTCCACACTCTTCCATGATGGAACGCACAAAGCGACCCTTTGATCCAATGAGGGAGTTGTGTAGTTTTGAAGGGATTGAAACCTCCAGCTCCGTGATATTGGCCTAAACGCAAAAGACAACGTCAGAACCTTGCCGTTCAGTGGAGTTACTGTAGATGAGGCTCCAAGGCACAGAGCTGCATTTCAGAAGCACCAACCAGCTCCTTCTGGATAGCGAGGATGCGGTGTCTCGCAGCCTCACAGTTCGCCTTCTTCCCGGTGATGATGATCATTTCAGAATTGCTGTTTTCTGCAGGCAAGTCGATCTTTGTGCCGGTCTCTTCGCGAATCTAAAAACAGCAGGTCCTGACAGGTTAAGAACCCAAGCCAACCCGGCCATATTCTGTTCAAGCCAATTTAATGTCTCACCTTCTTAATATTTGCTCCTCCTTTGCCAATAATGTTCTTATGGAACTGTTTGAAGATCGGGACGGAAAGGGAGAAGCTGTTCTCCATCTAGGACGAGAGGTGCACATTCCATGTTTGGGCAGAGTTAAAACTGGGCAGTTAACGTCCATCACAAGTCATGAAACCAACCCAATAGGATGAATTAGTATGACAGCCTGTGCTTAGATCCTTACCATTTCAGCCACCATCTTCTGCATGAATTTGGAACATTTTTCAACCTCATTGCGAGGACCTCGCAGCTGAACGATGTCACTCTTCTGAGCAGGGTCAGGGAAGTTGATGATGACCTTCAAAGAATAAGGTGGCTGTTACATGCCCCTGCTTCACTGGGAGGAACCTAGTCAGATTCGACTGAAATATTCCACCTAACAAATTACCTCTGGGAACTTGTCCCGGACTTCTTTAATCTTCTCTCCTTTCTGTCCAATAATGGCTCTATGAAAACGCTGTTCGATAATCAAGTCCTTTGTACGCTCGTTCTCCTGTGGTGGGGAACAGGAAGCAAAAATGTCAGAAGGCTGGGTACATTTACCTCATGGGCACTGGCAGCCGCTTGTACTTGTACTGGTCAACATGGATGGGAAATGCAAAGCTCCGCTCACCATGCGCGACGCTAGCTCCAGAAGCTCCTTCTTGGCCTCCTGTACTCCTTTCGGATCTCCCTCGATGCGGATCAGGTTACTCTTCTCGTTATCAGGGGGGATGCGGACAGACACCTTGTGCTGCTCCTTGATTCGATTAACTGAAGGAATACAAAAAAAAATTAAATAAAAAAAAAAAAAAAAGGTTTGTGGCTCCAACCACAGATGTCCCCCACCCCCCAGTCATTTCAGGCGCCACCAAACACACTTTCACACAAGCGACACACGCTGTGCCCCCAAACTTACTGTTAGCACCACCTTTCCCAATCAGATGTCTGTGGAACTTGGGATCCACGCTGATCTCCGCATAGTCCATGCGGCTCACCTGCCAAACGATGGCCGACGTTCAAAAAAAGTCTGACCGCTTAAACTGAAACTTCGACGTCTAAAAAGGTAGATTTTGTCGGCTTCAAACTGAGTCTAGCAAGTGAAACGATGCCGTCTGATTGGGGGGGGAATTAAATCCCAGTTTACGCACCAGATCTGTAACAATGGCTTCAATCTGGCTGTGCACATGCCGTACGTCCTTTGTGGGTCCCTCCAGAGTGATCTTATCCTCCCCTTCGGTAAACTCAATATGCACCTACAAACCAGACAAGCCTGATAAACCGCTTCTGCCACACTGAAAAGCAAGAACTTGGGGAGAGGAGAGGAGACTGACCTTTGGCATTGCCTGAGTAACTTTGGCCAGATTCTGCCCCTTTTTGCCAATGATGAACCGATGAAGCCAGGAAGGAGCCAAGACTGAGGACACAGTGTAGCTGTTGGCCTGCCGATTGATACAAACGTTAGAATCAAACTTCGGGTTTCTATTGCAAGACACCACAACATGAGGGATTTAACGGAGACTCCAGCTACCTTAGCATAAACCTCAGTGAGAGCCTGGCCCAGCCGGTCCGGCTCTCCACGGAGGATGACTGTTTCAGAGCTGCTATCGGAAGGTGGGATCTCGACAGAAACGCCAGTCTTCTCCAAGATTTCCTGCAAAGTGTTTCCCTTCGGGCCGATGACATACTTGTGCTGAGATTTCTTCACTTCTACAGCAATGGTGGTAGCATTCTTCTTCTGCATTGGAAGACAATTTAATGAAGTCGGAGTTACACGATATCAAGTATCTGGTACAGACTCATGGTGTTATATTAAATACTTTAGGCTGCTGACTAAGTATACTACAGCTGTCACACTGATGTACTAACCTTTTCTTCAAAGATCTTCTTGATCATCGCCACGGCCTGGGCCACCTGCTCCTTCTCCCCAGTTATCACGATCTCCGTCTTGTTCACGCTGGGTGGAGGAACATTGATACGAGTGCCCGTTTCCTGCATCATCTCATTCACGACCTTGTTGAAGGCACCAGTTATGAAGGGATGATACACCTTGTCGATGTTTATGCGTTCCACAGCACGCTTATCCTAGGGAGGAGAACACCAGCTAAATGTTAATATTTAGTTGGAGCAAGTCGAACTTTGAGCACATGGGCTATCAGCCACAAGGGTATATTATCTTGATATGGCCTTGGCATTAGTGTTAATTTAGTCCCACTTAAATACCCATTCATGTAGAGTATAAACTCGAATCACTCTGGATTACAGCCCATGGAGTTACACAGCCAAAATGCCAGCAGATTTCTTGAAGAACACAGTCTTCATTAGCAGGTCCCAGAAGATGAGATACCTGCTCAGCAGAGATGAGGAGAATCTCGTGCTTGGCCTTCTCCAGGCCCTCTTTGGTACCAGAAATCTTGATGTGGTTGCTGGGGTCTTCCGGCCGAGGAATCTGGATCTTGGTGGCGGTCTTGAGCTCCAGTTCTTGCAGCTTCTCCCCGTTCTTGCCGATGACAAAGCGGTGGTGTTCTTTCGGGATCGCCACAGTGGCAGTGGCCTGTAGGACATGACACAATCAGCTGCTCGTTTCCAGCACACGTTTAAAATCTTACATTGACATTTCTGAAGAATCACAGAAATACCCTTTTTTTTTTTTTTTTTTTTTTTTAAGAAGATACAGAAAAACAGCAGATTATTTATAAATTATGCCTCCATTGTAAACTTAAAAAATTTCAGAAATAGCTTGTGCATCTTGCAGTCAAAAGAAACCTCAAAAGAAACCTCTGACCATTCATACTAGCCTAACTAACTTCATTTCCCCAAGCACCCTAAAATGTAAATTGTCATACTGGCACCCAACATTTGAAATGGAGCCAGAAGATTTGGGTGGGAGTTTTAGCAGGCCAGAAGCAGCACTGTCCCACTAAGGAATCCGGCCCAGAAGTCCGCTAACAATTCAGTAAGTACAGTATTGACATTTTGGACACCAGCAAGCTTTTATTCCTACACAAAGACTGGTCTCTCAGGAGACTCACGTGTAAACGACTGAAGTCAGAAAAGAGCCAGTCTGACTTCATTAGACATGTGGCACTAGAGACATAAGAGTAAAAACTGACTTCACCACTTAGTACATACTAAATCCATGTACTAATGTTCCCAAATTACAAGAATTATGGCAACCAAAATGTACAGCACAGTTCCCTAATCATTCGGAGAATCATACCAGAGCCGAACATTGTAAAGATGCTTATGAACCTTTGGAACAATAAACAGATCTTATCGTTCAACAGAAGCGATATGCACTGTAAGAATTTTTATGGGCCGACCTGGGTCTGCAGTCGAGATACGATCTCCTTCCGCGCCTTCATGACTGCATCCAGCTTCCCAGACACCATGATGGAGAGGCCCTGGTCCTTGGCCATGGAGAGCTCCAGGTGGGCGCCAGTCTTGTGCATGATGTCCACACAGATCTTGGCCTGGTCGCCTTCGCCAAACTGGTTGATGTCCTTGTACTTGCGCTCTTCCAGGGGCACATGGAAAACCTTGGGTTTAATAAAAATAAAAATGAATGCCTGCTGGCCAAGGTCCCAAAACCCCCAGCAGCTAATTTGACAGCATATAAAAAAAACTTGCCTGGGTGATAACGGAGGATTTCAGAGGACGAATCTTTGTCCAAGCACTGCCTGGCTCCTGAACTCCCTCGGATGAAGTGGCCTTCTCAGGCAGAGGGGGAAAGGCATCTTTGTAGGTTGGCCATACGTCATCATCCCCGGTCTCACTAGACCCTGCACTGGCAACTGTGGGGACGGGGCAATAGCCTTTAACCGCAGTTGAAAGGCAAGTTCTCTTGTCCATTAGACGCAAGGAGGCCATACTTACCGCTGACCTGCTCAGGCAGGAGACCATTGCGGTGCTCGTTGAAGCTTTCCTGCGTAAGTACGGCGACGGAGCTCATGGTCGAAATCCCACTTTTACACGGAGTCCGAGTGTGTCACTGGTGATAGGGCAAACATTTCGACATTACTGCAACACCACAAGGGACCCCCAACCAAATCACAAAACTGGCCCTTCAATCCAGGTGAAGTTTGTTCAGGTGAAGTTCTTGTACAGCTTAGTGATTAAGTTTTGATGCAGATATCCTGGACTGGGTACAACTCAACAGTAAAGTAAAAGGGCGTTTTTCCACTGCGCCAGGTAACGTGCTTTTGGCGCTTCATTTCCAAAGGCGTAAAACTGGTACCAGTGCCGAATGACATTACGGAGCATTTTGTACCGAATTTTAAGAATGACTGCGGTATATTATAGGGCTGGACAACGTGCAATATTAACACTGATGTCACGTTATGCAAATGCAGTTTTTACGTCGCTAGTCAGATTAACATCAGGTTCTTATTTTCAGTTATAACTGAAGTTGCTCAAACATGTCGTAGAAAAAAAAAAAAAAGCCTTAGCTACCGGTAATTTTAATTATTTCTTTAATATTGTCGAACAGGCTAAAAAATGCGCTGCCTTTACATGAGTTTTTTGGAGAACGCATGCAGCAATCAATCATTTCCATCCTTGAAGTTTAAATCACTCCTAGGTGGGTTTGTGAGAAATGTTAAGTTCTTTTGGCTTTATAAATATCACCAATATTTTCGCAACAAAATGACATCAC
Source organism: Mormyrops attenuatus (assembly GCA_026777985.1). NCBI lineage: Eukaryota > Metazoa > Chordata > Actinopteri > Osteoglossiformes > Mormyridae > Mormyrops > Mormyrops attenuatus. Next base: position 3,134,343 of record JAODKC010000047.1, on the reverse strand, counting down.
GCTATATGCATGCTGTCCTAGTATATTAAACAAAACACTTTGTAAATTTCCTGTCATGCCATCCTGATCTTTTTTGTATCCATTCTTCCGACCAGATCGCAATTCATTTTTCACTTTGTCATTTTCTGAGTTCGTAATTTTTTTTATTTTATTTATTTTTTTTTTTACAATAAACGGTTGTATCGTGTTTCAGACACAGGCTATTTGCATAAGCACCTCCAAGTACCAAAGTAGTACCCCCAGCTAGTTTGGCACTTTTAGTACTAATAATCAGCTGGAAGTCAACGAAAAAGGGAAAGAACCAAAAGTGCCATACGGCAAATACGGTACTTGGTGCGGTGGAAAAGCGCCCAAAGAGAAGGGGGATCCCAAAGGGGGTGTGCCATTCTATGGTTTGTATAGCTAGGGACACCTCTAAAGATTACCATGCAGCTCATTAGTCCCACAAGTTAAGAGGATTTGTTCGTTAGCCCCAGTTCTCTATTCAGGTGCTCCCCAGAGAACCAGACCAGAAGACCTGCCATTGCTACTACAACAGGAAGCCACAAACCACCACATGAACAGTAAGTATCTCTGATGCTCACTATGGTGCTGCGGGTACCAAATCAAGTTCCTATCAGGCGGCAGAAACCAAGCGTGGAGCCCCCCCCCATACTGTAAAGCAACCATTACCTGCATTAACCAATTTAGACAGGCGTCACCCTCTCAGTGGCACAACGTAAAAGTACATACACAACTGAAAAAAGCATTTAACACTTAATACTACAATGCAAGAAGCTTGGTCTCTGGCCTGCCCTACGCACATCACCCACAGAGCTGCGGGTACAAGCCAGACCTTTAAAACCAGGAATGTGCCGATTCCCTTTTCACAACCTTCACAGGGAGCGTAGGCCTACAGAAATTCCCTCCTGCTGGTCCTGGCAAACAGCAGCCACCTGAATTCCAGTTGCTTACTGATGCTTTTGCAAGGTTTCCAAACACCAGCCCCTTCCTCCCACACATTTTGTGGTCTAGTTCAGCAGCACTGGGACACATGCCACTGAGGTTCAGTACCAGTGAAAAGTTTTCGCCCCACATTTATTTCATAAATGGCAGATTTTTTAAAATTCTTGTTCACTCAATCTTCCAATGCTTAACAAGTACAAATGAAAATTTAAGTCCAATAAAAAGAGTTTCCTTTATAACATGGAAAGTCTGTAACAGTGCATGTTGACGTCCTATTAACTGGTTGTGTGGTGATGGCATAGTTAAAGGACAGCCTAGAATTTCACTAACTACACTAGTTAACCATTTCATCCCACAAAAGTAGTATTTAATGTAGAAAGAATACCCTTTCTCCGCTGTTATAACTGCTAGAGGAGGTTACTTTGATTAATCAAAAGTATGACATTTTCTTGCCAATAAAGGTACTCCAATAGTGAACATACTGTAAATGTATTTGTTAGCAAACAATATTGAGCGCATTTAGTAAAATGTAAAATGTTAAGCGAGTAACATGCAAATGTAGAAAACCTGCACGGGCAAAAAAAAAAAAAAAAAACACAACAACAACAACCTCGAACGGTAGTGCACACTCCGCCATTAGATTGTCAGGCAAGAAAGAACAACCTGGTTCATGAAGACTTTGAATACGGCATCAAGACACCCAAAAGGAGACATTTCTTACCAGCTAAATGGTCAGTTACCAGATAATCCGTCCTGTTAAGCTGTTTGTCACGTCAGCCTGCCAGCTTTTGCCTGAAAAATAAAATCATGGCCGTTAGCTTCACGCTTGACCTGAACGCGTCTTCTCTCACTACCCGAATCGCAAAGGCCAGGGTTGGAGAGGGGTGGCCAACGTTCTTGCTACACAAATCTGTCATTTAGGTGCTACCATCAGTAAGCGCAGTCCTGGTAAAATCTAACACGCCAAGGCGAGTTAGGGAGGTATATCACATCTGTGGATGATTTTAACCATTGGTGAAAGCAATACTCCATCAGGAAAGAAAAGAAAAGAAAATCTACTTGAATAAGGCTTTGATCAAAGAGGCCACTAGCGCCATATCCCTCAAAGGAAGACCCAAAACTAGAAAGAGCAGCAAACTTTGTTTGCCAAGTCACACAGCAATCAGAATGGGGGTCTACAAGGCACTGATCGCCAGAAGGCTTCAACAACATTTAGGCTATTTACACAGAAACATGGCATTAAAGCCAACCCCCAACTTGAGGGCAAACATTTACACGATGTCACGGTGCCCCAGGAATAATCAAAGTGTCACCATGCATGAGAGTCGTGGCGGGGGCCGCCACATTGCATCTCATAAGCGATAACCACACGATATAGAAATCGCATTAGGAGTCACAGGGCCCCAAACACACATGCATATGAATGACAGAGGCCCAGATCTGCAATTGAGACATCAGGATCCAACACATCGGGCAGGCGACGACTAAGGCTGCGTGACGTGGCCATAAGTGGACTCTCACATGAAGGCACATAAGCTCTCGGCATCACAGGAGGGAAAGGCAAGGGCAACCAGAAAACGTACAAGAGAAATCCAGTCAATAGGGTTCAATACCTAGTTATACATTCAGGGTACTACTGCCCAGGAAATCAGTCAGCCATAATCACATATACATCTGCGTAAGGAGAAAAATACTAACTCGCCAAGGTAATCACCCCCCCTGAAAAAGATTTCAGGAAGTCGCCCACATCGGATACTGACCCCCCGCACACAGATTGCTCAGCTATACCAGTAGTATCAGTAATGAGTTTTAACTGCCACAATACTCCAAAGGTCCTCCATGTTTACGTAGTTGCATTCCTCAGAACTTACACACAGGAAATGTAGCAAACCAGCTCTTAATTTAAAAGGTCCGATTCGCTACTTAATTTCTTGAATCGCCTAAACTACTGTCGATAGCTGGACGGGGAAGGGGGAAGAAATCGGGGCTGAAAGATGGGCTGTAGTAAGCATTCCGTGGTAAGACCGAGTCCAAAAACGTGACCCGACCGATGTACCGGACACAGACTGCCACCTCATCACGTCTCAGGCTGGGATCGAAGGAGCCACCTCAACATCGGCCCGAAGAAACAGAGTTTCCGTAAGCAGGCGTAGACCAAAAGCATTAAATCACACACATAACGCTGTTTTTAAATGGCAAAAATGTGAAAAAAAAAAACACTTTTCCCCACAGCTGGATGTCCAGGATTGTACTACGAGTGACCAATACAACTAGGGGAGTCTAAAATAATCTAAACACCTAAGCCAGTATAACCATTGAAAAACGTAACACAAAAAAATATATAAATGGGAATGCAAATATTAACCTCTCCGCAACTTTCGTAAACTTTAATAAACTTCCACTTGCGCCTGCGCGGCTGTGACACGTAGATCCGACCTGCTCAGGCGAGACTCCATTTGGAAACTTAAACTTAAAATCTGAAAAAAAAAGCAGCGACCGACGAGAAAATGGCCTCTTAAACTCATGATCGCGAAGCGTCTCGCCTGCCGAAATACAATGTATCCGCTTCTTATTGCCTTACTGACATACACAACCTCTCCGGGTCTGCAGAAAGTCCACGTAGGCAGTAGGCTAAACAGTCCGGAGAAATTGACATGGAGTCGAGCCGATGCACATTTTTTTCGCCTCACCACGGGGGAAAAAACAGTAGCGGAGGATCGCTCGCTAAAATGTTACGGCTCCCTTCCAGTGGGTAACACTGCACGGAGGTCGCTCGGTCGGTCACGCTACATTTTACACACTGTAGTGTATCAGATTTGGACGTTCATTTTTCTACTTACTTCTGTTGGTGTTCTCGTCTGCCCGGTATGGTGCAGAAGCAGATAATGTAACTCAGGAGTGAAAGCGCTGCCCACGGTCTTGCTCTATTTATACTGACCCTGGGCCTCCAATCGCATGCAGCCACGTCAAAGCCTTGACTCGCTCACCACATATTTTCAAAGGGGGCAAAAAAAGGAAAGGGCTCTCTAAACAGCGGTGGGGAGCCGTAGTACATGCAGTTCACGTATTTGTGCATGCTGGTTGTAGCTTGTGATGAAACGTCGTGGTGCGCCCTTCTTTCTCGGGCCCTCGTTAAATGCTTTAAGCCTGTGGCGTCTCCGATGGGGCGTCTGTTTGAAAGTGGCTCTTTCATCTGAGAACGCACTGCTAAAGAAGTATTGGCAGAATGTCAACAATTGCACATATCTGTCATTAAATGAGCTAAACCGCTTTCTTCGATGACACGTAGATGACTAATTTTATGATATTTTTAGCGAAAGACGTAGTTTAGATTGAGTGGGCAATGTTCTCAATCATGATACCAAAAAAATCCCAAAAACGACCCTTCAAGCCATTTAATTCCGGTCTGTCGTGCCGTATACCGCAAACGATCACTTCCAACTTGTATCTACTCTATATAAGTTGCGCATTATTCATCCCTAATGTGAAGACTTCACCGGTAACATCTGACGTACACTGCAGGACACTCGCATTATTTACATTTCTCTGGTTAAATGTTGCACAAACTCAGCCAACGCCCTGCATGAAGTTTTTGCGATACCTCTTCTGCAATGATAATAATGCACCCTATTATGGTTGTTGTCATGTGATAGTTATCCAATAAGATACGCATACATCTTAAAATTAAGGATAAATTACGATCATCCTGCAATCTGGGATAAAACTTCTGAAATCTGCAATTTCCATTTATATTTTGTGGTTTAGGTGATTTGTATGAAGAAAATATTTTTATTTCGCTGTAATAGTTTTAGTTTTATAGTTACCACAAGGAGGAGATATTGCACTGCGTTCCATACAGAAAAAAGGTATCTCATATCAGTTTTCTGTAAAGGGTGAGGCCTTTAACTGTTAAGGTTTAGTGTAAAAATTGTAGCCATTTCGTACTAATTGTTAAGTTAATCACACTGATGTACTTACACAACAAATTTTCTGCAATTTTCTTTTCATTTAAGTGACATTGCCCAGGAGTTGTCTTTTTCGGACCGATCAGCAGAGTCATTAAGTTCACCATTTCTTCTTCTGTACCACTACCAATGGTGTTCATTCTTTACAACTTATTGCCTCAGTCAGTTGAACAGATGAAAAACACGAACGTTTCACATCGGCTCTCATTTCCTTATCTACAGCTGAATCGAGAACCGATGCTACGTGTGTGTATGCTACATAACTATGGTACCTATTTGTAACATTATTGTTATGATTATTATGATTATCATTGATATTCTTGTTGTTATAATTTTTTATTATGGTCATCATTAGCCTATTATTGCTGTTTTGTTGTTTGATGTCCTTGTAGTGAGTGTTATGTGTGTTATGGTTATTTGTATTCTGCATTCCCCTACACTTTGTTTTCTCCATCCCACTTTTATTATTATTATTATAATTATTATTATTATTTCTATTAACCTTTTTTCTTTTTTTTTCTTTCTCCATGGTGATTAATGTCTGTTGTTGTTATGATTGTTTCTGTCTCATCCTCCCCCTTTTATTTGGTTTTTTTGTATAATCAATGTACTAGGGCGGGTGAGTTTGGAGTGGCCACACTGGAATTGAATATCTTTACACTGTAACTTTAATTTAAAATAAAGATGTCCTCCGAAGGGGGGGGGGGGTGGTGATGGTGGTGGGCAGAAAAAAAAGCGATGCTTTGCGTCGGGCTCACCTTCCGGACTTTCCTCTGAGAGTCGTAATATGGTGGCTGCTTGGTCACCAAGATTGTACCTGGATTAAACACCGCCTGTATTCTTATCTTAGATGGCTCTGCAATGGGAGACAGCATCACGATGCTCAGCAGTCTGCCCTCAGTGCGTCCCATCCCATCCCATAGCTATAGCCCCGAGTATATTAAGGCTAGCCCTGAGTATATAAAGGCTAGCCCCGAGTATTTTAAGGCTTGCCCCGAGTATTTTAAGGCTAGCCCCGAGTATTTAACCCCTGATGCCAGTCTTCCTTCAAAAAAATTCAATCCCCGGGTAAACTTGACTTAGCCCCCGATTTTTTAAATAGCTAGAAACGCTCCTGCTGCTGCCTAAGATAATTTCTTTTTCAGATATTAAATAAGACTTCAAATAGGAGGAGGTCAGGAGCATGCACTGACAGTGTGTTGCTGCACCCACCGCACCACCTCTTGGATTGGAACCTGAGTGCAGCCATGTGGCAGGTGATATCTCAGCACCACACTCAACCAAACGGATGAGTGTGAGTTTTTTTTTCCCAGTAGCTGTTGTGCCAATCCTTCCACCAATCCCCAAATTCCCCTGTAAGCTGGAGAACTTCCATGCAGGATTGGGTGTAGATAAACATCATAGCCAGAACAAAGGAATTGCAGGTTAAGGGTCCGACAGAGTAGGATCACTCCAGGGATTCGCAGGATTTGAACCAGCAACTTTCTGTTTGTTAGCACAGATCCCTAGCTTCAGACCCACCACTCTACCTAAAAATAGACTTCAAATAGACAAGTCAGTAAGTCTCTGACACAGTATCATATATTATCATGGTTGCCATACATCAATAGTTAGAATTCACACTTAAAGCAGGACAAAATTAATATGTATAGGAGGGAGAATAAATCAAAATTTGTTTTAATTGCGGATATAAGGCCATAATTATAAATAATGGCGGAAAAGGTAATATTGCAATTTCAGTGTCTCATATTTTGACGGCGAGGATTAAACCTCCGCACTGATAAAATGTGATTCTCCCCCAGTGCAGCTGTAACAGTTCCCAGCCCGAGCAGCGTGCGGAGCGCGCTGCATTGTGGGTCCTCGGAGGAGGCTGCCGGTGCATTGTGGGGCGTGCGCGAGTAGCTCCGGAATCTCTGGAATTCAACGGTTCGCTGGACCCATCTGTACAGATATTTTAATAAAATAAGAGAGGAGAAACAGCCTTCATCCGAAACACCGTGGTCGCCTCTATTTAAGGTAACCATTTCGCTGCTCCTTTAATTTTATATTTAGCGGTAGTGTCGTTTTCTGCTGCTCGGCTTGTTTTTCCGGCCGCGGTAATATCGGGCTGGCGGCGGTAGCTAAGCGGCTGCAGCCCTCCGAAGCCTTATTTTACCTGTTAGTTAAACAACCAGTAAGGCCCGGACGTCTTGTTAACGTTTTCCCCGATGGCAGGTTTTTCTGTCCTTTGGGTAAAAGTTTTAATTTATTCTCGTTTCGGTACTTATTCTGTATAACGGGATCCCATTATTTGTGGCACCCGTTTAAAAATGATGTCAGTGGATGCGCGTCTAATAGCGGAGCATCGTACGTTTCGACGGCTATGTCCGAATTATCACTGACATTTTCGATATTGACGCCTTCTTTTCCCATAGTTGTATCGTTCCTTTAGCGTAATAGTTAACGTAAAATTCGAAATTCAAGCATCTGACTGCTAACGTTAATTTGTAAGTATTTATTTCCTGTATTGTAAGCAGATGATGGCTTTTGTTTTGCAAAAATATAGCCAGAACATGAAGTTTTTAATAACCCTTTAAGCTGCTGTTTTTGGCTATGTCCGGTATATAAATCCACGCCCCACATTCAGAAAATGCGAGCCGCATCCGAAGTCTGCTCAGTAATTCTTCATTTGATGCTCTGAAGCTCTAAGGAAAAATGGTAACAGCATTTTTCCGAACTTCCCGTACTCGTTTTTCATTAAACGTAGAAATGACCTTTTATTATATGCTTTACATGATGCATTTGTGGGATTCAAAAAAATGTCTCCAGCGGAATAAAGCTGAATTTAGGATGTTTTAGACCTTGTTTTAAATTCTTTCAGTTTTGCAAAATATTGTGCTTGAATGGATATAACAGTCATTGTCACTCCTAAATTCCCCTAAGTCCCCTTCAGGAATACCTAGGTGTGGTAGTGGCGGTCACCATTATGCGGTGTTACAGGCCTGATTGGCAGACTGTGTTGTAGCACATTTTGAGTTCTTGACACTGAGGACTCCTAGACCCCAAAACCAAAAAAAAAACCATCTGGCTGTTTTAGCATAGCAGGTCTTTGCTGAAGAAAACATTTCTCACACCTTTGCAGAGTGAGTTTACGTGCAGCAGTCTGGGCTTTTAATTGAACCTGGCCTTCAACCGGTAAGGTTCCATTACCGGTTGGAAGTGAAAGTACTGCTGCATAGACAGGCGGATGTGGTTTGGCAGCTAAGCCCAAGCAGGGAGACTTCCTTCTATGGTCGTTTTTTCAGAAGCTGTAATCGTAACACGTCATAGCTGCCTTTTCTCTTTGAACCACCATTTTATTCAGGGCTACGTTTGCAGATCCTAGGTGCAGATTTTAAATGCTTTATTTTTTTGGTTGCTGTGACCATTTGGGTGTTTTATTTCCTAGGTTCTGATTGCTGAAAATGTCGCAGGCCGAAAAACTCAAGGTATGTTGCCGCTGCATTTCCCTTTGCTCGTTACTGATGGCAAATGGATATTTGTCTTTAATGTATGTTGCTTGTTTATCTTTGTTCTTGCAAACGATACTGGTTTTTACCGTCAGACTCGTCACATCTGCATGCACCCTGTTTTGCTTGCTTGCCTGTTTTTGAGGAGTGGTCGGGGAATTTGAAATGGCAATCCAGGAACAGCTGTCTGTAAGAGAGTCCTTCCATTTTGCCTCCTGTCCAGCAGTGCGCCTTCCTGCTTTCTGACATGCCTAATTGGGCTGAGCTTAAGATGACCTTTGACCCAGGCTCCCTAGTGAGAAAGCTCTGGGTTGGGGGGCAAGGGGGTGATATGACATTCCTGGAGCTGGGAAGTTAATCTATTATACTTTGCTTGTTGATTAATCATTTAGTTGGTCTGAGAATAATACTTCATGTTTATTTTTGGATAATGGGCAGTTTACATTCTCCTGAATATGGAGCTAAAGAAATGCTCCCCCTCCAATAATCCCTTGCAACATAATGTAGATGTTCCTTGTCTGTAAAACAAACATAGCCTTTGTGGAATGTGGTCAGGATATAAGAGGAATTAGAAGCATAGTTTTGTTTTGGATCGCCTTTCTGTGCCTCTGCTGCCATCAGTTTCCATTCTGACTCGTCTTTCAGCAAGGTCAGTTCACCAATCCAGAGACTCCAGGATATGTTGGCTTTGCCAATCTGCCAAACCAAGTCCACCGCAAGTCTGTAAAAAAGGGCTTTGAGTTCACCCTCATGGTAGTCGGTAAGTTATGGTCTGACCTCTGGCACTCAAATTCTCAGTGGAGTAAATGGTGGACGGGCTTTCAGGCCTTGCTAAGCTGTCTTTTATTATATTTGTTCATTGCCCAGTTTGATTATCGAATACTTGCTTGATGATGATTTAGGAATTCCAGATATGTAGACATGTTCCAGATGCACTTTAGTTTATCTGTGCAAACCGTTCACTCTTTCTACCCACGATTTACATAATGAGCATCCTGAGCTTTGTATATCGTGTGAGCATGAGTAGGGTGAAAAATGTAACCTTCTCCCATGATACTCCTTTTTTTCCACCCTCAACTGGTACATAAAAACATTTAAGAAGTGAAGCAGTCTGCATTTTCTGCAAGTTCTTCGTTAAGGCTTTGCTGTGGCCCCTCCAATACTAGAGATTCATCTGGGCTCTGCATCTGGTGTCAGATGTGCCATTTCCCTCAATCCAGCTGCACACTGTTGCCATATACACTGATGGCTGTTGTTTAGAACAGGATTTGCTCCCGAGAGGATCTGTAGGGACGGGGAGGGGCCAGCCCTCAGAATATAACCATTGTGTGTAGTCATCCTCCTCTTTTAAATTAATGCTGCAAAATTTTTCTGTCTGCTTCTAATTCACTTTGATCTAAATTTCTTTTTATTTAGTTTTAGGAAGAATGTCTGATCTCTTGCCAAACAGTTTATGTAAGGATGTTTTAATAACCTCAGTAAACATGCCTTGCACCAAAAACTCAGTGCACAGATCTCGTTTTCATGTTGGCAAAGTTCTGTGAAGTCTGCATCATTACTGTAATAGGGGTGTTTTAAATCACTTATCATTTTTCACCCAGACTGCTGTTGATTCGCCATCTGCAGCCACAGTTGTCTGGGTTACGGTGGTCATCCGACAAACCGAGACGTAATGCCTATCATTCTTTTCCTTACTAGGGGAGTCTGGACTGGGCAAGTCAACTTTGATAAACAGCTTGTTCCTCACGGATCTCTACCCTGAAAGAGTCATTCCAGGAGCAGCAGGCAAGGGGCTTTCGGCAAAATGTCACATCATAGTTTTTGCTCTTGATGGTATTAATAATCAGAGTATTCTGTGGGCATCTATTTATTTGCGAAGAGAAGTCGTCGTCCTGCAGAAAATGTATGGAGTTCCTGATTTATTTGTTGTAAAAATATTTTTTTTTTTCTTTGTGCAGAGAAAATTGAGCGAACGGTGCAGATCGAGGCTTCCACGGTGGAGATTGAGGAACGGGGGGTCAAGCTGCGCCTCACCGTGGTGGACACCCCCGGATATGGAGATGCCATCAACAGCCAAGACTGGTATCTGTCTCTCTTTGTGTGCAGCTGTGCTCCTTTACACCTCCATATCTGCGACTTGCCCCTAATGTTTCAAACTGAAATCAGACTAAGACGGTCTACTTTGCTTTGCATGAACACATCCGCTCATACTGAGCACAATGTGGAAGGATGTTAAGGTATATATTGCTTCACAAGAGGTCTGTTGTGCTGAGTCACTTGAGAATAGTCATAATGGGAATGTTCCCCTTTCCTGCAGCGTGTCGTGGCTGATTCTGCCCGGGAAAAGCCAGGCCATGCGACAGGAAGTGCTTCCTCTAACCCCTTAGCCTCCAGTCTGATATAATTCAGACCAGCTAACAGAGCCGCATGTGATGTGCAGGATGCACACCCCAGGCCATTTTTTTTCAGTCTGCGAGTCAAATATGCAGCTCATGCTCAAGTTGTCTTACTAGGTTCCTGCTTTGTTTAGAGTTTCTTGTGTAGCTCCTGCTCTGATGCTGTTTATACTCGTACCCGGGCACTCACTGGAAGTTCAGCCTAGCTGCGCTTATGCCTAGTCAGCTCGTCAGCTGCATGTGTGTTGGTGATGTGCCTCGCTTGTACAAAAACATCTGCGAAATAATGTAAATGATCAAGCCAGGTCTGGGGGGGGGGTGCCTCTGAGAGCCTCACTGCCTGGACCCTTAAGCGGCGAGGAGTGATTAAGCAGTGACTGGTCTCCAGTAGTTCACTGCAGCTCTGAGAGGGATTTCAGTGGCTCACACTTCCACTGCTTTTCTCAGAGGTGTTTCATGTTGAGGCTACACAGGAAGCATCTGCAGAGTAGGCAGGAATCTGTCTTTCTCACATTGCCACTCTGCTTTTTTTTCTTTTCTTCAAAGGGCCGTACCATTCCTTCTTGTGTCGTGGGGGTGTTTTCAGTGGTCGCGTTTGGACAACAGCCTTTGAAGTCATTCATTAACTTTTCTCTTCTTCTGTCCCAATTGCAGCTTCAGCACCATAATTTCCTACATCGATGACCAATTTGAGCGCTACCTTCACGACGAGAGCGGCCTCAATCGCCGACACATTGTGGACAACCGCGTTCACTGTTGTTTCTATTTCATATCCCCTCTGGGACATGGGTGAGTGTCTCACCGGTGCCACCTGGTGGCAGTTTTCCCCCATGAAAAACACTTCATGGTTCCTTTCTTGGCTTTGCCATTGGTTAAGTTTGCCTGTGATGTAATGAGGCATGGTGAATTGTTACACTGCTGCCTTTGTCTCTTAATTAAAATCTTTAGCACTTCCAATCTTGCATTCATCAATTCACATATACATCTTATACTACGGACATTATTGTCTTTCTTGGTATATATCAAGAGAACACTTATGGTACCCTTAGTGATACAGCAGATGTCTTTTACGGAAGGAGATCCAGGATTCTTGGCATGCAGTACATTTACTGTGCAGATGAAGAAAACAGAAATGTTACCGAAAAGTAATAAAATTTGTCAGGAATTACAAAGCAAAAGAGTGAAGGTCTGCAGTCAGAACCTGTCATTTTTCCCCGATTATTTAGCAACATCAGGCTCCTTGAAAACTCAAGCAGAAAATTGAGACATAAAACAATGAAAGGGTTTGGTGTCTCCCTCCGGCAATAAAGCAGGACTTTGTGGTACCTTTGCTCTGCAGCCTGAAGCCTCTGGATGTTCAGTTCATGAAGGCGATTCACAACAAGGTCAACGTGGTGCCTGTCATCGCTAAAGCCGATACCCTCACACTGAAGGAGCGCGAGAGGCTCAAGCGCAGGGTAGGTGCCCCTCCCTAGCCATCAGTGCCACGCCCTTTCCCCCGCCAAGGGCTCTGTGGCACACTGCCCGTATGCTATTGAGACTTCACATACCAGCTTGGAGGTAACCAGGAATGTGGAAGTGCGCGCACCCATTAACCCCACTTAAGGGCAAGCGCACTGAGATACTGCACACTTCGGTGACGTATGCTGACGTAAGATGCAAAGTATGCAAGCGTATGTGAATGGCTCAAGGGCGCGGGGATACCTCGAAAGCAATGGGACACACTTGATATCTGACGAGGTGAACAGGAGACGCGCTACGGCCGTGTTAGTTGTGTTAGTTGTGTTTCGGGTCATCGTTCAATGTAGCCCAGGCTATGTAAACATTGGTTATACAACTTTGCCCGCTTGAATATATTTAGGAAGCACGATGCATGCTGATACACTGGCAGACTTCCTCGTCGTCGACGTAAACATCGGTCATCACTGACGCGCTGCATTGTGGTCTATATACTTAGCCGAAGACCACTACCATATAGTATTTGCAAAAGTATGGATAAGGTGCACATTAAGCGCACTGCACTTGATTTGAGGAACGGGGCACCCTTGGACACTTGCACTAAGCGTGTGAATGCACCCGCCACGTGTAGTAGTGTGTAAGTGTGTACGTTGTAGAGCAAATGGGATTAAGCCATTAACATTTGCAGCAGAAGCTAGTGGTTTGCTTATTACTTTGCTTGTTTATTTGTCTGTTTTTAAAGCAGTTTCCATCACTTCCCCTCACCAGACGCTCACCATGTGGTCCTACTCTCTTTCCTCTGGTTGCAGATTTTAGACGAGATCGATGAGCATGGCATCAAGATCTACCATCTTCCTGATGCCGAGTCTGACGAAGATGAGGATTTCAAGGAACAGACGAGGGTTCTGAAGGTACGCCACGCCCACAGGCACCTCGGAGGTCGAATCTGATGCCTGTTTGAGCGCGACCTCCTCTGTCCCTCCAGACCAGCATCCCATTTGCCGTGGTGGGATCCAACCAGCAGATAGAAGCCAAAGGCAAGAAGGTGCGGGGCCGGCTGTACCCCTGGGGCGTGGTGGAAGTGGAGAACCCCGAACACAACGACTTCCTCAAGCTGCGCACCATGCTGATGTAAGCGTGACATCGATACTGCGCATAATATCCACACGTCAAGACTGCAGATACCTGCTTGTGTTTAGCAGCTTCTAGAAGGTGGTGCGTGTGCTTATGAGCTAGGACATGCAATGTCAGTATTTTGACTGATAAATCCGGTCCCCTATCTCTACAGCACCCACATGCAGGACCTCCAGGAAGTGACTCAGGACCTGCACTACGAGAACTTCCGCTCCGAGCGCCTCAAGCGAGGCGGCAGGTTGTCCTCCCATGGTTACATTCTTCCTCTCTCGCCTGCGTACGTACCTCTCTCTGCCTGTCCTTTCTGCACCCCCCTGTCCTCCCTGGGGCAACGCGCCATCGTCAAACCCAGAGGGGGCCCACACCCTCCCCATAAATGGGGGGCCGATTCCAGGGAAGCAGATTCCAGGCCAGTTCTTAGCCATCTGATATTTTCCTGGAAGGTTTCCATGGTCGACATCCGCAGGGGTCTCATCCTCCCTGCTTCGTGTTTGTTTCAATTTTGCCATTAGGATGCCTCACAAAGACGTTCTATTAAACAGCCAGCGAGAGTTTGGGCATTAACGGGATCGCTTTACGCGATTTTCACGCCCGTAAAACAACAGCTAGCTAGTAACTGCGCGAGGCGGGTCTGGTTTCTCGCCTGCACTAAAGGAGGTAGCTGTCCCACCATGACTGTGTTTAAGTTTAGTGCCAAAAGCAGGAGTTTCAGTTACAGTTTTTAGTCTGAAAGCAGCTTTTATTGGGACGTCTTTCTGCTCTGATATTTTGGTGTAAAATGTCAGCCTGTTGTTCTCAGGAACCCCAAACACGGATGTTTATCTTTTAACACAAAAATACTGTGGTATAACTTCTGTCCTTCCGTGTTAAGAATTAACTTTTTTTTTTTTAAATGCACTCGTATACGTTTTGTACAGTGGACTGTGCCTGGAGTTGCGGGAGCATCGCGATCTTAGGCCGCCTTTAATCCCCGACGTTCGCTGATCCTGTCAATCAGCAGGTCTTTGGCTACGGGGCCGGGGAGCTGCCCACCAGGGAGGCGGGGGGTGAAGGTACCGCTGGTGGGGGGTGGGGGGGGCCACCTCCTGACCCCCCCCAGCTTTTCTGTTTAACTGCTTTCGCTGCTTCGCCTCCTCTGCTCTCCGCTTTGCTCCTCCGCTCCGCACTCACTCACTCTGCCCTTCCTTCCTGTATATACCTAGCGCCCCAGAGTCGTTACGCAGAGGCCCCCGACCGCTCGCTTATATTGAGCATATTGTCACATTTATGGGCTTTAAATCATACAAGTACTGTTGTTGTATTACGCTCATGTGGCGGCTCAGAGTCGGCTCTGCTTCAGTAAGAGGCGGGCGGCTGTTAGACCGGCACCGGCTGTTAGACCGGCACAGTCCCCAGCCCGCCTCACTCTGAGTCTGTTTCAGGAAGGGTCCGGAGCCTGAGGAAATGGACAAGGACATAATCCTCCAGGAGAAGGAGGCGGAGGTAAGAGATTTGCCTGTCCTTCTTCACCACACCTGCCCTTCCTGTCGCAGGCCAGGTCTTCCGCTCCCATAGCTCAACAAATAGAGCATTGTGCTAACAAAGCAAAGGTCGTGGGTCCAAATCCTGGGGAGCACACAAACTATTATAATAACCCCTCCGTCTTCTGTAAACCACTTTGGATTAAAGCCTCAGATAAATGATTAACAATGAATGTAAGATTCAGGTTAAAGAACCCCCAGGCTGCCTGGCTTTCTGGGGAGCGAGGCTTACGGCTTGCCGAATGAGTTTGACCTCGTTGGATTGCAGTTGCGGCGCATGCAGGAGATGATCGCCAAGATGCAGGCACAGATGCAGAAGCAGGGAGATGGAGACGGGGACGGTCAGCACATGTGAAGGGCCTGGTGAGACGCCGCCCATCTCTCCCACATCCTGAACGAAAACGGAGTACCTAGTATTTAGCAATAAGTACTGGCAATTAGGGTCTGTGACCCTTCGAAAGTGATATGATGGCTGTTCATTATGGTTTTCCAAAGAGTTTTATTCTCTTCTGTGGGAATATTGGGAATTTATCTGGAGGAAATAAGTTTAACCGTGTCTATGCCGTTTGTCCATTTTTAGCAAGTGCTTTTTTGGCTATGGTTTTCAGTGCTGGGGGAGTACATGGTGTAATGTAGGTGCAGCTTGGGCCAAAGCTGGTCCGTCACAGGGAAAGTCCCTCGGGAAACGCACGAAGGATGAGGAAGGGCCTCTGGATTATGGGAGGGGATTCGAGAAACCGCAGGAAACCAGCGTGACGTGCTTGTGAAAACACGTTGCCGCTCCCAGGGCTGCATTCAAACGGTCAGCCCTGGGGCTTTTGAGTGACGGCACTCGCCATTCTCTGTCTCTTAATCTCTGTCGTCTGCCCCTAGGTCCGCGTCTGGTGCTTCGGGAGCCTGACGGAGGACCAGTTCATGTGTGTTACTGGAGCAGCTTGCCACTATGCCTCATATCCCATGCCTTTTAGAATCTTTGTCTTGTATGAGCAATACTGTCACATGTTTTACATTTAAACTTTGTTTTTATTTTATTTAACTGAGCTGTGATATTAGGCTGTTCCAGTTACCAGTAAGAAAAGTATCCTTGAATATGGGACACAGTCTTTTAATGCCGTCAGCATGTTTATTTTTTTTCTTATGCTGAGAAGCCAAATGCTGCTACTGTTCTGAAGTAGTGAGTTCCCACTTGGTGTGTCTCTCCACTATCCCCCCCCCCAAAAAAAAAAATAGCCTTAAAGTCGCGGAATTCCCGTTTTAGGCCTCCGTCACCTTGCTCTCTGTCACCCCTCTGCTGAGGTCTGCAGTGCAGGTCACCAGCAGCTTGCTATTTGAAGGGGCAGCCAGCCAAGCCTGTGGATTTGCTCTTCTGCTGCCGAACTCTATGCTTAATATCAATAATATCTGTAGCAGGGAATACAGGACCACTAGGCTATTTTCAGCTTATTTTTTTATATTACAGTTGAGAGATTTTGTACTTGTAGTATTAAAGCTCTACAACTTCTTTTCTTTGTTTTGAACTAACTTCTATCCACACGTCATTAGTATCGTACGGTATTTCCCGTGTTGTGATTTTAAAGCTCGGTGTTTGCACGTCATTATTACGTAACATACATTCCTAAGCAATGAAATAAACTGTACCTTTCAGACGTGTTCAGGTTGCAGTGCGTTCAGCAGCACTGTCATTGAACTGTATGCTGTCGCTGTTGTTGCCGCGGTCTTGCCAGTTATCTGTGCACGACAGCTCGTGTCGAAATGCCAGTTATATTGTGACCTGTGAACTTTGACTCCCCTGTCCGAGAGAGGAGAAAAGAAAGTGTAGCGAATGAGTGCCCCCCCCCCCACATTCAGCTGTAGCCAGCGGCAGCATTGGCTGTGTGTTTTGCCCCCCCCCCCCGATGCGAGTTTTTGGATAATGACTAATTTCCCTAATCATGGAAGCTCATCCTGACCGTCAAACTGTAATCAGGGTAGTGGGGTGCCACTCTGCCTCCACAGTCTTATCCCAGTTTATAACTGAGGCAAATATCTTTGTTTTCTGTTATTCAATCACCTTTAATAATCAAAAAAGACATGGATTTTGTCTTGTAATAAAATTTCTATTAAATCCACACTCTGTTCTCTTAATTTCTGTTGTAGAAGTATTTATCTGTGTTATATTGAGTCTTGGTTGATGTTGAATGATAGTGAGCACGTGATAAAATTAAATCTTTTACTGAAGTGGGACATTAAATGTATCCGTAAAAGCAATTCTGCGTGTGTCAGCATTGGCTTTGTATCTCGGTGTTCGGCTGTTCTGAAGGATGTACTTGCACTGTCTTGAAGTGTGGTTAGTTGCACTGTAAATACAGAGATTTAACACAACTGCTCTTCATTCTTAAAAACTTTGCAGGACCATGGGTAGGGGGTTGGCTTCAAACCGAACAGCAAATGTGAAGTTAAAAACATTTACAATTCGTATTCCAGCAGGATTGAAGGGACCTGAGCTTCTCAGAGTGAGATCTTAACAGCAGCTGGTCATTGTAGCACAACTGCAGATCCTAGTAGGCAGCAGACCGCATAGCAATGGGGCCGTCGACTTGCTATGTGAAGGTATCTTTGATCAAATACCCCCAGGGACCCTGTACTTTATCCAAAAGCTACCGTTGAAATGAAAATCACCTCAGATTAAAATGTCAGTGGCTGCATTTAAATGTAATAAGGCTAATCTTCACTCTGGGCTGTCCTTTCAGGGATATCAGCATTTTTGCAGATGCGCACGTAAGTCAGACTGCCCCCAAAGAGAGCCCTCCAAATTTAATGTCTTAACTGCATGTGAATTCAATGCAGGTGCCAGGAATGGTGTCTGATCTGGCACTGATCGCATTTCTGAGTCCTCTGTCTTTATGCTAGTTGCTAGTTGGACAATTTCATTTGTATTTTTTTTCCCATCTCATACCTATGTTAATATTTTTTCTCATGTTTCAATAATACCTGCGGGTGTCAACAGTCGCGCTCACAAGTTTATGACACCTGATACCTTGTTTTCAGAAATGAAAGTATATATAGTAAATCTGCAACATCATAACATTAACGTAAGGTTAATTTGATAGGTCGACTTCAAAACATAAACTCAGGTTTTTGGCCTTGTCTACATCTCGAGAGATGAACGTTGAATACTAGTAATTGTAGTGACAGGGAGTGAACACTAGGGGGCAAAGTGGAACGATGGCTGCCTTGAGTCGGGGGTGAAAAAGCGGCAGCTGTGGGTGTGGAGCGTGGAGTAAAGGACGTGTCTTGTCACAGGAACAGTGATGCCCGTCTCATATGGCTGCCAACTGGGTTTCACAACAGACTCCATTGTGCAGCTGCTCGCAGGTGAAAGACAGCACCATTGACATCGCTAAGATATCTTACGAAAATGTTAAAATGAAATCAGATTATATAAGCTCATGTGTTTGGATGAAGTTAAAAAGCACTATTCGTTTTTTTCTTTTACATATATAAAGTCATGAACTTGTACTCTGTTTTAGTATGTGTGTGCTTTATAGCTGTAGGGAGCTATCTATCAGAGGCTTGAAAACACTTTGCTAACTGTTATTTAGAACGAACTCATTAACAGCTACCATAAAGTAATCAAGTATTTCAGTCTCTCGACCACGTGATATAGGACTTGTAGAGCCATGTACTGTGGTGTCAGTTATTGGGAAGAGTGAGCATTTATGCCAGAATGTCATAAATACAATTCTCCCTCTACAAATCCACAGCCCATCTTCTCGTCAGCCGTGCACCGGCTATATAAGCTGGGGAAGTTATAGTTTAATTAATTTTCTTTTCTTCTTTGGGGGGCAGACGTGCGCTGCAACAGAGGTCCTTTGTTGCCGAGGTCGAAAATGGTGAACTCCCTCAGGGAAGGTGGAAGGCAGAGTTCTGGAGAAGCTCCAGATGACAGATCTGTCGCACAAGTCATCATGTGACCAGTTCGCAGATTGAAAGTGGGCAAGGACTGTATGAACAAGTTCAGGCTTGACAGTGGGTTAGCTGCTGTATGCAAACAGATCACACTGACAAATTACTATGGGAATGAGTGGGACAGAGGCTTTAATTAACATACACTCTGCACTTCAACTGCTATCATTTAAACAAAACTCTTACAGGCTGAGGCAGCATCTCTCGATATAAATACTGTTTTGAGTAGTCGACATTAGCTGGAAAACTGACGAATCACTATCGACGACTTGTTCCTTTTATGCAACCAATCAGTTATCACCTACAGGTAACACCATCCGCCAATGGGTAGCAACTGTTTTAATTCGTAAACCAATCAGAATAGGAAATATCGTGGGATGTGTCCAATCAGCACTCTTCGTTCCCTCGGTAGGGTTTTGGGATGGCCGTCTGCGGGCTCCTGTAGATAGTGTCGGAATAAAACGAAAAGAAAAATCAGGTATGAACTTCTCTAAATTGGTCATTGTAAGGGTGTTACGCTGGTATTAAGTCGTTTTACTCTGAAAATGTCGTTGTTTCGTTCAGTACGCGCTTTGGGTTAACTGAAGCTTTTGCCGACGTGTGAAAAGAAGAAAAATCCCGTTTAAATAGGATTAGTTCAGTGAACTTTGTTCGGCGTTATACTCTTTCCGACTAGAACAACAAACTGGCCCTTAAAGTTATCGTTTATTTTTAATGGCGAGTATTTAAATAAGAGCTGGGGAAGAAAATATGACAGGCTTTTGCTTAACTAAATGCTTTGGCTGTTTGTGCGTGTAGAGCGCACGGACCGCTCGCCGAAGTTGAACTTTCAGCTGAAGGTAAAAATGGCCAAATGGAGACAAGAGCTCGAATTAATTGGTGTCAGGTTGAGTAAAGACATTTCCTGTGTAGTTTTTAAAAACATGCCTAAAGTGTGAAAGAGGGGATTTGTTTTGTGCAGCTGTATTAGTGCATTTATATGTTTGATACTGTAGCACCTTTTATTGCCTAAGGTTGTATTTCCTGCTCACTTTTCGTGTTCATGTAAAACTCTGGTATATTATAATGCAAAATTTTGTAAGTGCAGCTTGAACTTTTATGGGTGGGGGG
>JAODKC010000047.1:3033368-3063131 GCA_026777985.1 Mormyrops attenuatus | reverse complement strand
GCCTACAGGAAGTGCAAATGAATCCCGAACAGCCCTACAGGCACTATGTACAAGTCCTGGGCAGGTCTACAGGAAGTATGTACAAATCCTGAGTAGGTCTACAGGAAGTGCTTACGAATCCCAAGTAGGCCTACAGGAAGTGCAAATGAATCCCGAACAGCCCTACAGGCACTATGTACAAGTCCTGGGCAGGTCTACAGGAAGTGCATACAAATCCTGAGCAGGCTTAGGCAGGAAGTGCATACGGAGCCTTAGCATGCTTACTGAAAAAATATTTACGAATCCAGAGCGGGCCTTCTTGGGGAGTATGTATGAATCCAGAGCCTGTTCTGGTAGTGTTTACTGAAATACTGGATTTAGGTTGTCATGACGCTTTGTAATGATTTACAGTTCTGCAGAAATGGGAGGCTCATGCATTTACAAGTCAGAGGCCCTGTACCGGCAGGTGAACTGAACTCGCTTTTCCTTGTAACTGTGGCTTGGCTTGTTATGCCTCATTGAATGATTTATGACTGTAGGTTGCATGTTTCGGTTTAGCGTGCGCTAGTCGCAAGCACCCCGTGGCTTCCACGTCTCCCTGCCCCATCTATGACACATTTGGTGAAGATGGTCATGGGGTAATGTTGTTCCTCATATGTCCATTCATAGCCTGAGGGTCAGAGGAAACAGGGCCTGACAGAACACTGTATTTCAGGGACCAAGGCCACCGGCTAACAGAGATTTTAGAGATGGGGGCGGTATGGCCTGTTTGTGTGCTGCAACAGGGCCGCATAATTGAGATGGATGATCAGCCCCTCTGTGATGCCCTTTTGTCTGTTCTTAAATGGTGTTGAAATAAATAGCCTTTGCAGTGAAAATATCCTATCTACTCCGGTAGAGTTCCTGTTGCATAACTATGTGTGAGCTGTCAGCAGACTTAAAAACGGTCGTGACATGCACGTCGACTTGTCTTTCGTGGTCCATTTTCTTCGGAAGTGCCAGCAAGTTTGTACCCATCTTCAGGGCGAGTGTTTAGATGGCAAATGGCTAAAGCAGGGTGACTTCCCTGGCCATCTGGTGGGGCTTGTCGGGGCAAGCCTCATGGGCACCATCTTGAGCAGAGGTTGGCTGAAGGTGTCGATATGTACCCTGAAGATAACGGAGCTGTTAGTTGCACTGGCAAAGCCACTTGCTTGCATGCCATCAACAAGTCCACTTCCCCTTCTCACGAAAGTCTAATGATGCCAGTAAGAGTGGGGGCCAAAGAAAGTGGTGGCTGGAGGGGGCGTTTAGGCAACTGGGAATGGAGACATCAGAGTGCCTCGTGTCTGGCAGCCTGCAGAGGTCCAGGAATGACATCAAATGACAGTCTGGTCCAGGAATGACCTCAAATGACAGTCTGGTCTTTCGTCCCTCCCCCAGACGGACATCACCAAATGCGTGGTGAACTCTGACCTCAGCTTCCGCTCCCATTGGTTGGTGTCTGCCGCCGGCACTTGCTGCCACTTCCTGAAAGCTGTCGTCTTCTACCTGCTCCGGGAGCGGTGAGGGCGGGACCACCGGGAAGGGAGTGGGCGCAGTGACAGGAGGCTGACAGAGGCGTCGCCAATCTGCCACCAGCACCACTCTGGAGATCCCTCTGCTCCCATGCCTGTTACCAGCATCACAGAAGCTCGTCTTTCAAGCACAATGTTGTCACTATTCAACGCCCCCCCCCCAATTTGGGTTTATTCTTCCCAGCACCAGTAGACCGTCCACCCTACCAGGCGTAATGAACGAGCCCCCCCCGTAGTATTATGGACAGGCCTCCTATCTCGGTCTGGTTTCCTGTGAGTCAGTAGATCCCTTGGGGGTGGGGGTGGTTGAAATGCCTGGTCTCGAATATCCTGATGTGCTTCCAGCTCTTCCAAAAGCAGCACGTGTGGACTGGGTTTAATACTTAAATCAGCCCCCCCCCCCCAAAAAAAAATCACTTAAATGTTACATGAGATCTGTGACAAAAAAGGCTTTGGGCCACAAAACACCATTAATGCCTGTTTTAGAGGCGACCGGGCCAAGCATTAAATATTCACCCCCCCCCTGTGGCACATGGATTAAATGGTGTTTTTTTTCCTTCCTCCTTTAATTCTTTTTATTCTGTGAATAACTTTAAAATTATGACACATTTCTGGTATTGACACAGCAGCTCCAATAAAACTGCATTTTTAAAAACACACCAAAGCGTCGATCTGTGACAGACCGCCGAACACTTCATGTCATTTTGAACATCTGTTTAATGAGCCTTGCCGTTTACACGTACTTTCATAGTAACTTCACAAATTACTTCACAAATTATGTCCGGAGACTTATTACAAAGCACCTACTACCAGTACAAACAAGTGATTACACAAACCCCCCAGAATCATTTCAGTAAGAAAAAAAATGTAGTGTAATAAATGCTGTAAGAAACTGAAATGTGTGTTAGGGGCCGGTAAAGAGTTTTTGCCAAATTAATGGCTGGTATCTAAAAGGAGTGTGCGTGTTTTTTAAAATAAAACAAAGTGTAGCAATCGGTTAGTTTGGCACTGCCGTAAAATAGTATATAAAACATGGTATTTGACAATGTATATGGTGCCATTTCACCATATCGGTTTTAAAGGTCGCAACTATCGTCAGTTTGTCCTGAGTAAAGAAAATATATATTACAACCCTGTGCCAGAAGGTGGCGCTGTGGACCCAGCTCATCAGGAAGACCGTCGGTAAATAATGTGCAAGTGCTGCGTCAGCGGCTGGTCCCCCGTCGTCATGGAGACCGTCTGCTCCAGCTTGCCGTCTGCCCTCAGCAGGAAGAGCCTGGAGATCTGAGGTACGAACAGGCAGGAGTGAGAGCACAGTCGTGGGAAGGGGAGCCAATGAGGACCGGCGTTTCCGGGTTTTACCTGTCGGACGTGAGGCTCCTTGGCGAAGGAGGTCCTGGCGAGGGCCTGGCTCTGCAGGGAGAGCAGCTGGCCGGCGAGCTCGCCTTCCTCGATCTCCACCAGACCTGGGGAGACGCCACTCACAGCATTTAGCTCAATGGTTCTTCTGGACATGGATGTAGACTACCACCATTTACTCTATCACAATCTGCTTTGAGGATGTCAGTATTTATACATTTATTATTTAAGAAACTGATGAAAGAATCTGGATTGACAGACATCGCACCTCTCCTGGAGGTTCCGGGAGTCTCCCACAAATCGACAGCAGCTCCCTGACTCCCACAAATGATGCGCAATGTCCCGGAAATCTGTCATTCCGCTATTCAGTGGTGGTAAAATTAGCCGGCAAGAAGTTAAACCTCTGCAAACTCGCCCCAAATTTTACCACCATTCTCTAGCCCCGGTCAGCAAGCTTTGCCTGTCAACCCACCCCAGTTGGCAATATATATACGGTATTACCGTAACACCAGCATCCCCACCCTCCCGGATGCCCCTCATCTGCCTACCTGAATTCAATGGGATGTCTGGACTGAGAGAGATTGTTTTTTTTTTGAGTACCTGAGTTCTGGGCGATGATGAAAGCCACTCTGTTGGTCCCAGGCTGCATCCTAATGAAGCCGCACTCTCTGTGCAGCGGCTTTTTACTCTCTGCGTGGTAGGCATTGAACCTGCACGGAGACCGGAGGCGCATTCGCGTCACAGGCTGCCGCGGTGCCGGTAGGTGGCGCTCGATTCAATGCGTGTGTGCGTGCGCGGCGGCGATCTCACATGAAGTTGATCACGGGCTGGCCGACCTGGCTGAAGTGCAGCGTCTCGGTGTAGCGAAACGGCGCGATGGTGGGGAAGGAGCCCTCCCCCGGCTCGTCCGACTCCCAGGATCCCAGAAGCCAGTCGAGGGGCGCGATTGCTGGGTTTACAGGGGCCTCTGCAAGGACACGATGGAAGCGTGGAGAAACACTTATTATACAGCAGGTGTCGGCCAGTTAAAACCGCGCTTCGCTCTAAATCAACGCATGACACAATTTTCATTACGCAGTAAAAAAAAAAAAATCACTTGATGACTGCTATCACACTTAAAGGAAAAAAGTGCATAGATTATTAAAAATACATTTTATATAGCCAACGATACGGTCACACATATAATTACTTAATGCAATCATGCAAATTTACACGATACTGTCCGCGATCGACAATAACTACCCATCCAATTAGCTGTAAATCATTAAATTTTGAAATGAAAACAAACATTATATTTATACGTGAATATAAAGCACACATTTACCACGGCAGAAGGGAAAGTCATCTTACGTTACGGTTTGTAATCTGAATTTTGCTACTTAGACATTACCTGGTTGCTGAAATGGACAGGTCATTATTGAAACGCAATTGAAAATAAAATGTGAAAAGAGAGATATATATATATATACACCAGTATATACTAGGTTGTTTCTCAAAGTAGCCTACTATTCGACAAGGAAACGACGCGTCCAGACGTACTGTAGAGGACAAATTTGCTCTTACATCATCACATTGCACCCATCTGCCCCTAAGCATGATGGAACATGTAGTCTTTGGCTCAGTAAATCGCAGAAATTACGTGGCATCGTTTTGTGCTGTATGTCGTGGCAGTACGAGGTACAAATAATTCAGCGCATTTCCTGAAAAGTGGTTATATTTCCATTCATTTCTATCAGTAATACGCCAAACTTTAAATCTTGTACTAAAAGTATCATAGAAGGTAAAATTAAACCCAGCTCTCTCAGTAAGCTAATTTTTAGCATTTTAGTGGGTGTTATAAGGAATCTTCATAAATTCTACAAGTGGACTTTAATTTTTGTTAGCACGGCAGAGTGACATGAAGCTTAAATGAGAGCTCTGGAAGGCGCACTATCCACACCACAGCCAGGTCACCTGTGGGGATTCCCAAACGTCTCCTGAACCTCCGTATCTGTAATACTGGCCGGTGACGCCGTTGTGTCATGCCCCTGTAACGTGGCCCTGTTGGTCTGGCCGTGAGGGATGCCCTTTCCCCTGGTTTGGCACACGCCACCCCGCCAGGGCTGCGGCCCCAGTGCCTGCAGCGGCCTCGTTCCTGGCGCGAGGTGCTGCTGTAAGAGTGCAAGGCATCGATGAGGTCACAGGATGAGGGCTTGAAGACCTCCTGCTCTCCATCCAGAGACCACTCTCCTACAGTCTGCTGACTCAGGGGCTGCGGAGGCAGGCCACCAGGGGCCGCCGGGTTAGTATCAGGACCAGAGATGACAACGCTGGCGTGACCATTGTAACCCGGTAATGAGGAAATTCTTATTCCCTTTGACTGCCCTCTATAACTCTGCGTAGGCCTTTTATAGGCCGCTGCTGCCTCTTCCTCCTCATCCTCTGGCTCCTGTGCCCTCAGCATTTTCTTGCGGACGCTGCCCCTTGTGCCCTTGTCCACGGGGCTGAAGTCAAAGATGCTTGGTACAGCACCGGCCTTGAGCTGCCTGTGTTGGTCCTCACAGCCCGGCAGGAAGCTGTCTGGGGTGAAGTGTCGGCTGCACAGGAAAGAGTACTTGTTGGGCATCCAGTTCTCCCGCCTCACTGCCCGTTTCCATTTGGCTAAACGGCTTGCATTTTTTATGGGGAACCTGGAAACGTAGGCACACAGATTTGTTGCTGGTTTTTTAATCCTCTAGATACAAAGATAATAACAAAGATAAGATCCAATAATGCCACAAAAAACAGCAATTCTTGATAATGGATCAGTGAAAGAGAAATTCCGGTGCCAAAAGAAATTCATATAGTTTAAATGTGGTGTCAAAGGAAAACATCACAAATACAGTTATGTAATATCACATGTATTTATATTAAAGTGTAATATATATTATAAACTGCTACGTTGTCCATTTGGTAGCCAAATCACGTTTTTAACCACCTCTCAACATATTCTGTGCTAGCAGAACACGATGTGCTTCCAGACCGTCGGCACGCAATTAGAAATGTAATACTGCCCCCTGCTGTACCGAATGCACATCGCGTCACCTCGTGAAACGTGTCACCAAAAATCGAGAAGAAGTTGCTTAGTCCGTAAAACTCGCAAGGATACGACTGAACTACAGTTTTACTGACAGGTGTTGATAATAGCTAGTTACGTTCCTATAGTACGTTGAATGACACACTAGTAACACATTATTGTTAAAAGTCAAATGTCCACGTCCGTCGCTTTGGGTAATGCTGACCTTACCTATGAAATGACACCTCGGTTTTATCCACTTTGCCTTGACGATTAGTGCAGTTTACAGCAGCGCATGAGATTACCATCGTACCTCGCTAAGATGGAATGGGTAATTGCAATAACTAATTTCCACACTACAATAGATATTAACCAAGAGAAGTCCCACGGCCGTACAGGAAAATGGCGGAACACTACACGTTTCACGAAGCCAAGATTCTCTGTGACGTACAGCACAATGGCGTTTGTTTTTGTTTGCACATTTATTACTGATGTTGCTTCTTTTAGCCTAATTCCCGATCGCACTGGAACTTACCATTTGTTATAGTTTTTATCACTGTTCCGTGTATATTAAATTAATAATTAGTGTATTTTATTAAAAACTTTTTCGTAAGTTAATAAGCCAGATGTGAACTATTTAAATATCCTTAGACATTTATTTTCTACTGTATTTTATTGACCGGATGTTATTGACTATTCAAGAGGTCTATATGTAGCGTAAATTACAATTATCCAATCAAAAATCAGTACGACAAAAACAATCCAAAGGAAAATGTACAAAATGTTAAGACAGACAGAAAAACGCAGGAACTATATATGTATAGAATTTCCACGGCACGAACACATGCATGGCAGAAATTTCTTTAATCACTTTAAGATGAAATTCCAGGTCAAGTCAGGTCAGGCTTAAATATCTGCATTTAGCTAGCTACATTAGAGTACGTCCAAATTTTCACGGTGCAGGTGCCTAAAAAGTTTTGCAATACATATTGAATTATAATAAACAGACACCCAAATCATAGGACACGTCGGAACTCTCGGAAGCTTCCTGTTTACGAACGTCTCATTTGTTTTCATCCTCTACGTCATGCATCCTGGCGTGTTTATTGGACTAAATGTAGAAGTTCCGGAAAATTCGCAATTTGATTGGATAGCATCAAAATAAGGCCCGCCCTCTTCTTTACCATTAACGAATCAGTGTCAATCGTTACTGCCGATCGACCACATGACGCCTGGTCGCCCAACAAGGTAGGGTGAGTCATTGACGGGATGGATGCAGGTAAGGCGGCGTTACAAGAAAACAATAATGCAGATTTTGTATTGCTAACATGTTATTCATCGTAGAACAACAATAAAAATCATCACTCCCCGTAGCTATGAATGGCATTTAAAAGGAAGGATAGCAAGTGGTTTAGCTTTTTTGGTTTTGATCATCTTAAATTCGACACGTTTCTTGTGCTTGTAGCTACAAAAAGATGGGTTATTTGCTTTTCATGACCCAGTACGTAGCCAGGTGTTTTATGAATTTTGCCTAAATCTCGAAAATCACCTCTCTGCTCTGTGCTTTGTGGGCACGTTGAGGCTTCTTATGTGACATCTGTCCTTGACGCGAAAAGGTGTGTCCTCACCGTCCCTGTCCCGATTGATCATTTCCTTGCTCACTTGCTCTTCTTCTGATGATGATGATGATGATGTGCTGTCATACTTCAGCCAAAGAGATAAAGACTTCTGTTGCACCACGCGCTAATAGTCTTCACTGATTTAAGAGTCGTTAGTTTGACTCGGCGGTGCGGTTTAGTTCTGTGAAATGAGAAATCCGGACGAGACTCTGGGAAGTACCTACAGCCCTGTAAATGCTTAACGGTGAGCCGATCGGTACAGCCCTTGTTTTTTTCCAGCCATTTCTTGTTGCTTTTATGCCGTCTATCGTGATAACACGATTTTTGTGCTGTATATACTATGACGCTGCATCTGTATCTGCGGAATGTTATTTCACTGTTTTGAGTTAGACGCATCAGAACACGGGACTTGTGAAATGATTGGAAATGCGATGTGGACTATTTTAAATTTAAGATATCATCGTGAAAATTGTATTGAAAGTGATTTATATAGAATTTGCGAATATGATTGCGATTGTGACGTGAACTCCTTCCTTTCATGTCTCGAATGGCATCGCTGCCGCAGCTACCCTGACGTACGACACGCTGCGCTTCGGTGAGTTTGAGGATTTCCCGGAGACCGCGGAGCCCGTGTGGATTTTGGGGAGACACTTCAGCGCCCTTACAGGTACACACGGCAATGCACGCCGTCTATGTATATGATCATTATCATACACAACATTAAAATCACCGTGGGGGCAAATCTGCACTTATGTTAGTGAAACGCACACTTTGACCTTTATTAACGTTGCAGAAAAGGACGAGATCCTCTCTGATGTTTCTTCGCGTCTGTGGTTCACGTACAGGAAAAACTTCCAGCCAATTGGTGAGTGTCCTTTAAGTGGTAATCTGCAAAATCTGAAATTAAATTTTTGAAAAAAAGTGCTATAGTCATCAGTTTATGCAGAACTGCGCTATATACATGTATTACTTTGATGTGTTGCGTGGAAAGTATTTCAACTGAAATGATGCTACGGTATTAAGTCAACTCAGCCTAACGTTCTAAAATGGACCATGATAACATTAAGTGTGACATAAACCACTGACTTATCTGCTTGGTGCAGGAGGAACGGGCCCCACGTCAGATACTGGCTGGGGTTGCATGCTTCGGTGCGGGCAGATGATCTTAGCTGAGGCCCTGGTCTGCAGGCATCTAGGCCGAGGTATTTCAGAATGGACATAAAGAATTCTTAATTGTTTTTTTTCTCTCAGATCAACAGGAAGTAGTCATTTTTAACACCGTAACCAAGATTAAATATGACATTTTACTCATCCATTAAGGGAGACAAAAGAACCCCCTTTTAAAATGATCTTTCTAACCAGATTGTTCTAGAATGTTCTAAATATTTAGTGCCTGTGGTTGTAGTGAGTGAAAGAAGAGTGGGACAGAATTCTTTCCATTAATAACTGAAGGCATTTGGGTCAAGCAGCTTGGCTTGTTGCGTTGGCGGTAGACAGGGGACTGACTGGCTCTGTGCGACACACTGAGAAGGTGGTAAATTTGTCCTTCGCAGACTGGAGGTGGCATCGGGGCCAGCGTCAGAGAGAGGAGTATGTCAGCATCCTCAGTGCTTTCATCGACAAGAAAGACTGCTATTACTCTATACATCAGATTGGTAAGCAAAGATTTCCGGCTCGTTAGACTGAAGATGGAGCAGCAGCGATGTCGCATGTGTGAAATGCAGCAGAATGAACGGTCCTTCTCTCTGAGCCATCTCCTCCCCTGCGCTCACTTCCTGTAGCCCAGATGGGCGTTGGAGAGGGGAAATCTATTGGCCAGTGGTATGGACCCAACACAGTGGCACAAGTTCTCAAGTGAGTGTCCATCTTACCTGTAGTATTGGCGTGGGGACTTTTCTGTATTGTGGAGACGCATTAAAATTGTGAGCAGAGCATTTTAATCTTCATTCCATGGCCCCGTTACTTGTGGCACTCTGACGTCTACGTGTCGTGACTTTGCTACGTTACTGAGATCCGGAATCAAGGTCACGTGTGTCTTCCTCCCTGTTAGGAAGCTCTCCGTGTTCGATTCTTGGAGCCGATTGGCTGTTCATGTAGCCATGGATAACACTGTGGTCATCGAGGAGATAAGTGAGTGCCTGGAGCGACGCCCGCGCACGTTATTCTTTCAGCTAGCATTTAGAGTAGGATATAAATGTGCACGGCATTAAAGGAAATAGGACAGGAAAGACGGCTTTGATACGTGGGTAATGGAGTGCAGACCGTGTCCCGCATCGTCCCGTCTCAGAGAGGCTGTGTATGCCTTGGCTGGACTACGCGGGTGCCGCCTGCTCCGAGCCGGAGCCTGACCCGCAGCGGGGGCTCAATGGCTGCCTGGAGGGGGCGTGCGCCATGGCCATAGAGGAGATGGTGCTATGGAAGCCACTGGTGCTGCTGATCCCACTGCGCCTGGGCCTCAGCGACATCAACGAGGCCTACATGGAGACGCTGAAGGTAGGCCTCTGCCCCTCCCGCACCGTGACTAGTGTCGTTTGCGTGATATTTTACCTATTGATGGACACATCCTGTGTTCTTCACCTACATGGACTGCTATTAATAAACTCAAGGAAAGAGGCACATGGATTCATACACATTGAAACATGATGGGTGTTGGAGCTTCGCTGTCGTAGCTGGTGATGGGCTGTGCCGCGCCGTATCGTACCGCGCTGTACCGTGCCATGCCGTATCGTGCCGCGCCGTACTAACACCTGTCTCCCTGGGACCAGCAATGCTTCATGCTGCCTCAGTCTCTCGGCGTCATAGGAGGGAAACCCAACAGCGCTCACTACTTCATTGGCTTTGTGGGTAAGTTCCGCTGCCTGGGTGGGCCGCTTGGGAGTTTGACCCGAGCTGGACCTGACCCCCCCCTCCCCCCTCCAGGTGAGGAGCTCATCTACCTGGACCCCCACACCACCCAGGTTGCCGTGGAGCCGTCCCACGACGGTCAGGTGCCAGACGACACCTACCACTGTCAGCATCCGCCGTGCCGGATGAACATCCGCGAGCTGGACCCCTCCGTCGCAGTGGTATGCCAAAGCCCCATCCGCCCCGAACTGAGCTGATGACACCAGAATTTTCTGTCCTCCATAACAGTCTTTATATGTAAATATGACCACCAAGAAAATCTGCACAAACACAAGCATGTATTCAGTCAGGCTTCTTCCTGTGGGAGTAACTGGCTGTTTGCTTACTGTATAAGTCAAGCTTCTTTTCACATTATGACAGCATTTAATCACCCTTTCAAAGTGAATCAGCAGGACTCAGAATTTTGTGAATGTCTGGAAATAGCATATGTAATTCGAGATGGTTAATTGTAGCTAATGTCGACTGAAACATACTTTGCCAGATTGTTTAGTAGGACATCCCAGAATTCCAAAGCTTTGTTTTCCTTTCTGGACCCAACAGGGGTTCTTCTGCCAGACGGAGGAGGATTTTGATGACTGGTGCATGCGCATCCGAAAGGTGGGCCGGCGTGGATTCTGCTCAGTTACACTGGACACTATTGTCATGCATGGTAACGTGCAACAGTATTACGACCCGCCTGGGTGGAGGTAGCCCCACCCTGCGTATGTACAGGGTTGGGTGAGCTTCCCCCTGGTGTAATGCCGTTTGTGGCCAAAAGGGGGGCCCACATAAACACTGTTAGTGGCCATGTACAGGCACTGAGGGCTCCCTCTCCTGATTCTTCCAGATGTCCTGCAGCAGAGAGGCCCTCCCCATGTTTGAGCTGGTCGACAGTCAGCCATCACATTACGCCAGTGCTGATGTGCTCAACCTAACCCCAGGTCAGTGCCCCCCCACCTCAGATTCACATTCTCATACTTCATATTCACAAAGGGCAAACATCTTAACGAAAGCCACAACGCACAAGCATCTAAGCCCCCCCGGTCTCCGGCCTTGTAGCTCGCATACATGCCTTTTCAGTGTGTATTTAAAAATGAGTCACCCTCCTTGTAAGTGAAGGACCCCCGTGACGCAGATTGAACCCCTTTGACGGCGTTCCTCCCTCCCCCACAGATTTCTCTGACTCAGACCGACTGGAGCGGTTCTTTGACTCTGAGGATGAGGAATTTGAGATCCTGTCTCTGTGAAGCGGAGCGTTTGCCCTGTACTCGAGTACTGAGAGACCTTCGGGGTGGTGCAGTGGGGGAGGGATGGGGGGGGACAGGTCTGGCCGTCTCAGCTTTGTAACCAGCTACAGACTTACGTTCAGCTCCCAAGATGTCAGTTACAAAGGCACTAGAATCGTGGTTTATTTCATTTTTGTTTACAGTTTGCCACTAAATCCTAGTAATTTATTTTGTATATAAAATGAGAAAAACAAAAAAAGTGCAGCTTGGGGTCTTTTCCGTGTAAAACGCAGCAGCATAACTGTCCCCCAATAAAGCATCCTGTTGCAACTCTGTGCCATGGAGACGGTGCCTTGGCGGTGAGGGTGGAAACTCAGGGGTCCTGGCGTTGCCAGGCAACACGGCCAGGCACTCGGGGATGCTGAACTGGCCCGCCGCTTCGGCGCAGTGACTCATGGACGACGTGTCGCTTCTTTGCTTTGACTCCAGAGTCACACAACGGGATAACGTAAGGTCTACTTCACAAACTCTTTAGAAATACTAAACGATGTTCAGAAGCCTTATCGCAATCAATAAACATGCATAGTTACCTTCAGCAGTTGTATTTATTATGGGATAGCACTTAAAATGCAACCCTGGCAGTAGAAAGATACTCCAGGAATGTCATTAATGAAATAAAGTTAAAACTCATTAAAAAAAAAAGTTTTGAGGTTCACACTTTGTGGCTAATGACAAACTTAGCAGATGTATTGTGTCATAGGTAATAAAAATATATTTCAGACTAGAACTACTAAAAGGTTATTTTTCTGAGGTTTAGTGCTGTGGGTAAACAGGTATATTGTGTTGATTAAATAAGAAAAAGCATTTCAGGTTCTTGTCTTCATCCCGACGTGCAGAGCACAGCAGTGTACAACCAGACGGACACCAGTGACCTGTATTGCAGGGGGAGCAGCTTCGGATCATTGGGCACTATGCAGTATCCAGCTGGGTACCGTAGCAGCTGCCTGACTGGAGGGCCGGTCAGTAAGGCCCAGCACTTCCTTCCGTCCACAGCTCTTTAATTGCCTGGCTTTCAGCCTCTGCGATCACAGCTTTGCTCAGTCTCAGGATCTCCTGGTGTAAATCCTCCATGTCCTTGGCGGCATCCATCACCTGAAAAGGAACCAAGCAAAGGGCTGACACCTCCCACACAACCCCCCCCCAGACTGCCTTTCGTGCAGCCTTAGTTTTGACTGAAGAGTCAGGATTCAGGTAACAGTACTGTCACCATTTCTGCGAGTGCTGAACCAGTATCGTCAGGTTACCTTTGCGATATTAAGCTTTTGCTTCTCGCCCTTACAGGAGCTCATATTACATTTATTTTGAACTCAAAATGCTGGTAAATCCAGGGTTGGGCTGTGGCACCCAGGCCTGTTTTCGCAGGCAGTCTGTCTTTACGTTCAGGGATAGATTAGCAAGACCCCTCACCTGCCAGTTCAAGGATGGATCCTTCATCAGCTGTTTGAACCTGTGCTGCACGGCTTCCTGGAAGTCGCTCGTCTCATAGCGCTCAGCCCCGAACTGGCCCCTCCTCGCCGCTTCGGCCGGGCTTAACTGCAGGAACAGCACCAGGTCCGGTTTGGGCAGCCCCACGTCCGGGTTCCTGCACCACTCCAAGCAGAACCCCTGCAGATGAACAAGGACCCCAACTTGATCCCCACTGACGGGGTTAATAAAAAGCAGAGCAAACAGGCGGAAAGTTTCGCAGAAGGCTGGGTGACGGTTTCTTCCCTCATACATTTCCAACACTGAAGATTCAATATTTTTGTCACATGCATAACTACAGTACAGCAGTGAAATGTCACTGTTCAGGGAAAAAAGTTAAGAGAATAATTTTTATTTAAAAAAAATTATTAGAAAAGGCAATAAAATACGTATGAGTGTAATATGAAGTGCAAAGTTAGACGCAAAGTCCTTCCTCAGCATTGGTGTAAAGTGCACATGTGGTATGAGTGACATTTATCAGAATTTGAGTCCATGTATCTTAGGTAATGCAAATGAAAGACGACAACGATTGCAGTTTAAAGTTAGCACGACCTACAGGAATAAGCTTCTCTCCAGCCTGTCAGTCCTGGCCTTACGGCTACGGAGGCGTCTGCAGCCACTGGAAAAGTATGGCTTGGGTGAGATTTGTCCGCAGTTATGGGCTTTGCCCCGGTCCTGCAGGCTTGGCTGTGCCGTCCTGGTAATCTGACCCAAATCCGAATTAACGACACGAGGAGGACTGGACGTACCGGCTTGGCGCTGGTGAAGGCCACCCCTGAGAAGGCATATCTGTCCACCACGAGACTCACGCCCTGTCGCAGCTTCTCCTTCATCAGAGGCCTTAAATTGTGAGAAAGGGGTCAGACGTGTGGAGCATTCGGACTGTCCTGACACCGACAACTATGTGCAAAATGGAAACTTTCAAATCGCTAACCTTCAAAAGAGGCTAAATGACCTTAATGTATAGACTCCACCAGGGGAACAGCTATGGAGATCCATGACTCCACTCAGCAGACAGCAGCCTTGACCACATTAATAACAGGACAAAGCCACTAGGACCTTTCTAACCTACTAAATGCAGTCTGTATTTTCCATTTCTACATTTGCCAACCATTTACCTCAGTGGTAATTCTCCAACCAGCCAATCTGGATAGAGATGCATGTGATCTGCTCTAACTGGAGTAAATGCACTAATCACAGCGGACACTGGGCGAGCATCAGCCCGATACTTACGCCAGTTCCCAGCGGTTGGCGGAGAAAAGCAAATGCACAGTGTGGTCCTCGAGGTTGGTCTTATTCTCAAGGTAGGAGCTAATCATCTGACCGATCTTAGTTGTTCTGTCTGAGCAAAACAAACGCTACAAATAATAAACATCCATCTGCAATGGTAAAAATCGGCAGGGAGAAACACCGTACACCATACACCCAACACAAAATCCCAACTAACGCCATGCATTTGCATCTTGACATTTACACACTGCTATAATCCCCACGTGCAGCGTTATTTAGCTGGATTTAACTGGAGTCGATCATCTAGCTTTTCAAACGCCTACTCGCTCTTCTACCTTCAGCCAGCGGTCCCTGCAATGGCAGCGAGTGAAAACAGGTAATGCAAAGACATAAAAGTTACCTGGAAATCTCATCATTTCAGCCGGCCGACCATTCTTCTGCAGCGCCTGAACCAGCTTTTTGCACTGCGTAGTCTTGCCAGCCCTGTCAACCCCTTCCAGTATGATAAGAGCCCCTCTTCTGCCCGTCATTATTCTTATTATTTAGACCTTCGGTTTCTTTGCGCGCCTTTTCTAAAACTGACGTAGAAAGGCTATAGGGTGAAGCTCGGTCGCATCGCTACTTCTAGGAGGGGCTTCGGCCTACGCACGACGTATGCGAGCCGTATATGCGGCTTCATACGCGCATAGAATTTTTCTGCTCGCGTGTTGCGTAAGTATAAGATAAGATGTTAAGTATAACAGTCCTAAAATGGTAATGTAGCTTACAGGCATTACAGGGTATTGTGTGAGTTATGCGTTTTTTAAACTACAGTGTTTGTACTTAGTGATTTCCTGATTTCAGTTAGCAAAATCACTTCCACGTATACATCTTTTGTTGCTCGCATGCGCCATCTGCCGTTCGAAGGTTTCGCCTTCCTTCACCGTGTGTGCCATCTGATGCCAACAGAATTGTAATGGAATGCTTAATTAATTCATATATTTACACGCGTGGCCGAAATGAATGTCCACGTACATTTTTTTTCTATGAAAATAAATAGCAACACCGTGTAGCCATATTCATTTATTTTTTAATACATTAAGCATATTCTTTACAAGGCGACTGCAAATAGTTTCATTGTCTAATCATGTAATTTAAAAACGTCAGTGCCGGTGAACAGGCGTCACGCTCATTTATATTGATCTTTCTGTCCAGTTTGGGCAGACTGCGGTTTTTCGATTGGGCTGATGGTGGTGAGGTGGTGCGGGGACGCCTCGCAGAATCTCTACGCCTTGCTCTTGGGGCAGTGCTCCAGCGCATCCGCCAGGGCTGCAAACACCTTGTCAGCGTTGCTTTTGCTGCAGTTGTATCCCATCAGACCCACGCGCAGCACCTACGGGAGGGCACAAAAATGCTGCTACGATTCCTTGCCATACGTTACCATATTTAACTCTAGAGCAGCTGCATCGTGTAAGAATACCGATGTTTTCTGGGTAATTAGCATCAATACTAAAATCTTCCTCATTGGGCTGTCTACATACACTTCTTCCTGAGCTGTCTTCTGATTGGCTGAGAGAGACCCTCATGGAGGTCCAGGATAAGTACATCTTGCATGTGGGTGTCGGCATGGACACTCACCATGCCCACGGATGGCCCTAGCCCCCCGGTGATCTCCATCTGGTGGTGCTTCATGACGTACTTTGTGATGTCCCTCCAGTCATACCCCGAAGGAATGCTGATGGTGGTCACTGGAGGCAGCCTCAGATTCTGGGTGACAGATTAGAGACACGTGTGGATGCCGGTCACAGGGGCCGCGATCGGGGAATGGAGGAGGGTGAGGGGGATGCTGGGAAATGCCACTGAAGGGGAGGGGCGGGCTGTACACAAGGCGTGCCAGATCTGCCCTTTGACCCTACTGAGAATTCTGGCCATGGGATTTGATGGGATACCCTACAGTCCGGGACTCTGAATTCCCTCAGACTGATGGTGATACTCCTCAGCAGGGAGCCTTAGTGACGACCTCCTGCGTGTCACTGCCTCAGGTGGCCACTTCCCTTGGTCTGTTCCTCGGCCGTTTCTTTCGCTTTGATCCTCACCTTGTCTTTCACAAAGAGCTTGAGGCCCAGGGCTTCCAGACCCTCGTACAGATACTCAGACACCTCCTTGTGAAGCCTCCAGGAGTTCTCCAGGCCCTGAAGAACACAAGCATCAGGCTCACACTGAACTGCGGTGAGGAGCACCACATTCGTAGAAGGAAGTTACATCTACTGCTCATTGTTCTGCCTTCTGAAAATGTCTCTTCTAATATGCACATTTCAGAGAGCATTTTCATCCATCCATCCATACATCTATTTTCTGTACCCGCATGTCCTGTGCAGAGTTGCAGAGTCTGGAAGCAACGGGCGCAAGGCAGGAAACAACCCAGGATGGGGCACCAACCCATCATTTATATGTATTAATCTAATGCCCAGTCTTTTCCTTGTTGGTCCAGGATGAGACCAAATGAAAACGCAAAACATAGTGGTCTCCTCACCATTTCTGCTAGGAGGGCCAGGCTCTCTCTCAGTGAGAAGAAGCCAGATACAGGGCCAGTGTGGTGGTATCTGGAACCAAACAAAACGGCTTCATTGTTTACGCTGGGCTGCTGTTGCTGCATTTAACCCTTTACATTGCCAAGCCTTACATTCTGGCTGGCTTTCCGTCGCAGCCCCAGTAGTTGGACAGATATGTCATGTCCAGGAGGTAGGACACCGGCTTTGTCTTCCTGCTGAACATCTTTTTGCTGTGTGGGAGTAAGAATAAAGACAGAAGAATAATCACATGCTCCAGCCTGCTATCTGTGTGGCCTTCAAGCCAACGAACCTTCCTGTTAGTTGCAAACTGATCCCCATATCAGGAATAATCAGGGGTACTTCAGCAAAAGCACTGATAGCTTCTGCAAATAATTTGAAGTATTTATAATATTATTCAAAATTCATCGGTTATGTGTTTGTACAAAGTCTTTTTGAGACCTGCATTCTTTAGTCCTACTTCGACAAGGTCCAAGTGGCCCTGATGTAGGTCTGTGTCACAGTCCAATCGGTTGCAGTTTATGGCCCATTCAGAGCCAGAGACCAACACTCACCAAGCTCTGTCATTGAAGGAGAGGGGTGCCGTCCCAGGAGGGGCGTTCAAAGCCTTCTGTGAGCCGGTGTACAGGATGTCTATGTCTGTGATACACAGCAAGACAGGCTCGTGCTCCGAATCACTGGGAGAACATACGTTCGAGGTCTACTGTGAAGAGCGCCCCCCCCCCCCCGTTACAGGAACACAGCACTTCAGACTCACTCTGCTTATCCATGAAGAGAGGAGCCCCCCCCAAGGACGCCACAGAATCCACCAAGAAGAGGCATTCGTGCCTAAGAAGCGGAAACAGACCCAGGGTTATCAGAATGATGAGGGTTCCCCAGAGATGGCATCCGCCCGATCATCGGGCTGGCCGAGAAGGGGGGCTCACGTGCGACACAGGTCTCCGATTCCGTCGATGGGATGGGCGAGTCCGGAGGAAGACTCTCCGTGTGTGAGGAAAAAGAGAACCGGCTTGTGTTTGGCCAGAGCCTGATGGGGGGAAACAGACCACCATCACACTAAATTGCAGCAGGGCCATTGGGATTCCTTCTGTCACCTTTGCTTTTCAGCTTAGAGTTACTGAAACAGTCTGTGCACATTTTCTATAAGATAGCAACCAAATCAGACCAAACATTGAAAAAACGGAAGCCCTTTTGTAAGAAATAAATATATCAGTCTCACCAAGCACTGATAGGTTTTCTCTAGGCAAGCTACCCTTTATTCCAGTTACTTTTCCTGATTTTATCTGAAAAAGTTCTTTGTTATATTCTCCAGAGAGCTTTTAATGAGTTCGGATCGATTTTGTGGTGGAAAAAAACAGAATGTATGAGGAAAACAGAGGATCGGTTTGCCATAGATCACACTCAGAGTAATGAAGAGGATTATTTTGATTCGTAACTATGGGGTGAGCAGCAAGACATCATAGTCATTTGTAATGTCAATAACAAGAAATACCTGCTTAATTTCTTCATTGGTGAAATAGCCGCCCGGCGCTTTTACCAAAGTGTTAACTCGAGCACCTGTTAGAGCGAAGCAGGTTGCGTTTTACACTGAGCAGTTTGATTTTAGTTAAAGTGCCGTATCCCCGGATGAATGAAGACGCCCCCGGTGGGACGTACCTATCCTCTCGGCGATCTCTGCCGCTCGCTCGCCCCAGATCCCGTTGATGGCGATCAGGACACTCTCGCCCGGCTCCACGGTGTTGAAGATGGCGCACTCCATGGCGGTGTGACCGGAGCCGCTCACCGCGATCGTCATGTTGTTTTGTGTCTGGAAAGCATACTGGATCCCCTTCTTGATGTCGTCCATAATCTGAAGGAGGAACAGACGAAGCACTGCACCTATGATAAAAATACCTTTAAAATGTCATAACTGCAATGGGATAAGATCTGCAAGGATAAAGCAGATTTACTGCCTATACATTGTCATTTCGCATACTTATAATATATCGTTGTTTCGGTGTTGTATATAAAAATTGTTTTTCGAGCTCGCAGATCTCCTTTTGTCAGACGTAGCAGTGATCGATTACCACTTTGGCACTGCGGCAAACTTTATCAAGGTTTAATTATTAAAGTTGAAGTTTTAAATAGGCATAATAAAAGTGCAATCGTATGTGAAGTAGGTACTTGCAAATAAGTTTACAGCCGTTGTAACATCTTCACTTTAAGTTATTAAATTTATTTCTAGACAGCATACATTGAATGAATCAAATAATTGAATCAAAAAAAGGCAATATGATCATATTTAATGTCTTTTCAGAAATTATTAATCTGGATTTCATCGGCTTCAGTTCTTGCTCCCTGGTTCACAGTTAAAATTACGCACAGACAGAAATTACCTCGAACATTTCATTGTGCATGTGACCGATAATCGGTCTCCCCCCCGCTGCCAGCACCCGCGGCGGCACGTTGGACGGTCCCGGTCCGAAAAGGTACCGATAGGGAGCCTCTAAGGGCTTGAGGAGGCACGTCGGCGGCGGCACGGAGAGGGAGGACACGGAGCGGCGGAGGATGACGGGCGGCAGGGCGCCCTCCGCCACGACCTGCAGGGCGAGCAGCGCGCCCCTGCGCATTAACGCCCTCTGCATCATCCTGGGGCTCCCGCTGATGCGCGTAGCAAAGCTGGGGACTCACTGCCTTCAAATTTGGGTTTTTGTGAACATTTAAATCCAGCAGGTCTTTGACCTCTAGCCAGTAGTGTACGTCACTTGCACAGTCTTTAAAGGGCATATTAAAATGTTACCGCATTTAAGTTAAATGCTTCAAGAATTAAAATATATATTTAACTTAACGTCTTTCCAACACATAGTAAAACAAAAACATATATAATGACAACAAAAAAATCTTATTTAAAACCATTCGCTTTTTCCAACCTTTTTAATAATTAATGGAACCGGGCAGGTGTTTATCTATACAATATTCCCACAATTGCCTTTGACTTATGGATGTGAAACGTGGTAAACAGTGTAT
Organism: Mormyrops attenuatus; assembly: GCA_026777985.1. Classification (NCBI taxonomy): domain Eukaryota; kingdom Metazoa; phylum Chordata; class Actinopteri; order Osteoglossiformes; family Mormyridae; genus Mormyrops; species Mormyrops attenuatus. The sequence goes on along the minus strand of JAODKC010000047.1, from coordinate 3,043,166 downwards.
TCCAAGTGCAGTGTTTATTTGGGCATATAAAAGTACATTACAGCAGACGTATCTCCTGATTAGAAGAGCCGCCTTATCGTGCCCTTGCTCAGGGTTAGGGTTAGGGTTAGGTTAGGGTTAGGGTTAGGGTTAGGCTTTACCCATAAACTTGAACTTAAATGTGGGACATCAGTGTTACTCACATGCTATCCTCAAAATATGGACTGCAGAAATGATTCAGTGTGCCTCTTAATTATCACCTTAACACAGGAAATGATAACCATGCTGAATGTTAGGTTTTACTAATACATCAGTTGCTACATTATTCACTTTTGTTATTATAGTGTCACACTGTTATTACTGTGTGACAGATTTACGTTGTCCTTGCCTTGACAGCATGCTGTGTAACCGAGGCGTAGTTTACACTGCCGTACAAGGGGGTTAGGCGATTTCCTAACCGGGCTGTTTATTTGTGCCGTGGTTTTAGGGAAGGCGGAGAAGGGGCTGTGCTTCTGCGTGAGGCGTGATTGGCTGGCTACAGACGTGCACACACGTGTGCTCAGCACCCACTTAACTTCTCCTTTTTCTTCTAGATATTCTGATGTGAGACCATTTCTAACTGCAGGATGTGCTGACATTCACATTTGTCAAATATAAAAGTTTAATTTTAGTGCTCCTTCTTCTTGGGACATCTGCCGCCCGATCGATGAAATTACATTTACATTTACAGCATTTAGCAGACGCTCTTTTCCAGAGCGACTTACAATCAGTGCTTGGTAGTCTATATGACTGTTCTTCAAGTTATAAGCTAGACCTAAAATCAACAGCTGTCATCAAGATCAATTACCGCTAAGAACGTTGTATAAAAAAGTTGTTAGGAAAAAGAGTGCACAGGAAAGGACTGTTGGTGGGTTTTTGTTTATTGGAGAGAGTGGACAATAAGGGTGGTATTAGTCTCCAAGGTACTCCTTGAAGAGGTGTGTCTTCAGACAACACTTGAAGACAGTAATTAAAGTTTAAACAATAAAGTTCAAACATGCATCTAGGGTTGGGGGAGCTCACTGGTTTGGGGTAATGTGTAACCCACTGTTTGCTCTGTCCAGTGTCATGAGCAGTCCAGGGAGAACAGAGTGTTTTGGAGATAAGGAGACTGTCACTGTCACATCAGAGCTGGAACCAGCATCTTCTCTGACGTCCATCCGGAGACGCAAACTCACTGTTTATGATTTGATTCTGCTGCTTTACGTAACAAAACGCTTCGCTGTGCCCATTCAGTCTAAATTACGGCCTTGTTACTGCAGTCCAGGTTCTGGAGTGAGTCTTGACAACAGAAGGACGTCACAAAGACGTCATTCAGCGCCCGGCCTTTGCCTGAATGACTGACCGGCCAGCACTCGATGTGTCCGATTGCATCTTTAGCAGAATGCTACTCAGCAGATACCGTCTTGTTCCACATCGCCGTGTGACGTTCTGCCCCCCAGTCTATTAAATTTAAGTGCTGTTGATGACATAAACACCGACTAGAAGCTGGAATATTTATTTCAATGTTGCATCTTTTAAAATTGAATACAAACTATTTACAATTGAAATGTAATTGAAAACAGATTCAAATATATTGTATATTACACTTTGCGGCTCAGTGGGAATGATGCAAATATTTCCTCACGAGAGCGATAAATACCAAATGAAATCCTTCACTCAGCACCTGAATTTAGGATATTTATAGCAGTTTGCCTTTAAATGCAAATGAAATGCAGGACTTGGCATTGCAGTGTTGGGTGATAGAACCAGCTCACGGTTCAGAAAGAGGCTGTTCTTTCCAGTATAAGACACACATCAGGGCAAGGACTTTGGCTGGATTCCTTAACCTCTGGTGTTGGACAGTCAATAATTAGACTGTCCTGTAAATATGTGCGGCTCTGTTATTCACCTTAGCTTGGCCTTTGTACCGTGGCGGAGTCGGACCCCTACCACTGAGAGCGGTTAGCGCGACGGTAAGCCCAAATTTGGCATCTCCAGCCGCAAGGATAACGAGCTCTGAGGTAACACTTAGCAAAGAGTAAAAGGGGTTTGTTTGAAAGGTCTGAAATCACAGCACGACACTGTCCTAATAGTGAGCGACTCTCAGGACGTGTTCAGAGGGTGGATATGTTTGTCTTCTACTCCAGTGGTCTAATCCCAAAAGTTTCATCACCAATCACTCCTAATATATACCCCTGTGGGTAGGATACTTACCCCACCAGGGTACAATTTAAAATGAATCACCCTACTTCATGTCAAAAAGATGTTTTTATATCTACTGAAAACTCAATTGCTTTGCAAAAGAATTAGATACATTATTCTCCATTTACATATGGTAATAAGCAGAGGACAGATTCGCAGAGATGCGAACATACAGAAACACAAGAAAGTTAATGTATAAAATTCACATGGGATACTGAATTTGGGGCATGAAAACGGTTTGGTTGCCATCATGCTTATCGTCTTATCTGTGCTGTGAAATAAAAGCCCGTCGCTCCTGAAAAGCTTTGATGTAGCTGGAGGCCCATATGGCTCCAAACTCATCTGCAGAACTTTACGTTATCGGCCACCGGAACAGGCAGCAGGAAAGGAGCAGAACGTCGCTGCTCAGGGTAAAGTCACTCTGAGACTCGCCATAGCAGCTCTCTATTTGGCGACTGACTACTGATGGGGGCACTAAAATACGAGGAACAGCCGTAGGGGCCCCTTAAAAAAACAATACATCATCCATCTTGTAATGGCTGATCCCGGTTGGGGTCGTATAGCATCGCAGCCATAGGTTTCCCAGGCTGGTGTCCTGTGACAGGGTCCAGGGTCCAGGCTCTCTCCCACAGCAGTGACCCGGACATGCATTTAGATGTTGGCTGAATTGATTCTCCTCTATATATGTGTATTAAATGCTGTTATGATCTGATCAATCCTGTTGATTATTTTCTGAAATGAACCTAGCATCTCATGTGACTTTGACTTGTGGTGCTGTTTGATAAGTTGCTGCTGTATGAAGGTGCCAAGGGCTAATCAGCAATGATGTATGGCTCTTTTTATAATTCAGGCTTGGCCCCCTTTTCCAGTGAAATTTATTACTGCTTCTTTCCAGCAGAGGGAGCGGTGAGTTCATTTTACAATCGCAGAAGTTAACATCACCTGACTCACTTCCTGGATCTGGGAAGGACCCAGAAGGGTGTCATCGCCACACGGAACCCTTTGATCGCTGCTGTCTGGCCAGCGGCTGGCCTGTGTCGCTTGGTCTTTCTTAACCCGGAACCAGAATGTAAAATCTCCTGTGCTTACACCTTAAGCGGTGTTTTTCATACACTTGGGTGGATGCTACTTCTGTATGACAGCTCAAATGGCAGGAAGAGCAGCTTAAATCATGAGCTGGAATTAAAAGGGGCCTAACAAGCCAGAGACTCAGGCCACGAATATGCTTTAGCCAGCTGCCAGTTAGCTGCCAGGAGCCGTGATTTGGGGCCTGTATGCCAGTCCCAGGACAGACACCACGGTTGCAAGGTGGTCTGTTTAGCGAATCTGCGTTAAATGGAAAGATTCAAGCCCCAAGGACAAAATAATTTTGAAAAAGGGGATATTTTTGAAGACCTCTCCCATTTCTGTTCAAACTGAAAATATTTCATGATTGTGCCAATGTATGGCTTTAATTGAATTCCTTTCTAAAGTACATAAATTCACAATACATAATTCTTCCTCAAGATGCTATAATTGTTCAAGCGCTCATCATGTAGAAACAGGAAGTGACATAGGGGCTGAGTCATCGTCCTGTGAACTGGCACGGTGTGAGTGTCACGCACTTCTGCATCAGGAGTCCTAGGACCTGTCCTGTTTGCTCCGAACCATAGTGTCTGCCGTTGGTCACTTCTGTTGACCTTACGCGTCCTCTGCAAGAGGGCCATGCGGCGTCCCATCGAACGCGGTGGCCTTGGCGCCGTGCCCTTTGCTGCTAATGAATTATTCACAACCGGATCCACTCAGTGGAGACAAGATGGCCGCCGGGTCACTCACAGAAATGTCACAACAACCGTGACATCTGTCTCCCCCAAATCCTGTGACAGGGCATTGGTAGAAAGTCCACCCCCTCCTATTCCCGCCCCCAGAGGTGTTGACTCAGAGCATTAAAGCCATAGCCGTGTTGAGCCCAGATCACTCAGGGAGGTGCAAACATTTCTGACAGAACCACAGTGCCAGTTGCCATGCTGGATGGGAATTAACAGAATTCCCACCCACGGGAATCTGCCGCCCTTCCGTGGAAGAAGTGGTGCTGTCTGTTAAAAAGGCAATTTCCAGCAGTGCTGGACTGGAGCCATGTGACTATGTGAAGGTCAGGGGTCGTGGTTTTCTTACACTTTCTCAGGACAGAAACCGAGCCGTCCCCATCCTGCAGTCACCATGGTACATTCCGGAGGCCTGTAGGCGAGGCCCATGCAGTGATCTCTATTGTGAGGGAGCCACATTAACAATAGATTCCAGCTGCCCCACCCATCTCACTACACAGACAGCGTGTCATCGTTTAACCATTCCCTGGGGGCTGTGTGCCACCCCCGTTTTAAAGGTGCAGGTACCGGGTACAGATGTGGCTCCGCTTGGGACATCTTAGGCTAAACATCTGCATTCAGATGTCAAAGGGATCCTTGGTAGAGTTTCACGTCGTAAAAGAGTGCAAAGAGAAATGTTTCCCCCAAAAAATGTTCTAAGGGGGGAAGCTGAAAGAAATAAAAATCTTTCAGTTTTTGATTTTTATTAATTTGTCAGAAGAAATAGCTGCCTGATTAAATTCACACCTTTATGTCTAATACACATTACCTGTGTGTATTTTTGGTTTTTGATATTACTGCAGCATATATATACAGCATGCATAGTTTTTTATATTGGGCCAGTTCATTTATATCGCACTGTCAAATTAGAATTTTGTCTGTATCTTGTATTATTTTGCATTATACATAAAACCTTCCAGTAGTAGGATGTTTTTCCCTGGCTTTTGCGTGATTGTAATTCTCTTCATGTATCTTTCATACTGAGCTGGCTGTCACGCCCTCTCCTCAGTGTCACGTTGCATTAGAGGCAGAGTACGCATCCTCTGCAGCACACACTCCTCCAGCACACTTCCCTGTCAGTGGATGGCTACGTGTCACATGATGGGAGTCACATGACCATGTCAGATGAGTGTCACCAGCCAAGGAAGCTGCACGGCTCCCAGCGTGCACTGCACCCATTCAGAGGTGCTTGTTTGGTGGCTAATCTGAGACGCTCTGGCTCATCTTCAAGCCATCTTCTCTCCAGACTTCCAGATGAGGATCTGAATGTTTGGGGTGGAAGTTGCCCTTATCTGTGCACATCTGCCAGTCCCTGGGAAAGATGGCCAAGCGAGAGTCACCTCCATGTGGAGTGATATCTTCAGAATCTTATTATAAGTCAGAATGTGGCAGTTTGGTTTGTATAGACACCGCAGAGAGAGGGTACATTCACAGTGAAAGAGATTTCGAGGAATCAGTTTTGCTGGCTTCCATTAGCTCTAAAAACATGATGTTTTGTATTGTAACTAATCCTTCCTTGCTGCATAGTAAACATCCTTGGGTTTGTGCCAGAGTAGTGAACATTAAAGATGCTGACACAATACCACTTGCATTATGGGTAGTTGGTCCAATTTGTCCATCACATATTCCACCATGATGCAGCTTGATGTACTGGGCCCATACAATTATAATATTCCATTGAGGCATCATTGAAAGGCTATGGGCTTGAAAGCGGCACCAGCTTCTGCATGTCCGTCCTGCTTTGTTGTGAAATTTACACCCAGAATATGGTGACATGCAGAACTGGGGACAGGGAAACGTAGAAGAAGCCAGTTCATACAACCCTATGGATCAGGGTTTATAAACCATTTGGACTTAATAAGCAGTTATAGAATTAGCTCATTCTAAATGCCTTCTGTCCCAGATGGTGTGTATTGTTATTATACATGATAATACCAGACAATAAATCAGTCATCTCGGCTTAACTGAACAATAACTTGCATTTGTTTTTCCACAGTTTAACAGAGGGACATTTCAGCATGACCTACAAACTCCATTCACCAAATGAAGCACGTCTAAAAATGATCATGTATAAGCTAATTCTGCATAGAAATCGAACTCTAGCAGGTAGCATGAAGCTACGGCTCCGCACTTCCTGGAGCTTAACACCGAGTGGCCGTTTTTTTCTGGGGGGGCGAGCTCTCCCTGGGATGCTAGCCCCTTCCTCATCTCCACCTCCCCCCACAGATACACAGCCCTCCCCTTTCTCTCTCTCTCTCGCTTGCTCGCTCTCCTTCTCTCACTCTCCTTCTCTCGCTCTCCCTGTACTGCATTGATGCTGTTGTCTGCCTCGCTGGTGATGTCATAGCTCGCTGCTGCTTAGCATCTCAGCCCTGGCTGGTCAACAGAGCCATTTTGCCTTCTGGATCACTGAGCGCGCAGCGGCCGGTCCCTGTCGCCCCCGCTCCCCGACCCCCTCCCCTTTCGGACACGGCAGTCGGTACCAGGCCCCGCAGCGCATCCGGCCGCACCCGCTCCCGGCGACTCGTAAGCCGGTCTCCCTGCTGCTCGGGCGTGAGGAACAGGGGAGGCTGAACGGAGGCTGAGGCAGCAGCAGAGCCAGGAGCCCCTGGGAGAGGCAGGGACAGCCACCGTCAACAGAAACGTGACACCGGCAAGGTAAGATGCTCCCCAACCTCCGCGTCCCCTGGAAAATTGAAAATTGCTCTTTATATTGACTAGGCTTTGTGAAAATTTATTGCTGGAGATGAAAGATGGTTCTTTTATGATGGGTGGGGGGTGGGGGGTGCGGGTGAGGCTGTTGACGTCTTAGAGCTCGTCTGGTGGGTGGCAAACAAGAATCTCAAAGCTTTTGCTTATATGAAATTATTTTTTTGCTCCTGTAAGACTGGAATATTGTTTCTGCATCTGAGAAGGTTTTGGAGAAATGCGTTGTCATTCAGGGCCAATGTCAAAGGGAAATCAAATACACTTATCTGAAGGTTTTGATTGGACAACGGAACATCTGTATTGTAGCTAAAATATTCCTCAGAAATATGATATAGATATAACATAGATAATACCCTTCAGATTATGTTAATGATGAAACCCAGTCAGTATATAAATTTAAGCAACATTTTTTGCTGGATTCCCCCGGGGTACCATAGATTAATGATTAATAAGTGACGCTGAAATCACACAAATTTTATTTAAAATAATGCTAAACACAAACTGGTCCTTTTTTAAGAAAAAAAAATACATTTATTTTAGCACTTGAAGCTATTTATAGAAGAGGTAGATTTTGTAGGATTTATTACGATTTCAAAGCGCCGACCACGGTAGCAAACATGGATCCGGGCGTCAGGTAACACGCAGGTGAACGACGGAACAGCTACGGGGATTTTAATGGCGTATAAACAGATATTCTAGGGATTTCCGCTCAGATTTGTGGCTGTCTTTCCAGGCTTCGTTTACATCGTCGTGTACTAAAACATAGGTTTAATGCTGTTCGGCATCACAGCAGAAAATGCTGAGTTGTCCTCCCAAGGTTTCAGCCCTGAGATGCGATCTCCACGCAGAGCCGTCGTGCTGCGAGGCGCATGACCGCCGCCGGTGCATTATTTATTATACGGTGCGCGTTCCCGGGCGGGTCCGCGCGGCTGCCGCTGAAATAACGGCAGTGACTTGCGAAATATCGGCGTCAGAATTTGGCCGGCCGGGTCCCTCCCTGTTGCCGATACGAATGCATTGGTCTGCTGCGGCTGCCAAAAAAAAAGGCGACGGTCGCCCATTTTACCGGATAGACCAGGCGGTCGCTTTTAAGGTATGAGGGGAGCAGAGCTAAGGGAATCCTTTTTAAGGTAATAATAATAATAATAATAATAATAATAATAATAATAATAATAATGTGCCAAATGTCTGAAGGGAACAAAAGAAAACAAAATAAATGATACTGGTCAACACGGCATTATTTTAAAAGACATGCATCATTTTGACGTTAATTTCTAATACGAGAAACGTACGTCATCTGTGGTCGTGGCTGAGGTAGCGGATGATTCACGCCTGAGTGGGGCAGTCGTATCTCGGCCCAGGGAGGGCAACAAAAGCAGGGAGTGTCATGGCCGCTGCAGCTCCAGCGGGCCTTGTAGTTACTGGTTTTAATGGTTTTAGTGGTTTCGGGTGGATTGGCACGTAAGGGCTCCTTGTCCTCAAGGGCAAGTGCTCCCCCTTGATGATCTTTGACAGATGCTGAATCACAGCAGAGTTCTCAGTGTCACGTGAGCCGAGTTGATGTTTAATGTATGTGGTGGCTGAAAGAAGATGGCGGAGATGTTCTCCTCCATCGCAGCCCGTCTCGGCAGCTGAGTAGCTCAGGCTCAGGCTGGTGGGTCGTTTAAGGCGGCGTGAACATGGTTTTATTACAAGGTGACAACAGAACAACCTTGGTTGGTAATTGGTGAAGCGGAGGGTGGGGGGTGTTGATACAGTGCCTTTTCCGTAGTCCTGATGGGAGTGGCTAATCAGATCCCATCTGAACCATGGTCACACTTTCTTTGTTGCCGCTTGTCTCGACATCGCCGTGTGATGTGTGGCATCTTGGGGGGGGGTAAATAGCCTCCGGACTCACCCATCCTGGGTTTGGTGCCGGGTCAGACCGTCCTAGCAGCCATCGGCAAGCGGCTCTGAACAAAGAGGAGGGGGTTTCTCCAACAGGCCCCACAGAAACCCAGGGCATGCCCGCAAAAAATGTACGGCATACAAATGACACGCGGCAAGCAGGCATCCCAGCTGTCAGAGCACCGTCCACCACAGATAAAACCCCCAATATATCAGTTCTTAAGTACAATAGAATAATACTGAAATGAAATAGAATATAAAGTTATGCCTCTGAGAATGCACTATGAAAAAGTATTTTCCAGTGCATAAATATCCCCATGATAGATTAATGTTTACAGTAAAGGATTTCATGTGGTCGCATTTTTTTATATGGAAATTTCCAGACATATAACACAATTGTTAACTTTTACTGTTAACTTGCTGGGCATTCGCTTGATTGTGTGTTAGGGATTTCCAGTAAGATGGGGAGCCATTCATACCTCGGTTCCTTGGGGACTCAGTTTTACATTTTGTCTTGCCGTGACCCAGGCTTGCCATTTCCTCTTCCAGGTTGTGACCGCGTCAGCCCTCGTCCAGTCAGCAGCCCCCCTGGACTGCAAAGCGGGGGCACCATGGCAGGCGCCTCGGTCAAGGTGGCGGTGCGCGTGCGCCCCTTCAACTCGCGGGAGATTGGGCGCGAGAGCAAATGCATCATCCAGATGACGGGGAACACCACCAGTGAGTACCAGCCTTGGTCACCGGGAGGCGCCAGAGAGTGATGCACACGTCGTACAGGGAGGGTCGACATTTCCGCTGGTGAACCTAACTAGGAGTCAACATGACGGTGGCTTAAATGAAAAAGAATGGAGTTTTGGTGAAATGTCCAACATCGCTCAGATTTTTTGGGTTAATGAAAACAAGCAGCCTAGGTTGGATCAAGCACATGCACATTAAAAGTAAATGTTATTACTATTGATACGATTCCAGAAAATAAAAGAACATTCATCAGGTAGCTGTATGTGAGGAGAGGAACTCGTGTTTTTTTACATCGGACACTGGAGCAGAGACTCCAGTCAGTAAGGATTGGAGTGGGCTGGACTTTATCTGCAAGACCTGCCGACCATCTGGCTCTGTGACCTTCACCAAATCCAGGGCGGGTGGTGGTGGTGGTGGTGGG
>JAODKC010000047.1:3022287-3033074 GCA_026777985.1 Mormyrops attenuatus | reverse complement strand
CCCCCCCCCCCCCCCCCCCCCGCGGCCGCGGCCCCCCCCCCCCCCCCGGGGGGGGGGGGGGGGGGGGGGGGGGGGGCCCGGCCCCCCCGCTTTTCAGGCTATACAGTGGAGACTGTTCACATTCCCACCTACTGTGAACTGAATAATGAACCTCATGCATCTGGGCTTGTTTTTTTAATACCACTGTGGAAACACAGGTGCGTGTCGAGCTATAAATCTTTATCGCTGTGATGTGACATCACTGCCGTGCATTCCCCATAAGGACAGTGTGAACCTCTCTCCGTATCGGCCTCTTATCACCTGGCTGTCTACCTCAGTTTGATTTGGCCTGTGCTGAAGTTTCTGAAACCATTCAGAGACGCCCGCTTTGCCGCTGCCACCGGGCACCAACCCTGGCATTGTCTTTGTCAGGTCTCTGAATGGGTGCAGTGTGATGTGGCAAAGTAGCTATGCTCTGAGATGTGTAACTGGAAGGCGATTGGCGTCTGTCCTCGGAGTCGCAGCTCATACCGTGAGCTGTCCCAGCAGCCGCGATGGCGCCCATGTGTCAGCCACACCCCAGCATCTCCCAAATGCCAGTTCCCTGGAAAATCCAGTGACTGCTGGGATCTCCCAAAGCTTCCAGGAGAAAGTTGTCTGCTCCTTGCTGAGCTGGGGTCTTTCTGATTGGTCGACGCATGACCATTTTATTGAATTACAAAGCACTTACTGCCTGGATACAGTGTCTCCTTGTGAGGAGATTTCAGTTTAGTATGGTGGTGTGACTTAAAAAATTCAAAATTTGTGTAGATTTGTTTATTTTTGTTTTGCTTTTTTTAATGCTACGAAATAACCAAAATCATGGTCACTTTATTTAAATAGTTCTTGTCCTAGTAAAAAGTAAAAAAAATAATAATAATATGCATCAGAAAAATCCAGATAAGTGTGTCCAGCCATTATGGTGATACCAACGTGAAAAAACGTCCCATCAGCCAGAGAAATTGATCTGAGGTGCCTTTTATCAGCTGGAGGATGAAGAAAGTGTGACAGGCCTCTTGGCCGCTTCAGGCAGCGTGGAGGACGGCTTACATGAGCGCAGGTATGGGTGGAGGTCCTCATGGGAGAGGCCGCTGGGAGGGTGGGGGGGGGACTTGGTTTCCGGTCTGCCGCACACGCGCAAAACCATTCTGTCAATAATGGATGAGGCCTTTGAAATATTTACCGTTCAGCCCGGTTTAGGCGCCCCCTCCCCCCAGAGGGATTCTAGCGACTTGGATTCCTTCAGGGGCCTTTATCCGGGAGGTGTTTTGCATAGTTAAGCTCATGTTACGAATGGAACGCGTCTCTTTCCGTCGATGCTTTTCAGTTCTACGTCCTCAATGTCTCCTTCGATTTGGCTCTTTCTAGTTTTCTTTCGGAGTAAATCAGCCTGTTTTGGGTGCATGAATTAAGCCTGAGAAGTTGCGATTTTGGAGGCTAACGAGACGGCTATATTGATCTGGAGGCCTCGGTAGCGATGAATGCTAACTGATAACTTGTCGACTGCTGGCGGATACCTGCGAAAACTCAAAAAAGACAAAAACGCATATCAAAAATAATTTCATAAGAAAAGTCTGTGCCGGCGGCCATGTTTACCCATTCTGCCGCGGTTTCACATAGCTCTCCCACTCCATGGAGAATAACAAATAAAAGGCTCATTCAGTCCATGTGACCCTCAGACCTTATTCACAGAATGTACAGGACCCCCCTTCCTCCTTGGTGCTGGTCTCCACGGCTTCCAGCTTGGCTGCCAGGTCTTCTGAAATCACAAAGAGCTGTTCTGCCCAGCGTGCCAGCAGGTGCCAGCCGCCCATCACCGTGGAGGAGCTCTGAGTTTGCGATGGTGGAGCGAAACAGCTGAGGCCTCCAGCACCAGTAGCCCTAGACTGAGATCGATGTCCGATCCGTTCCCGCCATTTTCCTTTCTCCGCCTGCAGTAATGATGAGTGGTGACACGGACTCCCGGCCTCATTCACGCTTGGCTCCGTGATCAAGCCGCATTTTTTTTCCTCTGTGAAATGCCACACGCATTGTTGACATGTCAGTGTGTGTCACGCCCGTGTACAAAGATACCCATGCCTTCTGAGGATGCTTGAGTTTGAAAGGGGAACACCCATCCATCCCCAGCGCACTTACCGTGGACGGGGGTCATGGAGGGGGTTAGGCTGTTCCGGGCTGCACAGGACCCACGGCGGAGGTACACCCTGGACAAGGGGAATTTAGAAATGTCAGTGTTAGCTGTCATTGGATGACAGGAGGAAACTGGATTATCTGCCCAGCAAGCGAAGAACAGGCAAGTCCCCCACGAACAGTGGAGGCAAGATATAAAGGGCGTGGGCGTGTTTGGTAATAATGTGACACATTATGCCACATTTTATAGCTTGAAAACAAACAAATGGAGTTATTTCCTGAAAAAAATGTATTGTTACCTTTTTTGATCAATATGAGGGTCAGTTTTTTTTTTACCTGCATAGTTTGATTTTTAAAGTTGTTAAGTAAAATGATAGAATGTCATACACAGCGAAGGCGTGTTTTGCGGTTCGGTGATGCGCCAGTACTTCCCCTTTAAGAATGAAAGGCCTTGGGATCTCGTAGCTGCCTCGGCTCCGTGGACGGTCGATTGTGTACCCGCTTACAGAAGAAGCAGGCCAGTGGGAGGCAGGCCTTTCAGGAATGGATGATGTCATGATGTCTGTGGCCTCGGCCATGGAGGCAGAGCAGGAGGGCAGTTAAAAAAAAAAAGGCTCTCATTGTCCTTGTGGTGTGGCTCGGCGGGAAGAAGGCAGGACGCGGCTTTGTGCAGGGCTCCGGCACAGAAAGGGTTACGGATCGCGGGGTAGGAGTGGGCTGCTGGCTCTGGCCGTTCGCAGGAAGGAGGCGACGGAGCCCTGAAAGGGGTTTATTTTGCGGGGTGCCAGATGCAATACCTCCACCGGAATGTAAATGCCTGACTAGGAGGTAGCACACAAGACTCAGTGGCCCCACCCAGTGGATGTTTGGGTTGGTTCCTTCCCCTGGGCTTTGTTGCTGTTTTTGGGCATTATTAGAAGATTATTTAGCAAATTGATCAGATATTGTGAATTGTGATGTGTTTGAGCAATTGTATCGCTATGGTAACTGTGTCTACTCATAGCAGATAGAAACAGGTGTCAGAAAGTTGCAGGAATAATGTCTGGATGGTGCTGTCCATTCTACCCCCCATCTGGGCCCCGTCATGGTTCAGTCCTACTGAGTTGCTCTCTGCTCCTTTGTATCAGCGGTTCGGGGGGTGGGGGGGGGGTGAGGTTTCATCTCTGCTGTCGGGGTTGCTGATGGACCAGAAAATTCCTATTGACTGGAGCAAGTCACCCATGAGACGCTGACATCACCCAGGCCTTGTGGCTGTCAGAGCGCTGCCCTCCCCGGGACTGGAGTGCGGTAATGCGGGTAGGACGGGTCAACCAGGGTAAGACATGTAAAGGTTAAAGCAGGACCAGGGTTGGTGACATCGAAGACCTCGCTGTTAACTGTGGACCGTGCCTCTCTATAGGCTCATAAAAGGTTATTTATTCAGGCATTCCGCTGACTGCGTGTTTGTCATGTCGCTCATGGTGATTTTTCTCGTCTCTGCTTTGAAACCCCTATTCAGCCAGAGACTCTCCCATTGGTGGCTAGCTTTGCCAAGGGGCACTGGGAGCCGCGCCGTTATTGGCCGATTTGGAGATTTGGTGGCCATGGAGCTGGCTTTCGATCAGCGGTGTGGAATTGAGGGTGGCCCCAGGCCTGGCCTGAAATCCCATCCCGGCCTTTCATGTATTTTCCAGAGCTGTAGTCTGCTTTTTATTGGGCGAGTGGGTGGGCTTGCCACGATTCAATTTGAGAAATTTGCAGGAAGGGGGCGCTATGAGGAAGAGGGCAGGGTAACAACAGGCCTGCGGGGGTGTTATGATGCATTCCGCTTCGCCGTCTGCTTTGGGCGCCATGTTGTAGCTCCAGCTGAGTCCTCTTTCAAAAACACAGCCTTGTCCCATCAAAAGAAGCCCCCAGAATGCCCGGGAAACAGGCCTGCAGGCGGCCGACGTACCCCCACCCCCCCCCCCCCCCGCCACACACACACACACACACATCACAGTTCCCACAGCCAATATGAAGACCTGGTCTCCTAGCAACAGGGCTCCTGTATGACAAGGCAGTTTTTGTTACAATATTGAATTACAATTTTATGGAAGCTTATGCCCGAAGGAAATATATTTTGCTAATATGTATACATTACTGCAGAATATTATTATTTTTTATGTGTAATTTTGTGCATATATAGGCCATATTTTGTCATGCTTATTGTATCACTTGAATGCTGCTTGTTTTAATATAGATATTTGTTATATAATATATATAATATAGACGATTCACATTTGTTTATTTTCTGTGTAATATCCTAGGAGGTTGCCTCTTTATGGGGGCTTTGGTTCCGTCTGACTGGTCCGGATAACGTTTGTTTGTTCTTGGCATGTATGATTTGGTGATGAGATTACTGTCCTGTCTGCTTTCACGGAAATTGGACTAACCCATAGGTGAACCAGGGCGAAAGCCGTTTTAGCGGAATCGCCGGGAATGTTCTAGGGAAAATGACATTTCTTCGATGTCTATTAAATCATTGGCTGTTTTTATCCGCAATTGGCTCCTGCTTAATGAGCCTGAGATGCGATAAAGTTTCCATTTTCACAATTTTTCAGCATTGAAGCTTTAATATGATGGATACAAATGGATAAGGCTAATTGTGAGAGAACTCAGCGGAATTTATAGATTTCAGTTTAGTTTAATATACAGTGCAGCTGCATTCAGCTGCATTCAGCCAGCTTCACATTGATATATTTTCCCAGTTTAAATCAATGATAATCCAGAGTAGATTTTGAGAGAAAGCTTTGATAACACTTGTGCTAACACTGCTGTGCTACTGTCTAAATCAATGAAGTCATTCTTCATGTCATAGTGAACGGCAGGCATCTTCTATGGAAAGATTGTTGTTTCCAACGATGGATCAGTATCGGTGGTTTAACGCAAGGAGTCTCACTTCACTTAATCATAACCACCTAACAGCTGTTTATGCTCCTGACTGATCCTGGAAAATGCCGAGCAAGTGAACATGTCTGGCGGGATGTTTAGACGGGGTTCATCCCTGAAGTCCACATGATGCTCCTGATTTGTGTCTGTGACGCTGAACTCTACATAGAGTCACACTCCTTACACAAGACCTAGATCATGTGTCCTGAATCATTGCAATGGGTCGAACTCTCAAAACTGAGAATGTCTATTTTTACGCTTCTCCTGCATGCTGTGCCGTTTGAGAGTCCGGGGCCACCTTGAGGTTGTAGGATGCAGAGCACTGGGGATGAGGCCTTGCGGCCTCCACTAGCAGATTCCATGGGACATGCTCACAGTGCGTCTGTCCTGATAATATCCCTCTTGCAGAAATGGTTAGTCTCCAACGGGGATGTAGTTAGAGAATTTGGGCCCCATGAAAACATATCCTAGGGGGGCCCCAAATTTTTTAGGTTCCCTGTCACGCAGGGGCCCTAGGAATTGCCCTTAGTACCCATCCCCCCTCCGTCACGGCATCCCTGGTCTACCACTCTGTGCAGGACTGGCCTTCTCTGAACACGGGGCATGATCCTTTGTGATGATGTTCCTGAAACATCTGCACTGATCCTGAAGGTCGTTCTCGAGTGATGGTTTCTGTAAGGGACACTGCAAAGTGGCCTAACTGCTTTATTCACTAGTAAAATCCTGTCACTGCAATCCAGTAGCTGTGCTGTTAGTTATGCATGAGGGAGCGTGGCAGCCAGGTTGAACTATAAGGAGTAAACATCTGTCATTTCAATGTCTTATATTGTAACATCATGTCCACCTTCTTCATGCAGATGCTGTGATCTGTCTGTCTGTCTGCCTGCCTGTCTGTCTGTCTGTCTGTCTGTCTGTCTGTATGTATTCATGGCAGGTAAAGTGTTAGCATTTTGCCTACGAATGAGGACAGGAAGTGCTGTGTTTCCTCTGGTATCTCAGCTCGTACTGTAGCCTCAGCTCGTTTTAGAGGTGACTGTAGGTCTCGTTACACTGCGAACCCCGGTGCACCGGCCTGGTTCAGCAGATTACGCAGGCCCCTGCCCCCCCTCCCGCATTTCTGTTTTTTTTCTGTTAAACAAGGAAAACAGCAGAAGCTCCCCGCAGGAAGCCTTCATCATTTATTTGAAATGCCCAGAGAAGCAAGTGTCACCTCTCCATGTGACGTGGGGGGGGGGCTTCAGGCTTCCTGAGGATAGCCTGTATGCCAGGACTTCTCGGCCTGTCCTACCATGTGCTTGTACCTTCCTGTGTGTGTGCGCGTGCGTGTGCGTGTGTGTGTGTGTGTGCGCGTGCGTGCGCATGCGCGTGTCGATGTCTAAGAACCAGGAATTGAGCATAGATGGTTCTGGTCCATTTCCGCAGTAGCTCGTTGACGTGGCAGGTCTAGGAGCAGGCTTCTACCATGACGGATTAGGGGTGTGTATGCCCTCCCCACACGCTGACTGCACATCCTCCCACCCCACAATGAGAGGAGTGTCGTCCATGATAAAGCTGCTGTTTATCTCTTTGATTTAGCAAAAGGATCAAAGGCGAACTAATCCCTCATGTGTGGGAAGAGCCTGTGAAAACACTGAAGGGACCTTGAAGCTTAGCATGTAGCCACACTGGGTGAACACGTCACCCTGCAATAAGGACGACTGAGCCCTTTAATAGCACCATTAAACTCTTGTTTTGTTGTTAGAGACATCGTGGTCTGGGGTGCCATAAACTAAGGTACAGGCCTCAAGGATATTTGGGCTATTGCCTTGATAGCCAACTTAATAAAACCTTAACTTAATACGTACTGTTTAAAGGAGAAAGCACAACACATCGATATTTCAATTCCAGTATTTATTGCCAGCCAGACTGAAGCTACCTCTATTGTCTTTGGTTTAATTTCCTCCCCAGTGATTTATTTGTAGAGCTCTTATAAAAGCCCCCATATTTTCCCCTCCCTGGAAGCGCAGAGACTCTGTAAAACTGCCTCCCACCTTTCCTTCAATGCGTATCAATTTCCTCAAACGGCGATGCGTCAATGCCATTCACACTTGGCAGCAAATGAAGTTGAATCGAGGTAATTGAAATGAATTTTCCGGGCGGAGGGTTTCTGAGAAGGTCGACCGGCAGATGCTTGAAGTGAGGTGTTCACTGATTTGCGGTAATTATAGAATCACCTTAAAATCATTTCGCTGAGCAGTGACCTTTGGGCCATGTAAAGGACACGTGGAGATCTGCTTGTACCTTCTCTCTGGACCTTGTTCTTCAGTGTCCCTGTAGACTCAGAACCTGCCGAAACCTTTGGAGACCAGCATTAGGGTTAGATTTTTCTTCTTTGAGGTATCTTAGATGGGCCTTCATCTGATTTCCAGGGTGGCAGTAACTCATGTCTGTTAAATCTGTAGTCAGCATTGCAAAGAGCTCCTCTTGGATGCTTCAGTTCCATGGATGTGAAAGGGTAACTCACAAATCACGCTGGCATCTCTTTAAAGTGGTGAAGGCGGTACGGGCCCTAGGAAGAGAACGTTAATAAAGGCGAGACGTCCTCAGTCCCCCCGCTGATCTGCAGACGCTTCTCTAAATGTAATTGGCCTTGCCGTTTACACCGCCGTTGATTTTTTTGCTTCTGGGAATCGTGTTCTAGAGCCTTCCCAGCCAGTGTCCTGACTCATGGAAGAATGAGGAAAAATGCACAGAAAACAACAAGGGTATTATCTGTTGCGTTTTATACCTTGGTATGCAGTGCCCCGTATGTCTGGTTACACACAGTATGTCATAGTAATCTGTCCTGAATAGACAATTCAGTGTCTCATCAGGGTTTTTAAACATTGTGCAATCAATGTTTGATTGATTGATTTTCATATATTATTTTTAATCTGTCAGTCTGGTGTCATTTAAATGCCTAATGTGGTCATTTGTGAATATATAGCGATACTTATATAGGCCTCGGTTGTGATGAGAGTTAATGATTGTGTGTCTCAGATGGATCCTGCTCGCTGGTCTCTTAGCACAGCTCTCTGTTTGGCTGCCCCTTTGCTTCATGCCCATAGCCTTTAGCCTCGCCTGTTCTTAACTCTCTTTCCTGTCTTACAGCTATCCTCAACCCCAAGCAGCCCAAGGAGAACAAGAGCTTCAACTTTGACTTTTCCTACTGGTCACATACCTCGGTGAGTGACTCAAGCTGCATCTTTCCATCTCTGTAGTCCAGTTACCCATCTGATGTCTGTTTTAGTTGTTTTGTCCAATTGGAGTCCCTGTTAAACAGAAAAACACAATAAGACGACCAATTAAATGTAAAGTAGTGCTTTCCGAAAACATAGGTACAGACAGACACACAAATGAAAGATACCGAGATACCTAATGAAAAACATTATGTGTGATACTGCATATCCAATGTCACTCTTGTCGTCCTGCAGCCCGAAGATATCAACTATGCGTCCCAGCAGCAGGTATATCGGGACATCGGCGAGGAGATGCTGCTTCACGCCTTCGAGGGCTACAACGTCTGCATCTTTGCATACGGCCAGACGGGTGCCGGCAAGTCCTACACCATGATGGGCAAGCAGGAGCCCGGACAGCAGGGAATCATACCGCTGGTGTGGAGTCGCCGGGGAGATGCTGGGCTGCAGACTGCCAGGGGGAGGGACGGATACATAGATAGATAGATACATAGATAGATAGATAGATAGATAGATAGATGGATAGAGAAAGAAAGAAAGATAGATAGATAGATAGATAGATAGATGGAAAGATGGAAAGATGGATGATCATGATGCTTATACACCTAGGAAGCCTAGAAAGTTCTTTGCAGGATGCTGGAAATGTGGAATTTAACCCATCTCCATTGCTCTTTGCCTAGTTGTGTGAAGACCTCTTTACCAAGATCAATGACAGCAATAACGACAACAGTATGTCCTACTCTGTAGAGGTGAGCAGAACGCATTTTCCCCGCTTGAGCTTGTCACAGAAAGTGATGTCATGACTCGGCACTGTCAGGCAGGAAAATGCGACGCCTTGTGTTCTTCGCCAGGTCAGCTACATGGAGATCTACTGCGAGCGCGTGCGGGACCTGCTTAACCCCAAGAACAAGGGGAACCTGCGTGTGCGGGAGCACCCCCTGATGGGACCCTATGTGGAGGACCTATCCAAGCTGGCTGTCACCTCGTACAATGACATCCAGGATCTGATGGACTCCGGCAACAAAGCCAGGTAGCAGGCTAATGCTTTGGTGACATCTGGTAGCATGGCTGGTCCATGAATAAGCTAGGTCTAGTGATGACGTCTAACACTGGACATCCATAATTAAACGGCCAGCATATGTGTGACCGAACGTGAAGTACATTTTCATGCAGACTTGACTTGCAAGTCAGGCTAAGTCTTGAAGGAGTAAAATTGCCTTGCTAAGTCGGCACCCCCTCAGACGATGTCACCTTATGGGTTGACTGTATGGAGACTATCCTGTATACTCATCCTAATGAGGACTCTCTCATTGGTGTTAGAACAATTGAAGGACTGAGCTGAGGCTAATCAGGGCTGACGGAGGAACCCCCACGTGTTATTTCCATGTGTTCTTTATCCCTTTGAAAAGAACATCTGCTCAGCTATGAAGGACATTACAGTAGATCACATACGAGGGGAAACTACTGGGCTAGTAGCTAATGCTACACTGATTTGGTGGCTGGGAGGTTGGTTCATGTTCCGGCAGATGTTTATCCAGAATAAATTGGACGTGTTTCGAAGGGCCCGCGGGGCAACATGCTGACCCAGAGGTCCTCTTTCCCCTTAGGACGGTGGCTGCCACCAACATGAACGAGACTAGCAGTCGCTCCCATGCGGTCTTCAACATCATCTTCACCCAGCGGAGACATGACGCCGAGACTGATAATACCAGTGAGAAGGTAGGGTCGTCACGGGCGCGGAGCTTTGGAAAGGCGTCCCCTGCGTGCCTGTATGTAGGGCTGGTCCAAGGCATAAACGAACTAGGCGGCTGCTTAGGGCCCAGTGACCACCAGGGGGCTCCCATCAGATCAGGCAGTCAGAATGGGAAGGACCATAAATACAAAATAATGTAAAATAAAACAAATAAAAACTAGATTAACCAAGTTTTGGTTAGGGCCCCGAAAAGGGTGGGGCTGGCCTATGTGTTGTACTGTAGGGATACATTTTAAGCATCAGTCCTGAAAAACAGGTAGTATATAGATGTCTTGGTAACATGGTTATAATGTGTTATGTCTTTTTATAAACAGTTAAAGCCATGTTTATAATACTTTATGAATGCATTCTAATGAATTATGAAGGTTTTTATACTGCTTTAAATAAAGTGTTAAAGTTCCTGAGCCATTTACTTTTACTTAGAATCTAAGTGTCTCAAAACAATTTGTTCTAATTTTTCATTTTTTGAGATTTGTTTGGGGGGGGAGTGAGGGATGATTAATTGCTTTTAAGTGACAGCCAATGAGAAATGAAAGAATAGAAATGCAGGTGTGTGTGTGTGCGCATGAGTGTGTGTGAGCGGGTATACCTTACCTTATGGGGATGCAATGTCCCCACAACGTGATGAATACCCATTTTTTTTCCTTATGGGACCAGTTTCCTGGGTCTGGGTAGGGCTGGGTTGGGTGGGGGTTAAGGTTGTCATAGTTAGTGTTAGCA
The DNA here is from genome assembly GCA_026777985.1 of Mormyrops attenuatus. Taxonomy (NCBI): domain Eukaryota; kingdom Metazoa; phylum Chordata; class Actinopteri; order Osteoglossiformes; family Mormyridae; genus Mormyrops; species Mormyrops attenuatus. The sequence goes on along the minus strand of JAODKC010000047.1, from coordinate 3,022,328 downwards.
TTTTTCCCATAGAAATGAATGAGCGGTCCCCATAAAGATAT
>JAODKC010000047.1:2999700-3015336 GCA_026777985.1 Mormyrops attenuatus | reverse complement strand
ATGGTCCCTCTGACAGACTGGATCGGTTACAAGAACCAAAACAATAGTCTCCGGGCTGTCAATCAAAGGGGTGATCTCTCCACAGTGACCAATGCCATGACGGGGATGAGCCCCTCCCCCTCACTCTCCGCCCTCTCCAGCCGAGCCGGATCCATCAGCAACCTGCACGACCGCATCATGTTCGCCCCGGGCAGTGAGGAAGCCATTGAGCGTCTCAAGGTGGGTGCTGGAGGTCTGAATCTTCAAACTCACACCCACCCTCTTCCAAAAAGCATCCTGAATGACCATCTCTCTATTTGGCTGGTCATTACCACTCTAGAATTAGAATTTCACGTTAAGGTTTAATATGGAATTGTGTAGCTATTGCTGAAGAACCTCAATTCTGCTGTCTGCTGGTTTAAATGGACCAGCAGACAGGAATATGCAGATAAACCTTCATTTAACAATTGAAAGATAAGGTTTGGCATCTTTGATGCCTCTGAAGACCCAAGTGTTTGATTTTGGACTACATAACATGTTATCCTCACGTCCTGTAACCATTAATAGCGGTGATTTAAACATCACGTTTCTCTTTTTGATCGTATATAAAAAAACAAGACCCCATAAAATATGCAACTCTTCTATTTCTCCTCTTAGATTCTTGGTTTTCTATAATGGCCTGACCTATATTTCTTCAACAGGAAACCGAAAAAATCATTGCAGAGCTCAATGAAACCTGGGAGGAGAAGCTACGTCGTACCGAAGCCATCAGGATGGAGAGGTGAGGCCACCACGGCCAGCCAAGAGCACCTGCTGTGCTGGGATCATTGAAGTCCCCTCGGGGATTAGCTAAAGACCCCCGGAGGAGCTCGAGGTTTACAGTGTACCTGTTTTGCTTTAGGGAGGCACTGCTGGCTGAGATGGGCGTGGCCATGAGAGAAGATGGAGGTACCCTGGGAGTCTTTTCACCTAAAAAGGTATGAGATACCACTCGTCCTCCCTCCCCCGAGAAGGCGGCCTTATAGTCATACATAAGGTGTCTGAGCAGCGGAAAGTCACGTTCGTGGATGTGATGTACTGCAACACGATGATGAGGACGTTCCGCCGCAGCTACAGAAGTGCTGATCACGTTGCTTTGTTTTAAAGTCGCCGCCGCCGGCACGCAAACCCCAGCCGGTCTTCATTGACACGGTCGGGCTCTTTTCCCCCAACGAGGTGTGTCACAGAGGGGTGTGCCCTCGTGGGCGGTGGTGTGGCACTTTCCAGTATCATTGCAGTGAGACTCTCACTTCACTACAATGCCTTACGCATGTCTCTCAGATTTGCCGTGAATTTCAAGATCTCTTTCTCTTGATGGAGATATTCCATGCTCTCCGTATCTCTAAAATATCTTCATTCTTACTTCTTTGTTCCATTTAGAGTCAGTAACAGACTGGGAAAGCATGTAATGTGGATGGATTTAGGGTTATATAAAGAAAGGAGTTTGACAAACGTGAACTGTATGCATTTAGAACATGGGGAAGAACAAACACTTTAAACACATCAAAGACTAAAGTTAGACCCCCATTCTGTCTGTTTTATACCTCATACAATCATATGAATGGCCGACAGTGTTTGCCCTCTGTGTTGCACCAAATTCTTCCTCTTGCGATTGATTGGTTAACCTCTTAATTACATCGCTACGTTTTCCCTTTCATGCTGTATTTTCTGAGGATTAAAGTGGAGTGCTTGAAATTGCTTTTTAGCCAGTGTGAGTTATCGATATTGTGTCGCCTAAACTAGTTGTCCACACTCTGTCCCAGACGCCTCACCTGGTGAACCTTAACGAGGACCCCCTGATGTCAGAATGTCTGCTCTACTACATCAAAGATGGGATCACCAGGTGAGGATTAAGAGTTAAACCGGCTGTACCACAGCTTTTAGGTTTTTAGGTGGACAGCAGGCTAAGGATTTAGCCAACGCAGTTTTTAGCCAGTTTTTGTGAAATGACGCTTTGTCTCTGCCCAGGGTGGGACGGGAGGATGCCACCAGTCGGCAGGACATTGTCTTAAGTGGACACTTTATCAAAGACGAGCATTGCACCTTCACCAGCAGCATCAGCCCTACTGGAGAAGGTGAGACTCCATCGCAAGTCAAGGGTCACCAGAAGCACACAGAATATAACAGCTCCTACATGGATGGGATGACCTTCATGAATTAATGAACTGCAGTCGACAGGGTGGCACTCGCGCTTTCAGACTCTCACGCTTTGTGCGAGAACTCTTACGGCAAATCTGTGTTATTCCATTATAAACCTAAAGCATTGAGGTAGTTTGCAAACCCTACAGGCTATTTAAAAGGTAATGAATCTGTTGCGTTCATGTAAATGTGTGTGCATGTGTGTGCAGACTTGTCTCAAGTTGAAAATCTCACCGCAGCCAGCTGACTAAAGTTGGCAACCTTGGATAGGTCCATGCAGAAATCAGCCAGTGTTAGAGTATAGAGTTTGACTTAGCAGATCACGTCTAGCCAGTTCTAAATACAGCATAACTCAGGTTTATGAATTAGCTACCCCATGTTGTAGTTGTAGTATACACAGCCTGTTTTTAATGTTTACCTCCACAGCAATAGTCATTCTTGAGCCTTGCGATGGGGCAGAGACATACGTCAACGGGAAGAGGGTGAGCGAGGCCACTGTGCTCCGATCAGGTGGGTTTCTCCATCGCTGTGTGCTGGGGCCTCCATGTGAATGAAATGCCCGTGATCACGCCTCACCGGGGAGCGGGAAACCCTGGGCCGGTGTTTGACGCGAAACCTTGTACCCCTGTCAGGAAATCGCATCATCATGGGGAAGAGCCACGTGTTCCGCTTCAACCACCCGGAGCAGGCGAGGCAGGAGCGAGAGCGCACGCCATGCGCGGAGACGCCGATGGAGCCGGTCGACTGGGCCTTCGCTCAGAGAGAACTGTTGGAGAAGCAGGGCATCGACATGAAGCAGGAGATGGAGCAGAGGTAGAACCCGCAATGTATCTGTAGACAACTTCTGTAGGCATTTTTATGACTTGATGATTATTGACTTGAGTACTGTTTTTAAACTGGATGCTATAGGATACTACCTTTGCGTAATTTAGGTGTGAGGTCTCCATTTCGCAATGATTAAATGCATCCTCGATATGACGCCCATAATTTATATTTGTACAGACTACAGGAGCTCGAAGACCAATATCGGAGGGAAAGGGAAGAAGCTAATAATCTGTTAGAGCAGCAAAGGCTGGTAGGATCTGTCACATGACGCCACGGCGCCTTTTCCAGACACATCCATTTTACATTTAATAAATGCTAACAAGTTAGCTACGGGAATGAAATGATGACGCGTTTTGGTTTCTAAGGATTACGAGAGTAAACTAGAAGCCCTACAGAAGCAAGTGGACTCGCGCATTTACCCAGAGACCACAGAGGAAGAGGAGGAACCGGAAGAGGAAGGTGAAAAATCATGGAAGGCCGTACACCGTGGACATTGAACAGCTGTGATATAAGGGAGAGTGTTTCTTATCTTGTGGTGGCCATTAGTTAGTTGTCGTGTTATTTTTGGCTAATGGCGTGAATGGACTCACCTCGACTTCTCCCGCAGTGCAATGGACTGAGAGGGAGACGGAACTGGCGTTGTGGGCCTTCCGCAAATGGAAATGCTACCAGTTCACATCCCTGAGGGATCTGCTGTGGGGGAACGCCATCTTCCTGAAGGAGGCCAACGCCATCAGCGTGGAGCTGAAGAAGAAGGTGACTCCATTTGGAGCCTCTTCAGTTCACATCGATATAGCGCCTTTCCTAACACACTTAATAAAGAGGGACAGTATATGATGCTTCCATCTTTCCATGCTATGCTTGTGTGCCTTACAGGTCCAGTTCCAGTTTGTACTGCTCACAGACACGCTGTACTCGCCACTCCCTCCTGACCTCCTGCCCCCCGACGCGGCTAAGGACAGAGAGAAGCGCCCCTTTCCTCGCACCATCGTGGCGGTGGAGGTGCAGGACCAGAAGAACGGCGCCACTCATTACTGGACCTTGGAGAAGCTCAGGTACCTCGAGGAGAGCAGTCTGGGCTTCACTGTGATATAATCAAAATCAGTTTTACCCAATCGGTGGGGGGGGCGGGGGGTGCCAAAACGTGGACTGTAACGTAACCGGGTAACCCTGATCTAAAACAATGATGACACTGGTCGTAAGTCATTCTTTCCAGCTTTAGCTAACTAAAAAATAATATATTAACATATTTTAAACTTAATTCTATATTCTAGATTATTTCAATTATTCAATTATATCCTTTAAATCAAATTATTGAAATTCGGTGATACTAAGATCTGGTTTACACCGCCCCCCTGCAGGCAGAGGTTGGAACTGATGCGGGAGATGTACGACAGAGCTGCTGAGGTTCCCAGCAGTGCCATCGAGGACTGTGACAACGTGCTGACAGGCGGAGACCCGTTCTATGACCGGTTCCCCTGGTTCCGTCTGGTGGGCAGGTCAGTGGTCAGTAACACGTGCCAGAGAAGAGGAACTGATCACCAGATTTACTGTTAACCTAATTACACTGTCAGAAATAAAGGACCAATTTGTACCTTTGAGGGTGCAATTACTTCTCCCTGGGGCTGCACCCTCACTGGTCTGCCAGTTGTACCCTAGCTGTAGGTAAATGTACCTTTTAAGGTACAGAAATGGACTTGGAGGGACATCCTTGTACCATTGGGGGTACATTAATGTTGTTTGTACATTTTTTCGGACAGTGTAATTAGGCTAGGATACCTGACTAGTCATGAAAGCAAATGGTGTCATAACGAAGATCAAAAGCTATGAATAGATGACATCCTCTTCAAATTGTGTAACCATTCTATAATAATAAATCTTCATAAGTCACAGACCCCTGTTATCAGTAAAGTTCGAAACCCTTGTGGCGCCCTAGGCGTGTGTCACCGCCGGCGCCCTCAGTCCAACACTAAGTGACATGGGCTTGCTAAGTCAACACCCCCTGAGAAGATGGCACCCCAGACGGCTGCCTAAGTCCCCTATTGTTTTGTCCTGCACTGCCTATTATATACAGTAGTGCAGTTAAGATCTAATCAATCCATGGTTCCTGAAGCAGCAGCGTTTTTGTTGCCTGAATCTCAGGGACACTGACGTTCAGCTGGTTTTATCTCTCCTACCTCTTCAGGGATTCATTTCCAACCTTTAAAACCAACAAAATGGTACTTTTGTGAAACAAAATAATTTAATTAGTAAACATCCAGCTAATGAGATTATGTAAAACATAGGATGTACCCATTAATAATAAATGACTTTCTATGTCTACACAGGGGTGCCATTTTGCATTCAGTATTATAAGCAAATCAAATTCAGCTATTAAAACAGCTATTACAGACTGTTCCTCGTTGTAATTCATTTCCAAATCTGAATCTAAGCCTTATTCTAAAACGCTTCTGCAAACAGAGAGGAGTAAACAGGGACAACCTGCAGTGGAGCCCGAACCCCTGTTTCCTGCTCTGTGATTTGCATGTTCTCTGTACCTTCAATCTCTTGCTACCTCACAGCTGCCCACAGCATTAACCTGTTAGAAAAATGGGATAGTGAAACACACCAACAGCAAACAAATTGCCCCCCCCCCCCAGTTCACTAAAGACAGAGTGGCTTTCGTAGCAGGTTTTATGCTCTGCCCTTAATCACCCATTTCAGGAGCACCAGAGCATCATCTGCTGAGCACTGGCTGTTGCCATCTTCTCCACAGCCGCGAGTGATGGATGGCTGAAAGCATTCGGATGTTGATGTAGCTTTGGTTCAATCACAGGCTAACTGAAACACATCCGATCCCAAATTATGTTTTAATGACAACACAACGAACTGCTCTGTTTTTCGCTGGCCCTCCAGAAATGGGTAATTACATTTAGGATGTAAAAATGTACGGGGTTGGGGCCCGAGGGTCAGGCGCTAGGGTTCGAGACCACTGAAGCAGCGCGGAGCGATTCGTGCTGCCCGGGTTCGTGCTGTGGCCCGGCAATGCTGGCCCGTAGGAATAACCTGTTTGTTTATCTCGTTGTACTAACCCAGTTCCCATCTTTCTGGCGGCAGTAGCACCCCCATTTTCAACACGTGCATGAGCGAGCGCATGACCGATCTCACCCCCTCCCCCACCTTCTCCGACCCCGACTCTGACATTACCGAGCTCGCCGACGAGCGGCATGATGGGAAGGCGGATGAGGAGGAGGATGAGGAGGAGGAGGAGGAGGAGGGGGAGGAGGAGCAGTTGGAGGACCTGGACGATGAGATCTTTTTGGACGACCCATGCTCGGAGCTGGGGGCAGATGAGAGCGAGCACTGCCGGGGTTCCAGCGAAGGCCAGGACCCCTTTTACGACCGCTCGCCTCTGTTCAGTGTAGTGGGAAGGTTGGTGAGGTCTCAGGAGCATGCTGGCAGAGGAAACTAGCTCTTTCACGCTGAGACACGGCCCCTTCGTGGCCGCCTGGTGCACACTGTCGTCCAGATATAGCCACGAAACACAGAACGTCAACCATGCCTGGAGGTGGGCAGCCATGTTGGAAACCCATCTTGCTGTTGACTCAAGAGCATCATGTATGAGATCTCATAGCGTAAGAGGATGACATCATGTAGCTAAGAGGATGACATTGTATCTTTACTCTGAGTTGTTCATTATTTTAAGGGCTTCGTCAAGAGTTGCTGATCAAAGTCATTATCAGCTATGAAGTGTAGAATACAGCAGAAATTCACATATAAATGACCTCAGTTTCACTGCTTTTTACCCAAAGCCTCTTAAAGCGCTCTCACATCTCATTCATACCTCTCCCAGGCTCCCTCCCACTGTCCAAGTGCTCTGAGTTGCTAACTTTTCCAGCCACCCATTTGCCGTACCACTTTTACGAACCAGAGAGTCTGCGAGAATGCCAGTCACAGCGAGATGAATAAACACGCATCTCGGAGCAGTATTTAAATCTGACATAAACGTCCGATCCGGATTGAATCGCTGATGTGACGCTAAGCGATAACGACAAACTAGCAGGACTCTGTCCGGCTCCTCGACTGACCGTAAGCCACGTGTCTTTTCTGACACACAGCTTAAGGTCACTTCCTGTTTGAGAGTTAATGTTATCTCACTCAGCCAGCTCTCTGGGTTCTGGACGAAAAAGCCTGCCGGTAATAATCTCCACAAGTAAAAAGCAGGTCACGATTAGCTTGGCATCACTCGTACCATGAAAAATATTGACCCATGGAGACTAGTTTCATGCTGCCTCATCATTTTACAGTCCACCGCAGTTAAGCCACTAGTCTTTTTTTTACTTTAAAATACCATGGTTAACAAGACCTGGACAGAAGAATAAGTCTGGTTGTAAAAAATGACATCTATGCAGAAAAAAGTCTTAAGGTGACAACCAGGACTGTCCATGTTTGGTAAGATTTTATTTCCTGGAACCAAGTCATTCATCGTGTAAATTTAATTTGTAGTGCAGCAAAGTGGACATTCTTCTCAAAGCCGCTCCATGTGTTTTTGTCTGAGCCTACGTGACCACATTTTTAGCACCGGTGAAAATATTGACTATTTCTGTGGTAAAGGATGCCATTATAAATGGTGTTTGTTCATTGCATCATCATTGAATAGCTGTCCTCTTAAAATGTCCGCCTTGCATTACAGAAGACTGAAGGCCTTAGCGTTTTTATCCCAGTGACTCTCATTGAACCACCACGGTAAACCAGTCGCTTTATTCACTGTCAGTTTTTGGGGAGACTCGGGGTCTCAAGATGAAAGAGCTGGTTTCTGCCACAGCTGTCTCTCACAGGCATGCTGGAGCACAGACTCATTTTAATTTCGCTTAATTTCATTTTTTCAAATTCCACATGGATATATTTGTTCGATTGGCTTCCCACTCTCACCTACCTGCACATAAAAACTCAGCAGCTGTGAGTCTAGACCTGTCAGGTGTGCTTATATTCATTTCTGTTGCCCCTTTTGTTCGCAGTTTCGTTTATTTTTAGGTGGTGCCGCTGTTGGCTTAGCCCGAGCTTCCGTACTGTACGTTTGTTTCGTTTTTTCTTTTTCATTTGCTTTCAGTTTAATTTCTGAAGTGACGGAGTTCAAGCGAAAATTACACAGCGAGGTGTTTTTTGCGTTCACATTTCCTTCTGAGCATGCCATTTTTGCACCTCACCAATCTTGTCGTAAGCTCCTTCCCGCTACCTCCCTCTTCTGCCGCTCCTTTACCCTCCCCCTTCTACCCCAGTGGCTCCTGGGAAATGTAGTCCTGGGCTGCCGAAGCCGTGACCTTGGGAAGCAAATAAAAGAGCCAATTACCTAAAAAAAAAAACCAATACGAAGAGAATGAAAAGAATGTGAAGAATGGTCGAAATGCACAGTGAGGTGTTTTATCTGGTTCACATTGGACTTGTATGTGAGCCGGCCTTCTCTCCGCTGGCCTGTTTAATGTCTGCTACTTGCTTCTCATGGTCACGTTGACTTTCGCAGTTTTGCTTGCTTCTCCATGCATCCAGCAGTGAGCTGAGGAGTGGGTTTATAACCTTTAGAGCTTTAGGGCTTTGCTTCGGGACCAGTTTCTGGGAGTTACAGCTGATCCATACTCCCATACAGGAGTTATCATGCCTGACTATTTGTCGGCAGTGATTTGGTCTCAGTCCATAGTATCTAGATATCTTCCATTTTTAGGCCACTTTATCCAAATTTCCGATTGACTTCTGTTGCTAAGGTTTGAAGGCACCTCTGTACAGTATTTTATTCTTGTGTTTGTAGTGTGTGGGTCTGTGCCATTTTGTTTATGTGTGTGTGAATTTACATCTAGGTTCTTAAGCAGTTTTCATCTTGATCCCAAACTGTAAACTGGCATAAAAACAAGAGTCATCTGGCCTGTAAAACATTTCTGAAGTATTGAAATTTAATAGTCAACTAATGAAAATCATTAAACATGTACAACATTAACTGAAATTACCCTGGTATCATAGATGTGAAATGTGGTGTCCCGATATTCACTTAATGACCAGGTGGACTTTGAGATCTGTGCTTTGTTGTAGCAACTTCCACCACAAAGTCTGGCTTTGGGGGTAGGGAATCGATTATTACACTCTCCGCCAAAGCCTGATAAAAAGGACCTAATAGGTTTACCTCATGCAGATAGGAAAACGGGGTGATGACCAGCATATTACAGAATTATTAGGTTAGATTTTCTAACATTTTCTAAACAGGACATCATGAATTATGGAGTCCTGAACTGGGCAGGAAACATTTAAGTCCTGAAGTGGTTACCTGACCTTTTGCTGCACATTGTTCCCCTGAATGAACCTTGTTAAAATTGCATTCTGAGGCACGATGATCTCACACTCGACGAACTGATTTCAGCTGCTGGAAGGTGCATTTCAGACCCTTTGGCTAATGAGTGGATTTTGAAGTCCAGGCTTGGGATGAGCCATGGTTCTACGCGGGGGGGGGGGTTAGTTTTACTCTGTGCCCATGCTCCTTGGCCTCACCGAGCTTCCCCACACCACCCCCACCCCTTGTCTGCCCCCTTTGAAAATTGAATTTTGTTTCCTTTTTGTTTTCGTTTTTAAAAAGAGCACCAATGTGTGCGACCGTAAAGGCTACCGCTGGAGCAAGTGCCGCTTCTGTTTCGTTTGCTTTGGCAGTTTGATGTTGTGTCGTCCAGTGCCGTGCGCCTGAACATCTCCCAGTTCATGACCTCTCTGTGTGCTCTCAACCCCCGCCTCTTCCCCTACCTCTCTCCACAGGGCCTTTGTGTATCTCAGCAACCTGCTGTACCCTGTGCCCTTGGTACACCGGGTAGCCATTGTGAGCGAGAAGGGAGACATCAAAGGATTCCTGAGGGTTGCAGTACAGGCCATTTCAGGTGAGAGGGCTTTGAAATGACCTTCATGCCCATGTTATCGTTTATTGGCGTATTTCTAGTGATGGTGTGGTTTGGAACGCCAACCATGGGCATAGAAAGTTAGACTGACCTCTTTACGAAATATTGGCGCCCATCTGTGCATTTCATTTTGACTAGAAATTAAAAGGAAGTAGAAGGTTCTTATTTGTCTTCTGTGTCCGTCGCCCAGCTGATGAGGAGGCCCCCGACTATGGTTCAGGGGTGAGGCAGTCAGGGACTGCCAAGATCTCCTTTGAAGACCAGCAGTTTGAGAAGGTAGGATGTGGATTGCTAGAAGAGGCCATGGGTCAGTTCTGCATTCAGGTCCTATGATCACTGTGTTCCAGCTGACAAGGTATATTTATTGTACAGTTCCAGATAGAATCTTGTCCCTTGGGCTTGTCTCGCTCGGGGACATCCCAGGAAGAGCTGCGCATTGTAGAAGGACAGGGACAAGCATCAGAAATAGGCCCTTCGGCAGACGAGGTCAACAACAACACCTGTACTGGTAAAGTCTACAAAAGGATCCTTTAAAAAGAATCAAAGGCTTGCAGGTGCCTTGAGATGACCGGTCCCAATCTGCCCCTCCCCTTAGCTAACCAAGATGAGCTGGAGAGTCCGATGAAGGCCAACCAGGATGGACCAGCAGATGGTTTCCTGGAGCACCTGAGAATTGGCAGCGTCTTCACATTCAGGGTGACAGTCCTGCAAGCATCCAGCATCTCTGCTGAATATGCCGACATTTTCTGCCAGTTCAAGTGAGTATGCAATGCTGCCATTTTAACTGAGCTGGCAGGATGAATGACACGCTGCTCTGGTGTATTCATGATTGGATTCTTTATAAAGTTTGGTGTGATCTGACAGATGTGACAAGCTGTAACAGTAAAATAAATAGGAACAAATGTGGTGAGTCAAGGAAAGTGGTGCAGTGGGGTAATTCTGACTTAACATCTGATCTCTCGACTCCTTTCAGCTTCATTCACCGGCATGATGAAGCCTTCTCCACAGAACCTCTGAAGAACACTGGCCGTGGGCCACCACTGGGGTTCTACCATGTCCAGAACGTAAGTACTGTTGTCTGAAGTATCAATGGATTTTATGATGCTGGTCTTCTAAAACTCTAATGAGTTTTTTTTTCTGTCCTTCAGATTGCAGTGGAAGTGACTAAATCTTTTGTGGAGTACATTAAGACCCAGCCCATTGTTTTTGAAGTATTTGGTCATTACCAGAAGCAACCTTTCCCGCCTCTCTGTAAAGATCCCTCAAGGTTCGATCAAACCTCAGTTCCTCCCTATTTGAACGTTCTTTCTTCCTCTAGTAAGAAATTGCTTTCAGAGCTTTCCTCTGTCTCTCTCGCTTTGCAGCCCATTGCGACCAGCAAGAAGACAGTTTCCAAGAGTGATGCCGTTGTCCAAACCAGGTATGTTACTCCAAGATCATGAAGGCCTTCATCTGACCTTTGCTGCACCTTGACAGTGGAAACTTGTGTTTGAAAACATAAACATCATTGTGTAAACTGTACTACGGAAATAGCTGTAAGTGAAAGAGAGAATATTTCCTTCTGTGACATTTTTCAGGGGCTATAGGACAATTTCAGAATGTGTCCTCTTGCTTCCATTGTTCTGTGTAGTGTCCTAGGGTCCCGAATCTTCAAACGGTGGCTGCTAACCATTGTGCGTCTTATTTTGTGTTCAATAACTAGGTTTCAGAGTCACTGTTGTAGGGCACAGTGTTAAGAATGGCCACTGGGTGGCAGTAGTGTAAAAAGGAATGGGATGTGTGTTCAGCACACACATCCTTTTCCATTCTGTTATCTTTGTTGTTAATATCTTCCTAAGAAGGGCATGTCATTTATCCAGGGTCGCCAACTCTCACGCACCTGGCGTAACTCTCACGCTTTCAGACTCTAATGGAAGAAATCATACGACAAATCTATTTTATTCCATTGTAAACATAAAAATAGTTACATCAAAATCGTTGGGGTAGTTTGCGAACCCTACAGTCTATTTACAAGGTAAAGAAACTGTTACATACATGTAAATGCGGGTGCGTGTGTGTGCAGACTGGTCTCGAATTGGAAATGTCACTCCAGCCAGCGGATCAAAGTTGGCGACCCTGTTTATCACTCTGTGGAAGCCACTGGCACGCGATCGGTCAACCTCATCGGCCGCTCCGGCGCCTGCTGCATTGCGGCTTGTGTGCTCAGTCTTTGTCGCTTGATGTGACCCAGCTGACTCGGAAGCACTCTCCGATCGCGAGAAGACCATGGAGCTCATCCGCTTCCTGGTGCCCGACGTGCTCAGCGGCCGCCTGATGGACTCGCTCTCGGGCCGCGCCATGTCCGCTGCTGGCAAGGCGGTCTCCTTCCTCCTGGATGGGGAGGAGCCTAACACACTGCCCCCCGCCTCCACCACTATGTGTGCGGTTATTAAGGCGCAGAAGCCGGGTTCGTAAAGCCTGTGTGTGGCACCAGAAGGAGCCCCCTTTACGCTGCGTTTTCTCTTCAAATGATTCAGATCACCTTGCAGATGATAAACTCAGAGCAAGGACCTGTGTGAAAAAGTACCGTGCTATTAGCTTGTTGAGCCACATTTACATGATGGTATAATTAGTTTGCCTCACCTCTTGCCATTTTACTACACCGATGGGTATAAGCCGACAGGGCACCCAAGTGCTTAAGGACATTAACTCTGTAGCAGCCATGAAAATTCAGATTCTTAACCTGCAAAATATGCCTATGAAAGTGCCAACTAAGGAAGTGAATTCAAATGTTGTATTATTGTCACTATTTGTGGCGATTTTAATAGTATACTAGTGATACGCCATGGTTTATCAGAATTCAGCCCATGGTACTTTTTCATTCTGGTTGCTGAATTACAGACTTCTGAGTTTTCTGCGTGAAGAAATTAGACTGATTTCCTTCCTTCCCAGAATTCCGCCTAGAAGCATGAAATGAATCACTCTGAAACGTACTTTTTGGGGTTTTGTTACTGGTTTCGGTTGCTCTCTTGTTGTGACACTCGCACCTTCATTTCCTGCTGGCTGCTTACCTGGAGTCTCTCGGCGTTAAGGCGAATGCACGGGCTCTGCCGGCGGGCTGACTGTAATCACACCACGGATGGGTTCAGGTCGATCCTCTTTGAACCACTGAGCCACCTAAATGAAATGCATCTATTTAGTTTGTCCATTTTATTAATTAATTTTCGTCCCTCTTTTGTGGGGGGGTTTAATCAGCGTTTAATCAGCCCCTTTTCATTAAGCGTATACCCAGCCCGCCCCCCAGTAATGCTGCATGTGATTAGACTAATTACTGTGTGAGTCATGCAGCTGCTGTGCACTTGTCTTAATTACAGTGCCCCCCCACTATGCCCTTGTGCCAAGTGGGAGCCCCTCCCCTGTAATGGAGAGCCTATGTTGATGTGTTCTTGGAGGAAACAGTGCTGTTGCTGAACCGTAATGCAGGCTAATCAACCCCCTCTCCACCCCCCTTCTTGCAGCCCACCCCTGAGCTCTATTGTTATATAAATGGCAAAGCCAGGTCTTTGTCATGATTTTTTTCCAGTTATTCTACTGTCTCCTCTGTCTTCTGGCCTGTGGGGGATCCCTACTGGCCCCAAGAAGAGTATCCTAGACAGGGCCCCCCCCCCCCAGATATTGGATGACAGCACTAATATGCCCCACCTGTCCGCAGTGCCAGCCACGAAGCTAAGCAACCTGACGCGCCCCACGGCCGGGCCCTGCCACTGCAAGTATGACCTCATGGTCTTCTTCGAGATCTGCGAGCTGGAGGCCAATGGAGAGTGAGTGATCCCGCCGGCATGTGGTAATCAGTGTGTGGAACCATGTGATCGGCCTGTGGTGATCAGTATTTGGGAACCATGTGATATTCCTAGCCTGTACTATTCAGTATTTGGGAATCATGTGATATTCCCAGCCTGTAGTATTCAGTGTTTGGGGATCTTGTGATCTGTCTGGCCAGCTGTGATCAGAATATGCAAACCATGTGACCTGCCCAGTCTGTGGTATTCCTGACCCTTGCGTGAGGCGGCGCCGCTGTTTTGTGTGAGCACCGTGGCATCACGCCACCTGGGCTGGGAGTGATTGTGTGTGTTATATCCCCAGCTACATCCCCGCCATGGTGGACCACAGGGCAGGTATGCCCTGCCACGGCATTTTCCTTCTGCACCAGGTATGGCCAATCTGGGGAGCTTTATGTGAGCCTTGGGTAAGGGAAAATATCTGGGTTCTAGAAAGGCTTAGATACCACTGGACCAGCTCAGTTTGGTCCCACTACTGATAGAGAAGTCTCAGGGTGCTTCACTGCTGCCCCCTATCTGTGAACCTGACGCAGTCAGTGCAAAAGATCAGCCTGAAAGGGAATCGGCAGGCATGACGGGCTGTTCACTGGCCACCCCGCAGGGCATACAGAGAAGGATCACGGTGACCATCGTCCATGAGTCCGGGAGAGACATCGAGTGGAAGGAGGTCAGGGAGCTGGTTGTAGGTGAGTGGGGTCTGGAAGTGGGGTCACCCCATGTATCGCCTCTGTGCTTCTGGGAAACATGCCATAACATCTGCCCCCCTCACCCCTCCCCACTCCCACAGGACGCATTCGCAACACTCCGGAGGCTGATGAGACCATCATCGACCCCAACATTCTGTCCCTCAACATTCTCTCCGCTGGTTACATCCGCCCCAAGCAGGATGACAGGTGTGTTTCTCGCCTGCATTTCCTCGAGCCTGTCGTGTCAAAATGTGTTTAGAAACCTGCCATCTAGTGGCCATTCTGCAAAAAGCTAACATTTCCCGGTATGAATGACACATTTTTATGGCAATACTGTAAGAGAGGGTTGGGAATTCTGGAATGCATTCATCAGTTCCAATCCAAATCAGGAAATGGAACTGGAGTTGGGATCTGAAAACAAACTATGGGGAACAGAATTGGAACTGAATTCGAATTTCAGGGAGATTTAGATTCCTTTTCCTGATTTGGATTGGAATTGATGAATTCATTCAGAAATGGCCCCAAGCCTGTGAAGTGTTTTAGCTGTGTCACTGTGTAAAAATCTAAAGGATCATATTAATTAATACGCTAACTAGGGCAGCTTGAAATCACATTACTGTCAAAAGTTAATAATCGGTATAAATTCGACGTATCATTATGTTTAATAAATGCGTAAAAGTGCCGCTACACCACCGATGTCGCTTTACCTTGTTTATCCACAATATCTCCGCTTTTAAAAGATGTTGTAGCTGCTGGACTGTCCCTTTCTTCACCGCCACTTCAGGGCTTTCTGCTTCCATGATTGACCAAAACAGTATTATGTGGCTCCACTAACTGAATTTAATAAGCATATGCATACATCAAATTTATACAGATGACTAACTTTTGGGCGTCACAGTACACGTCTCTTTAATATTTTAGGTGTACTACTAATCTGCTTACCAAATTGTGGGCATAAGTAAATGTCCGTATAGTACCGAAAAGCCGGCATCCAGACAAAAGTTTACGCATGTCATCTAAATCCCTGGTGATTACTGTGCATTCGCCATCTAATCGCGATTATATCGCGATATGGTATCGTGCAGCCCGAACCCTAACTATACATATCAGTATGGGTTAGGAGGTTAAAAGACGTCAATGCTTAGGTCGGCCCCCGGGGGGGGGGGCCGCGGGGGGGGGGGGGGGGGGGGGGGGGGGGGGGCGGGGGGGGGGGGGGGGGGGGGGGGGGGGGGGGGGGGGGGG
>JAODKC010000047.1:2987148-2999600 GCA_026777985.1 Mormyrops attenuatus | reverse complement strand
CGTCAATGCTTAGGTCAGCCCCCTATCCCACCCCCCCACACACACATTAGTTAAACAGCTGCCCCCTCCCATGGTCCAACCGCTCTGTCCATCCGACTTCCTCATTCCCAAGGCCTCCGTTACTATCCAGCTTCACCCCCTCCCTCACTGATGGCCGGCTGATGTACTCTCGCCACATGCAGACACTGATTGGCCACTAACAACGAGAGAGTGTCACAGCGTCTAACCAGAAGGATATGAGAGCGTGTTGCCCGCTCGGACCTGCGCCATGGCAGACGGCCAATTCTATGCCACGTTCTCCCTCTTATTTCACTAACAGACTGTCATTTTGTGTCTTTGCAGACAGGTTCTTGATTTGGATTTGCCTAGGTATTATTTTCATCTCCATGCCTTTGGTTCTGATGTCATTTCCTCTTGCCTGTCTTTGGGGTCCCTTGGTGCCATCACTCGTCGTTGCTCCTTCCTTTCTTGCTCTGCCCCGCACTTGTACTTTAGTTTTAAGCCCCCCGTTAGCTTATCACCTTTAGTGTATCGCGGGACTATTTTCACCACGGTAACTTGGGATGCCTGTGTATGTTTGCTTTGTACGACGTGTGTCGCCGCTGGGGAGGAACTTTTGGTCACTTGACTTGCATGATCTGCTTGGTCTTCTCACACTGAAGGTCTGACTGACATGTTCTGCAGGAGAGGTGGAGGCCTGTGTGTTTCCTAACCAGCTGTGGTTCATTGAGACTTGAAAGGCAGATCTGACTATGAGCATCCAAGTTTCTTCTAAAACTGTAACCCTTTAAATCTCACTGAAATGATGGATTATGTCACATATGGCTAAGTAAACTGGGCATTTAAGTTACTTATATATTAGTATGAACATATACAAAGTTTCACTTTCACTTTCTTGATTAGGCTGTTTCTTGTAGGCGTCCGGCCTCGTTAAGCTCTTCTAGCTGACCTTCTTATTCCATCACGGAGAAGCAGCAGCTGGAGCTGGGAATGACTTTGTCCTGAAAATGTAAATGTATTCCAGATGGCATCTGTCGTTCATCTGACCATGGGGCATACTGGAGTGCAGTCAAATTCATATTCATGTGAGGCGCAGAGTTTCAGCAGGCAAGCATGTGGTTATTTTCAGAGAAACGGTAGGGATTCGCGCTGAGAAGGAGGAGATCAATCATGAAAAGAGACACATCTTTGCTGTAGAACCATTATTCACCAAAAATTACTACATTATATATTCACAAAAAGTTGTGTAGTTTACCACAGTCAACATTTGGTGGGAATCTCTTAGACATCATAAATCCTCAAAACATTACTGCCAGTATATCCCTTACACTTACAGAATACCGTCCGTCATTTCCTTGGCAACGGAACACAGTGTTAATTACTTAAGAAGCGCAAAGATCATTTCAGTTTATTTAATCTGCTTAACCTGATGTAATAACTTTATGTCTTGATTCCATTAACGTAAGTGCACATTCACCAAGTGGATGTTCACCATTATTCTGCTAGTGGTGCTTCTATGCTGTCACTCAGAGTAACATCAAGATCAGAAAAAGCTGTAGATCTGAAGAGCGTGTGGTGAATTCAGAATGTACAGGGATCTCTGAGCTTCGTGGAGCTTTCACAGAGCTGTGAGGGTGCCCCATGTTTCACTGCCAGAAGCTGATGATAAATACCTGTAACCAGGTTCTTCCAGGGCGAAGCTTGGTCTCCTGGCCACCTTATCACCCGTCATGGTGATTATTACCAAAGCCTAACTTGTTACCTTCTTAGACCAGGAATATCCTGACTAAATGTTTAAAGATGTCACACTTCATAAAACTCATTCTGGCAGGGGGTCCTGTGGAAACAGGACTGAGAACAGAAAGTGTATATGCGGTAGGACTAAATCCACAGCCAAACGTACTTCCTGACTCTCAGCTTTGACTCTTATGCTGATTCCTTCTCTCCCACAGCATCTCGTTGGGAATTGACCATAGGTATCTGTCACTATTGTCCTTCTTTCCCTTCCCTTCTTCAGTCGCTCCCCTCATTCTTCTGTTTGTGCGGTAGCGCTCTCTTTCCTGCTTCGTTTTTCACCAGTAGAGTCACCCAGTAGAAAGCCATTGCATGTGGCTGCTGGCTCCCACCACCGCGGCACCAGTTTTCATGTCATCTGCTGTCACAACTTCATGTTGTTCATGAAAATTGAGCCACGATGCAGCTCTAAAGTTCTTGAAATTGATTGACGGGTTGTTGATTAGGATTCCGGACAATTCCCGGCAATTTCGACCGGTAATTATGGTTTAGTAATTACATTTAATTAAGGTGTGTTTAGCCAAGTGAATACTAAATGTCCAAATTCCTGGAGAAATTGGGGTCTCTGAAACGTGCAGCTGTTTTGCTGCCGACGGTCATAATTGGAGCAAACGGCCATTTCACATCCTCATAACGAAGCGCATTGTTTCTGTTAAACATTGAATTTGATTTTATTCATTCATCTAACGAATGTTTGCATCATGTGATAAAATGCGGCCAGATTCAATGTGGCAACACAGACATACTGTAAAACCATAATATCTTAATATCTATCTTTAGTTTTTTATCCCATAATGTCAGTGACATTTTTCACTCTAACACTGGCGTCTCAACGAATCGCGAGTCGCCGGGCTCTAAGCATGTGCCATGGATCTGACTGGAGGTCGACTGGCGAGGCAGTGTTGCCACGGTGATGCATCCATAACGAGCCTCTCCTTGCAATGTTCTGCAGGACCTTCTACCGGTTTGAGGCAGCCTGGGACAGTTCCATGCACAACTCCTTGCTGCTGAACCGCGTCACTCCTTACGGGGAGAAAATATACATGACCCTGTCTGCTTACCTTGAGGTGACTCACGCGCCGGACGTCAGGAGAAGGCTGTCCGGACAGCTATTGGCTAACATTGTGATTGTCATTCCCCAATCCAGATGGAGAACTGCACCCAGCCAACAGTGGTAACCAAAGATTTCTGCATGGTATATTACTCCCGAGATGCTAAACTTCCTTCTTCTCGGTCGATCCGCAACCTCTTTGGCAGCGGCGGCCTGAAGGCATCCGAGAGGTGAGCTCCCGCGATTGGAGTCTCCATTATGTGCCCGTGTCTCTTAACAGGTTGTGTGCAAATACATGATTTGTGGGTTTTATGCCTGAAACCGGTAGCTGAGCACCTGTCTCCTGTCATTCATGCCTCTAGCAACCGTGTCACCGGGGTGTATGAGCTCAGCCTGTGTCACCTAGCAGATGCGGGGAGCCCAGGTAATAACCTCCACGCCATATGCGGCACATTCCTTCTGGCAAGCGGTGCGACTTCTCTTGCCTCACTGGCTGCGTCTCTCCCTCAGGCATGCAGCGGAGGCGTAGGAGGGTCCTCGACACATCTGTGGCCTACGTCCGCGGGGAGGAGAACCTGGCTGGCTGGCGGCCTCGCAGCGACAGCCTCATCCTGGATCATCAGTGGGAGCTGGAGAAGCTCAGTCTGCTGCAAGAGGTTATTATCGTTACCGTTAGCGTTACACTTTGTATACTGTAATGTCAGTGTATGTAGGTGCAGGGGCATATACTGGGGTGAGGCTGAAAGCTGATTGGCCCCCTCCCCTGTCATTCACCAATTCAAAACATAATATTGGCTAATGGTAAGGTTAGCCTCTCTGGATGAATTGTGGCCCCTCTTAGAAACACCTGTGGTCGTCAAGGACTTTATTACATGTCAACACAGCTAAGGGCTCGTCCTTTGACTGCATAGTGGTTGGTCTTCCAGGTGTTCCAGGTAGTTTGCGTAGTTTCCAGGTGGATCACAGCAACGTGCGTCTGTGTTCCAGGTGGAGAAGACCCGGCACTACCTGCTTCTGAGGGAGAAGCTGGAGAGCAGCCTGATGCTGGGCCAGGACTCCCTGTCATCCTGCGGCAGTGATGATCTGAGCGACTCCTCGCAGTCCTCAGCCGACAGCAGCTTGTCCGGGCCCAGCTCGGTGCCCAGCGCCCCCAGCGAGAGGCAGCTGGAGCTGGCCGCCAAGGTAAGCGTGGGTGGGTGCTCCCTGGCCTGGTGATGCCGCCAAGGTGGGCCGAGCCTTGACCTCTCTGTGCCGCCCTGTCCCCGCAGTGTCTGAAGCTGCTCACTCACACCTTCAACCGGGACTACAGTCACGTGTGCGTCAGTGCCAGCGAGAGCAAGGTGATGCGGCAGGCGCCATTCAGCCAGTGTTTGGGCGTCATCCTGGCAGCGTTCAGTCAATGTTCAGTCATCATTCATCGAATACGCAGCCAACATTCAACCAATGATTCAGCATTCAACATTCATGTTTGCTGAATCATGCTTTTATTTTCTCTTACATATATTAAAATATATGCCTGATGATTTGATGGACCTTTCCAGTCTTGTCAGTGAATGTTTGTATTCCAGTCACCAGCCACGTCAGGCCATGGAAACTTGGACTGCCTAAAATTTCTAGGAAATACTTGAACTAGACTGAAATGTGTTACTTATCCTGAGCTGTCTGTGTCTGGTGCCGTGTTTGAAGCCTGACGGGATGCTTTTTGTATCTTCAGCTGTCTGAGATGTCGGTGACACTCCTAAGGGATTCCTCTGCGTCCGGCCTGAGCACTATGACGCCTTCCTCTACCTGCCCGTCATTGGTTGATGGTCACTATGGCAACGCTGAGCCCAGGTCAGTCATTGACTAAAGAGCGCAGTCGCGGATCCACTTGGTGGAAGTGCACTAGTGTGGAGGTCATTCTGGTTGCTGCACTGATGCTATCTGATCCTGTTTGTGTGCTCCAGAACACCAGAACTGCACTCCCGCTCTCTCAGCCCTGAATTCGACCCACTCCTGGAGGGAGATTTGAAGAAATCCCCCAGTGGTGGTCTGGAGGCCAAAACAAGAGTTCGCACATTTGTCCCTGACATCCAGGAGATCCGTGTTAGGTTGGGTGACTTTTCATTGTAATGATTCAGAGTAACATGTTAAACTGACAAAAGTGGATTGATGAGTATTTTAAGTACATTGTATAAAAACCAGACAGTAAGGAGTTAATTAGTTTGAGACTTCCCCTGGATTTTTCTGATAAATTTGCCCCAAGTTTTGGATTTCTGAATGAGATTCCTAGAGGTTGTTGGGGATTATTGGCTCAATCCAAGGCCTTGGGTGTTTCCCAATATGCTTACTTGACCGTACTTGTGTTCTCGCGTACCCGTTTTACATCATCTTCCATCGCCGAAGACCAGTTTGAATACTCAAGAACAGAAAAACAGAGGGCAGTAAAAATCCCCGGATGTCGTTCCCCAGATATCCAGGATACATCGGTTGCATCCTTGCCGAATGAGTCCAATCGCATGATTCATTGTGCCCCAAGTTCGTTCTTGGGAGATCGCTCTTGCCAAGACCACAAGTATGCCCTTTTTCATTCTTGATACTGAGAAACACCCTTTGTGTGATCCATAGCCCCATCGTTTCCAAGAAGGGTTACCTGCACTTCCTGGAGCCCCACACGAACGGCTGGGTGAAGCGCTACGTTGTGGTACGCCGGCCTTACGTCTATATCTACAACACGGAGAAGGATTCTGTGGAAAGGGCCATCCTTAACCTGTCCTCTGCACAAGTGGAGTACAGCGAGGACCAGCAGGCCATGCTGAAGGTAAGCTTGCCGATTCTACATCAGTCTCACCTGGAACCATCTCAGCTTACCACATCCTACTACTCGCCTCTACCAGCTCTCCTTTTTGGCAGTTTCAGTGAAGTAGCTTCCCTGGATATTACTGGATGTTCTGTTCTTACACTATATTTCTCATTAGAATCCAGTAGAAACCCACCATCTCTTGGGTGATTTAAAATTTCTACGGCTTTTCTGAAGTTATGTTCTAAGCAGTGTTTGTATATTTCAGATTCAGATTCAGATTCAAAAAGGGAAATTTTGTGCTGTAGTAGCAACTCACATAAATGAGAGAAAGACTCAGACATGGGGTTGGTATAAAGGGAAACGTAACACAGCATTTCATATTACAATAATAAATATGTACAAATATGCTAAATCTACTATACTGCGTTAAAAAACCTAGACTAAGACACACCTTTAGTGTATATCTCAGTCTATAAAATAGTTTATTTAATATGCAAAATAATTGTGAATGTGCATTGTGGAGGAGACTCCTAGCTCCTCCGACGCAGAGAGTCATCGTTTATAGATGGTTACTGTTGTGGGCAGGAATGACTTTCGCAGAGCTGAAAGAGTCTCTCACTGAAAACACTCTGTTGTCTGACCAGCAGGTTGTGTAGGGGGTGTGTGAAATTGTCCTTGATGTTGAGGAGCTTGTGCAGCATACTTCTCTCACCTGTAGGGGGAGGTCCAGAGCATTACCAGCGCAGCACCACGCTTCCTAATCAGTCTCTTCAGATGAATGTTTGTTAGCAATTCTCGCTTTCACATGAATGGCCCTTTGGACAAATGCATCTGGCGAATAAATGTAGAGGACTTGGAGATAATGAGCAGCTAGGCAAGTCTTAGGAGAGATTTAGCCATATTATCAGTTGGGTCAGTGGGTCCCTTTATCAGTAGGAGAACAACTGGTATTAGTCAATGGCTGGACTCCAACTTTCCGGTCTGTAAGTATAAAGAAGCTCATTGAACTTGTGTGCTGAGATGGTAGTTTTGCACTGGTTCCTCTGGTGCTGATGTTAGGTCTTCTGCTTGTCGAGCTTCAACAAAGACCATCGTGCCTGTCTTACAAACTCAGACCACATGCCTTTTCTCGCAGACGCCCAATACGTTTGCGGTGTGCACCGAGCATCGTGGGATACTGCTTCAGGCCAGCAACGATAAAGACATGCATGACTGGCTGTACGCATTTAACCCTCTCCTCGCAGGATCCATCAGGTAATTAACCCGGCACTGCATGAGAGGTTTCAATGGCAAAAGGTGATGGTGTTGCATTAATTATGGACTTTTACGGGCAGTTACACCTCACATTACAGTAGATGTTTTCTCTCCTGAGGGAATTTCAACCCACAACCTTTAACTTACATACGAAGTTGCTGTATCCCACTGGAGCGCTCGTGAGAAACATTTTTGCGACTGATGGCTGGAATTCGAGAGTCGCCTGTGTGTCACTGTAAACTGCAGCTTATTAAAATGTTTTTTCTTTATTTTGTTTCCAGATCAAAACTTTCCAGAAGAAGATCTGGACAGATGAGGATGTGATGTCACTCCGCTTCGTCAGCCCACAGCGAGTTTTCTCGAACAGATTGATAAAGACTAACCATGTATATAGATCACCTGACTTAACACCCATTACCATGCTATCTCAGCCCCCCACCCATCCCACGTTCCCAAAGCCCCCCCCCCAACCTATAAGCTGCCTGTACCTGCACATGCTCAGTTGATGATGGTCAAAACAAGACTGAATGCAAGGCCCCCATCTTTGCTGTGTATCTTGCTTCTGGCACTGTCATTAATAGGTCAGTAATTTAAACATAGTTTACAGGGACTTCAAGGCCCTGCATTAAGGAAACTTCTGAGTCAGGGGAGCAAAGGATGTTGGTATGAGTGTGTTTTTTCCACATGGAACTCGTGAAACAGTTCATACACGTTCACATATTATGTATTGACACGGAATGAGCCCCAATGTCTTTTCACTTCACAATAGTGCATATGTTAATTTGATGACTTTAGGATAAAGTGATTGTCCTTCCCCACCACCGGAACCTCAGCTACCTTAAAAGAGTGCATACAGAAGCGCTCTCTTCGTGAGAATGTATAACTTCATAGGTGCTTTTGTCAAGTTGAAGTCGGTAAAGATCAAGTATTTGTGTGTGAATTTCCCAAGAGTCCCCCTATTCTGCGGTGACGTGGGGTTAGACTTCGTACTTGACATCCAACAGAAACACTTGTGTTGCCTGGGAAACACTTGTGTTGTTTTCCCCAGCTCAACTCACTCAGGCAGAAGGATCAGTATCTTTTGACAAAACTGCTTTTGGGCTCGCAAGTATACAATAGTCTCTCATTACTCTGTTACCGATGATTGATGATAGCAGTTAGCACCTCCGGTGATCCCGTTATACTCATTGGTAGCTTTTTTAAGATCCTTTAAAATCAACACCCCCCCTGTCTTTATGTTGTGCATGAGTCTGATCTCTTGTTTGTGTTGTCAGATTTTTATTTAACCGCATTAATTTATATAAGCATTTATTTATTTAGAAAGTTGTTTATATTTTTATTGATCTATGAAGCAGTTTCTGCATATAGCACTTTCTGTCACGACTTTCCGTAAGTTAACTTAAACCAAAAAAGGGTAGAACAAGTGAAGATCATTTTGGCTGCTGTGCTGAGTATATAAACTAAATTGTGGTAGTCTTTTCTGTTTTACTAAATTATGAGTCCATAGTCCAAGAAATAGTTTTGAAGGTCTTGGCTTTCTTTGACCTCGGATAAAACAGACATTAACGTTAATTATTCGGACTAAAGGCCCGCCCAGGTAACTGTTACTGACGAATCACTGGCCTTGTGTGGCGTTGCATCCCTTACTCTTCCTTTTCATGCACAAAAAAGATACAGTGGTGGTATTTAGGTTGGTAAAAACCTGCGAGTAACAGTGTACCTGCAAATGAAATGCGTTGGGTAGCGCCAACCCTTTAGGTCACGCCATGAGCATTGCTTTTGGGACAACACACGTTCTGCTGGTGCGATGTCCACTGCTTGCCTGTCTTCTCTTTAATAGAGAAATATACACATTTTTTTCTGTAAAATATAGTGTAGATGTAATGCACTGACTGGGCCTCTTTGGAGTCTTTGAGTTGCAAATGCAATTTTAGCGTATCTTAAAGTGACTTGTATAAATTACAGATCTAGACAGCTACTTAATAGTGTTACGCTAGGGACACATCAAGTCATGTACTGTACTTCTGAGAATGGAGGGAGCCGGCCTTCATGGCTCCATGTTTCCCACCTTACCTTAAACCCTTTGGCCTGTCCGTCTTGGTTTTCAATTTCAGTTTTTAATGCGTTGAAGAGTTTTTGTGTTGTCTTCCTCCTATAAAATCCAGCTGAATGTTCTTAGAACCATTTTCTGTTGTTTTTTTGGAAAGTTTCCCAGAAAGATGGTGTCTACCAGAACCCACTAGCAGTGTCTGTTCCTTTCATCACCTGACTACCCTGTCCAAACTACAACAGGAACTTCTGGGAAGGAGAACTTGAAACTGCTTATTCTGAAGGTCTAGAAAAGCACTCCAGCTTTAAGAGAAAGAGTAACGACTGGTTAAGGACATTGTCATTCCCATCATGCTGACTTTTGAGATCTCAGCAGGAAGCTCAGACGGTAATGTTGCGTATTTGGATATCCCAAAGGCCGTGCAAACATACAGGCTGCATTCTACTGTGCAAACATGCCCTTGGTCAACCAACTATTGGCATGTCTTGAGGATTGCTACCTGTATGTTTCCATAGTGACACTGATGTCATCTGGTGCGGGTCATGTGGTCTCCCAGCAGCACTGGGTATTTGGACATGCCTTGGGCCAGCCAACCTACAGAGCATGTTTAGAAAGATGACAGAAAGTATTGCACCATGGGATATCCAAGTCAGCATAACTGATATTAAGTCAGATGCGTGGAGGAAGTTTATCTAGACCTTTCCTGTGCAAAACTAGACATTTACTGATAGATATGATTAAAAGACTAGGTGAGACATTTCTCTCAAAAGGATGAGGATTCATGCGTTTTTATTCACGCTTTTGTATCATTTACAGTGTCTGGGAGATGCCGTGTTGCTAGGATCGGCCATTGAATTTAGGGGTAGATTTCAGTTCTTGGATCATCGCGTTCAGACTGCTCAACTCTCTCCTTTTTAAGCTCAAATTTGCCTGAACGTTTGTTTTTGCTTTGAAATATATGTACAGTGGCGTGATGTGGGGATTTAAATGGTCACAACAGCTCATTTGATGAACTGGTAGCATTCCAGTTAACTCCCTGTACTTATGTGAATAATGACATGGTGTGAGACCTGCAGTACTTAATACTTAATAAGTGGTTTTAGTTTGCAGGCCAGTACCCGCCCCGGCGTAGGCCTACTACAGCGTGTGCGATGGCTTATGTCACGATTGTAATATTTAACGAGCTACACCTGTTGCACTGGTCAGGAACACTGGGATTTGGAGCAGCTCCCCAGAACATCCTTCTACCCTCACATAGGGTACAACGACATATTTCGTTACTTTCCAGTGGTATATTTTTGGAGATAACATTTGTGGCCTGCTTTGGTTTGGGTGGGGGACTCTTCTCAGGCTGGTAGCATGAGGCGTGTCACGTGATTGTGTGCGGCCGCGCGCGCCCGTCGGACAGTAGACCCCTGCATCTCAGTGCTTGTGGCCCGTTTGATTCCAGGGGCCGCGACGGGGCCCATTTGTGATCTGTGCTTTTTTCAACCAGCCGGGCAAGAAATAGTCCCTCAGACCAATCTGAGGTATTTTAGAGGGAAAAAGTTTCGGTTTTTAGTTGGGCTCCCGCTCCAGCGGTGCCAGAGCCCCTCGGAGGTGGTGCCAAGCATGTTGGGCCAACGTAGACGCCACTCTCCATTCCCCCCCCGTTTTTCCGGAAGCCTCCGCCTCAGTCCTAGTGCACCCCAGTAGATGTATCGACGCTGCACTTTTTAAAAGCCCCTCTTCCTCTTCATCCCACATGTAGTTCTGTGCCTCCTTATATGAGCCTCCCTCAGAGGTTTCTTCCTCTCTTAACTCTGTAAACTAAATGCATCTTCATCATACTCCTGTCATTTTTCTCATTTTTTTTATTTTGCTCTGTATATAAACATGATTGCTGTGGACTGTGTATTATATCGCTCTAACCCGTTTCTACCATCCTGTATGGGCAGTAGTTTATTCCGTGTCTCAGACTATTTGAGTGTTGGAGTGTTGGAGTCTTCAGATGTTGTGTACACTTAACACATTGTCGGATATTAAATAAATGTGAAACTTATGCAACACCGCTCCAGTCTCCTGTGTCACAGCTGTTTGTCTTTGTTGTATTTTTTTGCAGTTTAAGCTAAGAAATTATATTGTTTGTGTGAGAGTGTTCTGAAGCATATTTATGAAGTCTGTGAGTACGGATATTTATTAAGCACAACAAATTTTGCATTGGCATTAAATTAATAATCTGAGGGTCTTGAAAAGATAATGAACCTGTCATAATCAATAAACCACCAGCGTAAAAAAAAGGTAGTATTTTAAGGCCCTATGTTTTTTCATAGCTTCCTACTGTAAGATGTCAAAACATGAAATACACACCTGTTGATTGAGATCCTCTCCAGACAAACGCAGACACACTGTTTCCCCAGGTCAGTCAGTTTTATTTTACTGTACTATTGTGCTTAATCCCATGTTATATTTTGATGCGGTTATGATTCGTACCAGATACATAGGTTTCATGTCTAATATCACTTCCTCTGACCCAAACCATTTTTTCATAAGTAATCTGAGTTCTCCCTGTATAATAAGATGAGAAATTTAACGAAAGAAATAAAATAACAGAAATGTGAGGTTACTCTGTATGGATAAAGAACGCCACTATGAAATGGCATTTCTAATGTTATGGAGCACTTTGTTGATGTGGCTTCAAACGGGGGTCTGGGCCAAAGGATCCGACTAAACCCAGAACACTTTCTGGCCAGTGGACCCAAGGAGTACCGGCCTGCCGTTTTGGATAATGACAGCATGCATAACGAATAATGCATTCCTTTCACTGCAGACGTACTGGCTCTTTCATGTAGATCACCAAAGGGACATGTTTCGTCCTTTGTGTATTTTTGAGGGAGGATATTCATATTGTTTACTATGATGTACATAATGAGTCTTTTTCCATGTGTTCTTTGAAGCAAATTTACCCTTACATGTAATATTATTGATCTCTAAAGTGTAACGAATGCAAGTTACAAACTGTATATGGCACAAATTCCCAGTTGTCTCTTTAAACTGTCCACAAAGAAGATCAAAACACATTAACTCTTTTAAAACAGTTTAAAACTATAAAGCTAACATTTGTGCCACAAGTACTGTGGAAGTTCGCAAAGTGTTGCTTTGATTACAGAAACTCTTTTGTAAGGGTGTATACGAAAAACAAGGTCAGAACAATGGCAAAATCCAGGGTGCATCCTGTGTTTTGTGTGCCATATTCTCCTGAAGGAATACACAAAAGATCGTTTGATACCTTCAAAGACCTTCTTGTATTCCCTGTCTGTCTGCTATACATCTCACCTTTAAGATGTATCTTCTCCTATTACTTGGTGCTCCACAGGTCCGCTGGTCTCCTGGCAGGTGTTCAGGCAGCCCCCTGTTTCTCGGATCATCGGGGGGGGGGGGGGGGGGGGTGGGACCGGGGGCAGGAGGGCCGGAGGCCTCGATTGACCAGGTGGTCTGAACGGCCCCCCAGCCGGCCCCACCCCCCGGTCACAGGGTGAGGA
>JAODKC010000047.1:2971451-2983785 GCA_026777985.1 Mormyrops attenuatus | reverse complement strand
TTACTTGCTGTCCTGGATTTACGGGGCCCTGGACCCCTCCCCCCCCCCCCCCCACCTTTACGTATCTCCTCCCACCTCCCACTGCCTGTTTCCTGTCACCGTCGTCTGGAGGGTAGGAGGACCTGAGGAGGGCCACTCACCGCCAGCTCTCATACTGCGATTCTGTCAGAGAGAATAAATCACTTATGGATTGTCATTTATTTAAAAAACAACATGCAGGACATCACCACCAGTTTCAGTTGCATGTACAGTGGTCTGTCTGCTCTAGTCATCTTGTCCCAACTAATCATGTCTGTTAAAGTGGCTTCAGTCCCATGTCCACTGCCCCCTACTGGACAGGTGTGTGAACCGGCAAACATGCCTGGGGGCCACGCCCCTCTACCTGGCCTGCCAGGCAGGTCACCTGCACGTGGTGGAGTATCTGGTGAAGGACTGTGGGGCTGACGTCCACCTGAGGGCTCATGACGGCATGACAGTCCTGCAAGCTGCAGCTCACATGGGTCACTACGCACTGGTCGTCTGGCTGGTGGGTAGCGATTTTAGCACCAAACTCCGTTATAATACAGTATATGCACTATTCGGGGCAAGTGAATGTGATTAACCTGGGAGTCGTTTGTCATCTGCCTTGCCATTCTGACAGCCTGATCAGATGGGCGCCCCCTGGTGGCCACAGGACCCTAAGCAGCCACTTGGTTGGCTTATGCTTTGGGCTAGCTCTGCCACTGTGGTAACCATGGTCTACTTGTGAAGATATCCCAGGACTGGGGCACGCACTGCTTTTTGGCAGAGGAACCAGTTCAGATTAATATAATAAGTAATAATGCTGATGTCCACCTGAGGGGGGCGGTGTGTAACTGAGCAGGTTAGGATGCTGTGCCAGTGATTGGGTCACTGGTTCGAGTGCCAGCTGAATAATTTCACAGGAATTTTAACCTTCAGTTCCTCCAGAGACTGTCTGTTGTACATCACGTTGGATAAAAATGAAAAGTAAATGTAAATAAATAATGAAACTCATGCATCTATTAAGTGAGTAGGAATGCTGGGAATTATCAGGGATTCATCTTTGTTGCAACGTCACACGTCTTCTTCAGACCTCCTTTACAGATATTAACATCTCCTGCCAAGACAAGGAAGGGGCCACTGCACTGCATTTTGCTGCCAGTGGGGGGCACCAGCGCATCCTCGAGCGACTATTGCGGATGGGGGCGACAGTCTTGAAGGATGGCTTGGGGGGGACCCCTCTGCACAACGCGGCTGAAAACGGGGAGGTGGAGGTGCGTGCCGCCTCACCCATTGGAGTTCGCCCGTGTTGGCATTGTCAGGGGTACGCTGATTGACCTTTGACCCCTGCTGTTGCCGCCAGTGCTGTCGGCTTCTGGTGACGTATGGAGTGAGCCTCGCCGAGCGGGATAAAGATGGATTCACAGCGGTGGATTTGGCAGAATACAACGGGCACCATGACTGCGCCAAATACCTTCGGGCTGCCAAGGAATGTGTAAGACAGGCCAAACATTCTATTTGATGTTGCAGGGTTGTGGATAAGAGGGGCCAGAAATAGTTCATACCAAGGGACCAACCTTATCATTAGCCAATAATATGTTTTGAATTAGTGAATGGCAGGGAACGGGACACTCCTGGGGCCAATCAGCTTTCAGCTGGGGTGAGTGTCCCTGCGGCCCTGCCTCTATATACACCCTTGCATTGTTGTTGTTCATTCATGATTTGGTTGCTAGGTAACAAGCTCTACTCACAAGTGGCAGTCCTTCTCATTGGGTGATCTTCTACCATGATCTACAGTCTGTAGGGTAATTAAAGGGCTGCATTTTATGGTAGCCTTAACAACCAGCTCAACGTCTGTACGTCCACATTTTGGACCATGATTGGATGTGTTGGATTGGGTAGGCCACTCTTCACAGCAGAGATGGACCCATGTTCCACTAGAAAACATGCTCCTGACATGAAAGGTTATGATTGGAAGTGGCCGTGAAATCATACGTGCCATGAGCAGTGGGTAGTGAGTCATGGCTTGGGGCCATGAGCAGTGGGTAGTGAGTCATGGCTTGGGGCCATGAGCAGTGGGTAGTGAGTCATGGCTTGCGGTCATGAGCAGTGGGTAGTGAGTCATGGCTTGGGGCCATGAGCAGTGGGTAGTGAGTCATGGCTTGGGGTCATGAGCAGTGGGTAGTGAGTCATGGCTTGGGGTCATGAGCAGTTGGTAGTGAGTCATGGCTTGGGGTCATGAGCACTGGGTAGTGAGTCATGGCTTGGGGCCATGAGCAGTTGGTAGTGAGTCATGGCTTGGGGCCATGAGCAGTGGGTAGTGAGTCATGGCTTGGGGTCATGAGCAGTTGGTAGTGAGTCATGGCTTGGGGCCATGAGCAGTGGGTAGTGAGTCATGGCTTGCGGTCATGAACAGTGGGTAGTGAGTCATGGCTTGCGGTCATGAGCAGTGGGTAGTGAGTCATGGTTTGGGGCCATGAACAGTGCGTAGTGAGTCATGGTTTGGGGCCATGAACAGTGCATAGTGAGTCATGGTTTGGGGCCATGAACACACTGAAGAGATCCTCCTTTGTGTCTCATATGGCAGAGATGTTCCAGGGCCTCAGATAAATATTTCAGGACCATCACTGTTCCTCAGTCCCTCTTTTAAGAAACTGGATCAGGCAGGTGAGAGGAGAGAGGATTAAATCCTGGTGAACTCTTTAGACAGGACAGCCGAATCAGGCACGTAGCCACGTAATAAAATGAGAGGTTTCTCCGCCCTCCCCCCAGGAAATTGTTTGCTCCCGACCAGGCATGTTGCCAGAATTGAAATATACATACATATACATCTTACTGATATATTGCACCAATTGAAAGTTCACTTTACTTGCTTGTAGACTGCATCACGAGAGCGGCTGTTTAGGTATGAAAGTGCAGTTATGTTGCCCATCGATAGCTTATCCGTCTATTCACTATACGTCCCATTTTTGAGGAAGCATCTGAAATTTAAGACGTGCATTTCTTTCTCCTTTTCAATCTGCATCACCTGGCGGAGAATGTTATAATAATCTTAACAGATCCCAGACAGATGTGTAACACAAAGTGACAAACTCCCACCAAGAGCTGAAATACTGCAGGACTGACTGGTAAAGTCAGTTTTATCCAGAGTAGATAATCTCAGATTTTATAGAAAATATAACTAAGTGCAGGGGTGGCTTTAGGCGGGCAGTTCAGATGTAAAAAAAAAACAAAGAGAGTGAATGTGAAGTAGCTATTGTGGATTTGTACATGTGCAGGGCTGGTAAATATTTTACGCCTTAATGAGTTCCGTGTCATAACCAGCTGTATTAATTACGCGACCGTGTCGCGCTCATTGTCTGCGAGTCACCGTACTCATGACAGTAACAGAAGATGGCGGCTTACTGCACTATGAGTAAATGAAGTCAGGAGGCAGTGCCCGTGTCCCTGTGGACAGGGTGTGACCTTCCCTCCTTCAACAAAGGGGGCTAATTAGGTGCCACGGGGCGGCGAGGAGTCCAGGGGTGGGGGCTTGGCCACCAGGGGCACTGGAGATGAATTCTCATTAACTGGAGTGTAGGGCCCAGGCCAGCCACATCTCCTCTGGCTTGGGTTTCAGAGTTCGCTGTGGGGTATTTTTCATCCCCCTCCCCCCGGAGCAAAGGGCCTGAAAAACCAACCAGGGATATGTGTCCCAAAAGCACATTTGCTACCAGTGTTAGCAATTTACATAATTGGAACCATGCAACTGAACATTTCCAAGTATGCAAGTTGCTAGCGTGAATCGGTCGCGTGATTCCAACTATGAAAGTAGTTTTCCAAAAATTGTGTTTTTGGGAAAAGCACCACGGGCCAGTTCTCAGTTCTGTCAAAAAACCCGAAGCTCAAAACTGGGTCCGTATGTTTAGTGTCACGTTGCTCTTGGCTGGAGGTTTTTCAGACCTTCAGACCTTTTACACCTTCAAGGGTTTTCAGCTCCGTTTCTGGGGCTGAAAACCTCCGAGAGGTTTGATTTTAAACAGTGAAGTTGTCCGATGAACTTTTAAACAAGCAGAATACTGTGATCGTAACATCTGCTCAGACATATTTGCTGTGAATAGCTTATTAAAAACGTGTCTTAGCTCTGACCAGCACTGAGTCCCGCACTGAGCCACTAACATAATGATGCATTGGATGAGCAGCCGCTGAGTTGATATAAGCAAAATAGGACAAGAAAGTGGGTGACAGATCAGCCTAACAGCACTTCTCATATCATATGTTTAGCATGCATTCATTTGTTAGCTTTTGGGCTTTAAATGGGTGCAGAACATGAACTGCTTCTGTAAGGTAGCAATAGCATATTTGAAAATGCATGTATGTAATGAGCATGCATGCAGTTGCCTGTGTGATCAAACATCTCTCCAAACATCCCTCCAAACATCCCTCCATTTTCTGTAATCACTTGTCCTATTCAGGGTCACAGGTGTCTGGATTCTATCCTGGAAGCTTTGGGTACAAAGCAGGGAACAATGCAGCCACACCCTGCAGAGCACACCGATAATTTGGTAATTCCATTTCACCATCACATGTTTTACTGGGGGAAACTGGTGTACGGAAGTACGTGGATAACATGCGAAACCACACATGGAGCGAGGACAGAGACTCGAACACCGGTCCCAGAGGTGAGAGGCAACAGTGCTAACCCCTACGGTCACATATATTTAAATAATATTATATAACAAATAATATATACATGTATAAACACATATATAGCTGTAGTAGGTAAAAATGCACACATTGCTTGTGAGGTTCACTAAACTTCGCACTGACTTGCTTGTTTCATTACATGATGGATTAATGAGTTAATCCATCCAAATTAATTATTTTTTTCCTTTCAAAAGCAACTCGTGTGCAATTGGTACATAATACTGGAGACAAATGTCGTGATATAGGCAAGAGATAGGAAAACAGAACGGAAATATTAGAGTGAGAATGTCAGACTTGTATGGTTTTAAATATTTAAATGTAAGGAAGAACATTGTTTACTCCGCTGAAAAGTGGTTGCTATCTGTAGCAGTAACAGTGCATCAGTGTTCTTTACCGTGCAGAAACCAGACACCATGCTGTACTTTAACATAAACACTAGATGGCACCAGAAACTGCCCTTAAATATGTAAACCTTACTATTTAATAGAAAAGTTCACTGTGAAGTCAAAGGCACTGTAATATCGTAGATATGCATGATTTTAGTTGATCTAAAATACCACTCAACACTGTAAATCAAAAGAAACGCCAATGGAAGACAGTGGGCTCACTCACTGTTCCATATTCCAAGCATGGCTAACTGGAAGGCCTTCCCATAATCCTCATTTAAGGTGGGACTGTGGTCCCTGACTGTTAATTAAGGTGGAAGTTTTGTCCTTACTGCTTTATGATGGTGTGACTCTTGCCACTGTTTGTC
The DNA here is from genome assembly GCA_026777985.1 of Mormyrops attenuatus. NCBI lineage: Eukaryota > Metazoa > Chordata > Actinopteri > Osteoglossiformes > Mormyridae > Mormyrops > Mormyrops attenuatus. The sequence goes on along the minus strand of JAODKC010000047.1, from coordinate 2,978,345 downwards.
CTCAGGGGTACTGACACCAGCTATACACCTTGAAACCATAGTAACACGCAGGCTGGATGTCATGCGTAATGTGGGCTTGGGCTGCAGCCTTTAATCAGGAGATCCTACTTAGCTGTGCCGCCAAGGAGCCCGCCCGGTGTAAATCAGTTTCGCCGGGTTACAGGAGTACCTGTGCTTTTGTTGGGCGCGTGCCGCTTGACTGCGCAGATCTGTTTCCAGGTCACTGTGCCAAGGTCTGCTTCATGACTACAGATGGACAGACCTGTTACTTTAGCTAGCCCCTGTGCTCATCGCCGGAGGACAGGCGCGCAGCCAAGCGAGCAGGAGACCATGTCCCCTTTCCATGTGGCCTGACAAGGACACCCCCCAGCACCTAGCCCCCGCCCAACTTCCCCACCATGGTTCTCCCAACAGGCGTGCACGCGTCCACATCGGTCTGCTCCGCCATTACCGGCAACCCAATCCCCCTCCCTCAATTATTAAAGCCTTTCTGAGAAGGCCCCCATTTGAGCTTATTGTTTATTGTCTACCGGTCCTTGGGCTCGCAGCCTCAGGCTGGCATGCGGACGGGGTGGCAAAGGCGGAGTGGTGGGTCCTGCATGTGGTCCTCACAAGCACAGACCTCCAGCAGTGGACACACTCTGAGACTCAACCGCTGTAGCCATTGTAAGTAAATCTTTCCCGTTTCTCCAGAAATCTCATCTCCTGCAAGCGTTATTTAACGGGAGGCAAAGTCGAATGAAGTTTGTTCCATAGGAGCAAATGGCTACTAAGTGCTTTTAAAGGTGACGTAATACACCGTGGATAATTTATAGACAGAAAGGGGCATTTTATGGGTTTAAGTTTTTGACTATGAATTGATCTTCCTACTTCCCTGTTTCTCCTTCTGATTCATTGCCTTCTATTCGCCTTCAGCAGTTCAAATCGTCTTTTGATTTGTTTCGGGAAAAATTGTATGGGAAAAAGCACATATTAAGCCATTTGTGTCCGATGGAAAATTTAGCCTTAATTCTGACTGTGCTGATTTATTAAGACGTGTGTGATTAAATACAGGTGCTCACCAAAGGAAGTCCATACAGTAGAAGACAAATATATTATAAAGATGGTATTTCAATTCTGTGCGGCAGCATGATCGGGTCCGATGGGACGATGTTTTGTGCAGATATTTCTGGTCTTGTGATGTGTGTGCTGAGAACATTTTACCGGTGCTCGGTGTCATGGATGCTGGTGTGGGACTTACGATGCTGCTCCGGTCACTCAGAGTCTCTTATAGGTCAGCGCTGGTCAGAGTGTGGCCTTTTATGCTGTTTACCGATGTGCGTAACGCGGGGAAGCTGCATTTACTATCTGGGTCTGTGATGGTCTAAGGACAATGCCTGAGATCACAGACTGTAAATGGTGGAGAACCAGCTGAATCACTGGAGCCAGGAATTATTGGGAAGAAGGCCAAAACAACAACAACAGCCGACAACAGCCACATCATAAAACAATACTATTATACTACAATAACATTATGTATACGGTCTTAGCGACGGTATTAATAGCTAATCTGCATGCACTTAAACTCAGATCATTCCAAGTAGGCATCCTGTAACAAATTAAGTTGAAGCAGCCAACGAACCCGGTTTGTTTTTGTTGTTCACAGTGGACCACCTTCTACACCTTGTTTTCTTCTGCATCAAGAACTTCCTCACTCTAGCCGGCAAGATTCTTTGGAGCTTTGCTGAACTGCGGCTCCCCGTCGATCTTAAGGATGGTGATATTTACCCCAAGGAGGAAACCGCTTTGGGTTCCTCTGCAGGATCTGAATGGGAATTACGTGAATATCCGTAACTTTAGGCTAGTGCCACCTGACCTGTGCTATCGGGTGACAACACGCTAAGCTTCCGCTCTACTCTGGTAAACTCAGTGGGGTCCCAGATTCAGATTAGTAGAGATCTCTTTGTCTCAATTTTGTTGTTTTATGCAAAGCCATTTTTTTTTTTTTTTTGCTAAGGTCTACTCCTGTTTCTCTGAGTTGGCTTGACCAGACTACCCATGAAGCACTTTCCTCTACTGATCAAATTCTAGTGTCATGTGCCTCACTGGAGGTCATGCCACCCAGGAACGTGGGCGGTCCTTCACAGCTGGAAGAGTGTCCAGCCATTTAAAGAGATTATAGCATTCAACCACGGCGCAGTGTTCCAATTCATTACTCTATTTAGCTTGAGGATCTGGGCTGTGATTGTAGGGGTGATAATGGAATCCAGATGTCCCACAGTTGCTGGATCAAATTAAACATCGACGAACAAATGAGCCTGTGAGAAATGAGCAGTCATGTAAAAGAAAGGCTTTGTTCTATTTAGTCTTGTTAGTAGTTATTTAAAAGAGATAACAAACATTGTGATAATTAGCTTAGCCCTGCAGTGATGCTGAGCATCGCGATGGGACCCGAGCTGCTTGATGAAGACTTCCAGATGAATTAAGTGTTGAACTGTAAGTTGTAGGGTTTCATGTGCATCTCCTTGAGGATTCTCCTTTCACATCTTAATGTTAGTTCCTTGGCTTCTAAACTCTGCCTAACCAACATGACTCTGTTTAACTAACATGTAAAATACTGTGAGTTGCAGCACTTTTCCAATCTCCTCTATAAACCTACCAGATGCCATATTTGCATATTAGACAGTAAGATCTGCTCTCAGTTCCAGCTGCCTACTAAGGACAGTGGTCAACCAGAGCTCCACCCCACTGAGGCAGGGAGGAAAAGGAAACCAAAAGTGTCCTGGTGCCCCAGCATTGCTGACTACTGCCTGGACGAGCAGGACCCCTGTAGCAGCATGGACATCGGCAAGGTGACCAACACACTGCCTGATCCATCCTGCCATTGTAGATTATCAGGGTTGGACATTCTGATTTTGTCGAGTCCGATGTGTCCCTGGGTTAGCAAGGGAGGGGCTTGCGTTTCAACCACTTCACACGTTTTCAACCAATCACCAGTCACCAGCATATGACATCACTACGTTGGTCCATTTTTTTTCACATTTTCAAACTCAAGGCTTCCAGCCATTATGGTAGGAGCAGTGTGTTGTTCAGTGGGCTAATCTTCTGTGCCTGTGATTGGAAGGTTGCTGGTTCGAGCCTCGTTATTATTCTTTTTATTATTACAATTATCATTATAGAAATAAAGACGCACCCTTACATTGCTCCATACAGCCTTTGCAGATAAGCATATTTGTACGTTCCGCATCTATGATACGTCCCTAAACAAAAGGCATACACAATAAGACAGGCACTTTAGAAACCTGTGCACCTTGCCGTGAGAACATTGCTTTTAATTAATGCGGTGATGTCATACGATGAAGACTGCGATTGGTTAAGGAGATAAAAACTTAAGCCCCTCCCTTGTTGACTCAGGGACACATCGAACTTGACAAAGTCAGGATCTGCATCAGGGTTAGGTTAGATGGACCAGATAGCCAGGATAGCCTCGACCTAATGACCTCTCCAGGCTTCCCTCTCTTGTACGTTGCTTTGGGAAGAAGCATCTGCTGAATAAATAAATGTATATGTCCCCCCAGCCTCGGTCTTTACCTTCATCACCAGCTTCACCTTTGACCTCAACCTCTCCCCGGCTTCAGAAATCTGCAGTAGCAACACGGCATCTGCAACTGGCATCTGTTGGTGGGTATCGGTAAATTTTGACTACGTTGTGACCTGTTTAGTAAGTTACGATAGTCTTTCTTTTGTTTGTTATTCATCTTGTGTTGCAGTCGCGTCATCTTTAAATGTGATGAAGTCTTCAGAGGAGGAGAAGAGTCAAATGTTGTCCATTAAGTCTCTGAAACATGCAGGATTGACTGCAGTCTTCAAAGGACAAGCAGTGAGTGGTCGGCTGAGATGAGGAAGGGTGTAATGAGGGGGATGTTGGAGTCGTGTTCCTGATGACTGTTCCCTTTACCCTCACATAAGGTGGACAAACTGGGGCTTCTCCCCGTAGTGGAGACCAACCTGATCGATATTGACTCCCTGGTACCGACCCATGATGAGAAAGGCCAGCCCATTGCAGAATGGAAACGACAAGTTATGGTGCGAAAACTGCAGGCTCGTCTGCAGGATGAAGAGGACCAGAGGATGAAGGTGTCTGCTACCTTGCTTTTGGTCATGTTCAGGAATCAACACCTCACAGTCATCATAACAATGAGAGCTCTGAAAACCTCAACAAAACATAGCCTTAATCTCAAGGGAATCCATTTTATGTATCGTGGCAATTTAACAAATTACTTCGAATGATTTTGGTACCTGAAATTTGAAATGCGATGTTCATCTTTTTTTTGCCAGGAGAATGGAAGCAAGTGTACTGAGATGGACAGCTGGAGATACTCACAGACTCTTAATGCTATTCTTGGGCCATTTGGGGAGCTGCTGACCGAGGACGATTTGGTGTACTTGGAGAAGCAGATCGAGAACGTCTCCATGCAGAAGAGGTGTGAAGCCTATGAGATGGAGTTGGCTCGTCTAGCCGAAGAACTGAGAGCTATCCTTCCGGCGCCCATCGTGAACATTACAGTCAACACACAGTTCAGGCAACCCGACGTGGGCGACCAGGTGCCTTTGCCTGTGTGGTGTAACCGCATATCAGGGATCGTGAAAAGCATGACTCTTCTCCTGACTAACCATCCAGACAAAGAGAAAGATGGTACCATCGGTAAAATGCCCAACACTGAGCTGGCATCTGTTTTCTCCCAAAAGCTCGAAAGGCCTAATTCCTCTAGGGAACAGAGGGCAAAGATCGAAAAGGAGATTCAGCAGTTTGGAGTTTCAGTACGGAATCTGAGGTCCAACTTTGAGAGTCAGATAGGGGGGGGCATTAATAATGAATCACACACGCCGAAGAAACACAGAAACCAAGTTAAGAAGCAAACGGTCAACCAGGAGGATGGCTTCAACAAGCGAACGGAAAAGCAGGAAAACGATGCAAACAACTGGACTCACATGGCTGTTGAAGAGGTCGGCCAGCTCAAAGAAGTAGACCGTACCAGCGATTCGGGGATAGACAGTGAGGAGACACAGACAGATGACCCTGGGGCAGTAATAGAGACCACCAGCTTGCGCAAAGAACGGATTGTACTCTTGTTCCTGGGTCACTGGAAAAAGTCGGCATATGCCATTAGCCTGAGAAGCAGAGGAAAACTGGGAGTGACTTGTAAAGACACAACGGAAGGGGCAGAGGAAATTGAAAAAGAGCAAACATCTGAAGGGCCACAGCCCACGAGAACCATGGAGAAGGGGTCCTTGAGCCACCTCTTCAGGCAAAGGACCACCATCAATAAGATGATTGGCAACTGGAGGAGCCTTATCTCCAGTGTTCCATCCAGACAGCTACATCGCCTACATCAGCAGAAGGTCACTTATTCCCCTGAGCAGTTCCTGCCATGTGTGGGTGGAACGCCTGTGGACTACAATAGCCTGACCCTTGACCTCTTCATGCTAGGTTACTTTCACATCCTGGAGCAGGAGTTGCCGGCAGAGGAGAGGAAGATGAGGCACCTGCTGTGCTTTGAGGTCTTCGACCACGTTGGCCGCTTCAGCTGGGAGACGGTGCGGGAGTTCCATCGAGCGGTCCTCCAGGATATCGAGGCTGGCAGGAGAGAGTGGAGGGACGGCTTTGAGGACATCAAGGCCAAGTTTTTCGGGAATGCGCCAAGACAGTTAGAGCTATTGTCTGAGCCGAGTCAGCCTGAGCTGCCAGAACGGAGAGAGCTGCCCAAGGTCATCGTGCAGACGGCCACGCCGGATGAGGGTGACCTGATGGGCAATCATGTAGACATTTCTTGCTTCAGCAATGATGAGATTTGCCAGTACATTGATCGTAGTTTCGCTTTCTGGAAGGAGAAAGAGGCGGAACTCTTTGATTTTGAGCAGTAGTCGATCGACTTATCCTCCTGTCTTTTTGATAAATTTTTTATGATACATTAGCCTCTGCAGTCCTTTGCAAACCTTGACTGAATGTGTCACAGGTGAAATGACAGGATGCCCAGTTTGAATATGGTTTGAGTTTGTGTGCCGCTGATGTAATAATGCTAATAGTATAAGCTGAGTCTGTAGATACCACATTATTGTTACACGGTTTTATGATTTGGCTGTTGTCTGCAGCCGTGTGCCCCAGTGGGGATTGAATATGTGCATGATTGAAGTCAAGCTGCCGGAAGAACGACAAAACATAAGACTGTAACAATAACAGAGTATTTAGTAAATGTCTTTGCTGCAGATATGTGTATATATGTATTGTTTTGGGATCAGAATGGAATTTGCTCACTTGCTGATTCTGACACAAGGAGAAGGATAAACAGACCGGCTGAATCGCGAGTCTCCCTCGTGGAAAATGCTGTTAAAACCAATGGCAGCTGAATTATTTGATAACAGACTTGGGGGAGGTGATAGATGGATCATGGATGTCCTTCCGTTTGTCACAAAAACTGTCACTTCCTGTCGTCATTGGGCAGAAACACTAGAGATCTGTGGTGTAGTGATGTGGGTTTCCAGGCTGCGCCGGCACTTAGAGATGACTGCCATTTGTTTATCGTCAAATTCTACCAAGGTTAATATTTTATATATTACTTACTAGGGAGAGTTCAATGTAAAAATGACTACAAATAAATTGTATAGTGCACCATTGAATATATCTTTGTTATTTTCTGCAAAAATGACATTTTTGCATTTTTTTGGGGGGGGAGTTAGGAGGATAATGTTGTGGGGGCTTCTATGTATATACACTAGCTCAGGGGTCTCCAACTCCGGTCCTGGAGAGCTACTATCCAGTAGGTTTTCTATCCTACCTGGCTTCTGATGCGTCACATCATTTCTCAGGTTAATACCAGGAACAGGTGTGGCTCATCAGAAGCCAGGTAGAATAGA
>JAODKC010000047.1:2886268-2944184 GCA_026777985.1 Mormyrops attenuatus | reverse complement strand
GTTTCTGTACTTGCCCTTGCTTTCCTGGGGTCCTCAGTCTCACTTTACTTGTGTGGCTCTCATCATAACCAACCTCTCTCCAGCCTGTGTGTCTTATTGTATTGGGGTAGTGTAAATGATCTGGACTTTAACTAAAAAATGTCATCCAATCATATTGAACTTCTACTAAGAATATGCTCACAACCCATACACAGGTCTGATTACTTAATAAACATATACTACTCTGACCCGTTCTATGGGAGATAAAAGAATTGTGTTTTTTGACCACTGGGTGGCGCCAAAGGGATGCCTGTACACAGGATCACAGTTCGAATCATGGGCCCGGGCTAGAATGGTGAACTTCATGTTCACCATTTAGTCTAGAAATGAACTGCAGTTAAGCAGCAACATTTTTCAGTTGTGTAATGGTGATTTTGACGAGGAAGCTGACGGCATCTTTTCCACCCAGAAGTACATAATTGGCAGGTTACCGAAGCTTGTGACGTGTCCCTGCACCCCAAAGGGGGATTACCGGGGGTCCGGCAGAATGGCTTAATCAAGTGGCAGACTATAGTGCAGCTGTGTGATGTAATTGTAAATGCCAAGTGTCACAGTTGCGCTGCGTCCAGGTTGTCACACTCTGGCTTTGTCCCCTTATATATGTCACCATCACGGTTAATGTAACCACATCCTGACCCGTGTCACATCCCCTCGTCATGGACAGGCCCCTCCGACCCCCTGCAGAGTGCGTAGGTTAGGTGACGGGTTTCACTCTGTAGCTGCAAAACAGAGGGGGGTGGTGAATTTTTTTGATATGGTGCATTCTAGGTAAAGGCTTAGTTGCTCGACTTTGCTCTGATAAGAGAGTAAATACTTTCACCCAACGATCTGATTTGAGGAATGCCACCTGGTATTCCTCACCTCATTAGTTATCTCTGAATCACCATGGAAACCTAGGCATCGTGTCCTGTTCACACCAAGGTGTTACACCGGCACCTTTTGCAATGATCCGCCGCCGTACTCTCTGTATCATCCGCCCAGCCGTGAATGCGCATGTGTGTGCATGTCGTTCAGGTTACCCGTCACTGCGGATCGAGAAGAATGATCTGCGGAGTGTCACACTCATGGAGGCCAAGGCTAAAGTGAAGGACATCGCCATATCCAGAGAGCGGGTCACTCTCCGTGATGTCCTGCACGAAGGTATCCCCCCCCTACCCCACACAGAAATGGCTTATGCATAGAGAACATGAGACTAGTGTCTGGGACAGCCATAAACAGACCGGCCAGACTCTGTTCCTAGTGAGGTTTGTGCATGCACACGCGTGTACCGTGCTCCGTCATGAAGAAGCGAGACACTGCCTCCCGCAGGGCCCAAGCGGACTGACAGTTTAAGTCGCTTGATGTATTAATCCCTGGCATCAGTGCCAGCCTGTGTCTCAAGGCTCAACACCAACAATGAGCGATCGGCAAAAGCCAGCCATCCCTTCGGGGACTTGCACTGCACCTGTGTTCAAACAAAACCTCCATTCATGAACTGTCACACTCCCTCATCTGTTTGCCTCCAAGTGAAGCGATTTCAGCTGTAAGTTCAGGACGAGGTGGTTGACCACCATTATTGCTAAACTTGAGATTGATTGATGAAGTTCGAGGGCCCAATCATCTTCAAACGATTAAGGTCTCCATGGTGAAAAGCTGTCATGTCAAAACATAGGAACATAAGAAATCCACTAACGAGAGGAGCTCATTTGGGGAGAATTCAACTAATAGCTTAAAGTTGTTTAAAATCTTATCTAGCTATGATTTAAAGGGGGCATGTGTGTTGGGGGAATTGTCTAAAACAACTATTTCACCTTTGAGCCCCCACCCACCCAAGTACCTTTTGAAAAGGGATTTGGAAGCCACCTGGGAACATGTACCATACTGAAGTGATCAGATGAGCCAATCAGATGCGAGCACAGATCTCTAGAACAAGACTGCCTCATGCTTGCTTCCTGTACAGTTAGCTGATAGCATAGTCTGGCCCAAATGACTAAGGGGAACAGATAGCTCTCTCCTCCTCCCAGATTTCCCCCGCCCTCACCCTGAGTGGAACAGGAAGGCTTGCCCCACAGCGTTTTCAGACTGTCTGCGTACAAACCGTGCTAGTGTTCCCATTGGTCGATTTGTGTTCCCCTTCAGCCGCACGAGCTGTCAGACAGCTTCTGGGTGATGCGTCCCTGCAGTATCCGTTGGAACTTTTCAAAACTAACCGGTTAGGTTCTGGGATACAATAAGCCCCCCCCTTAAAGTAGCTCCCATAGCCCTCGGATTAGCCCCCGACACTCTCACTGTGCACTCGTACTTGGGTAAAGTGTGCAGGGTTTTGGAGAGGCTGTCCGTTTTGTGTTCAAATCCTACAGTAAATTCTCAAACACCAGAGCCAGTAGGAGACTGACTGGCGTCCACCTTTTTGGAAGCATCTTCACGACGTTTACTTGGTGTTTTTCCAGTCCGTTCCAGGTTAGCAAGGTCAGCAGGTTACCAGAAGCATCTGTCCCAACCCAAATAAGTTTCAGAGCCCCGTTTGGGGAGGGGGGGGATGCACATTTACTCCTGTCTCTCGCCTCTCCCTCTACCAGGCACCTTCGGCCGCATTTTCCACGGCGTTCTGCTGGATGAGAAGGACCCGAACAAGGAGAAGCAGGTCTTTGTGAAAACTGTGAAAGGTGAGTCTGTTTCTTTGTCAGTCTGTTAATGTTTTATATTCCGTTGGCTCTCGGCAATAAAGACCAGCTTGTGTTTCAGTGCGTCTAAGGGCACTTTTCCACTACAACAAGTACGGTACTTTTGGTACGGTACTTTCACTTTTCCATTGCCTACCGGTCAAGAACCAGTACCAAAATTCCCAGTATTGAAAGTGCCAAACAGCTGGGGGTACTACTTTGGTACTTCAGTACTTTGGGACAAAGCCAGAGTGTGGACTTTTGGTCCTAAGAACAATTACAACAAAGATTATACTGAATATACTAATACCAGCGATGTGATTTTGTTGTAATAAATATTGGGGTCTTTATAAAACAAAAAAGGAGTTCATACATTTCTCTCAGACCCATCTTCGAGTGATTTTAAACGGCAAGTGTGAAAATGATTACGATTGTTTCAGAGAACGTATGCAGCGCTCACGCAAAAGCAGCGGAAGTAAAACTTTAAACTGTTTTTTAAACACTTGAGAATCTATCAAACGAATAATTAAAATTGCAAACTTTTTTCCCTATGACAGAGTAATAGAGTAAAAATATTTTGTTGAGACCGCCTGCACTATAATGTCCATACAGAATTAGAAGTAAGAAAAAAGCCTGATTTTAATCTATCTGACTAGAGGAGTAAGAATTGGATGTGCGATCGGTATTAATATCTAGCGTCGTCCAGTCCTATAATATACTACAGCCATTTTTTGAATTCAGTGCAAAATACCTCAAGTTGTGATGTCATTTGGCGCCGGTCCCAGTTTTAACGCCAGTGGAAAACCAACACTTTGAAGTACTGTACTTTTGGTACTTTCTTGAAGTACCAAAAGTATGGTACCTGGTGTGGTGGACAAGCACCCTAAGTTGCACATCCCAAATATTGAAACCAATGGGCTGCAGCGGAGCGCTCAGGGCCCCGGGGGCAGTGGTGTCACCATTCACCTTGAGGTTCCACAGTACCCAACCATGCTCTCCCAGTGTGAATCTGTGATTTAAAGCTTAATGAGTTTAAGGTTTATATTCTTAATAGCTGATTTAAGTTGTAGATTCAGGTTGAATTGACTTTTTGGCAGTGACATGCTGGGTCCGATCAGTCTTATAAAACAGCAGCTTGTCCGAAGGCCAGGATGAAGCTGAATTTTGCTCCTATTTATATGAGAACGTCTGAAGAGCAGGTAGCGGTGCATGAAAATTGTAAGTCTTGTTCTTATTTCAGACAGGTCAGGATTGCTCATAGACACAGGGCTGCTGATGCCTGCCCCTCCCTGAGGAAAGCCCCCTCTCCCCAGCCCCGAGACTGCCGTGTCGTCTTTCTGATGTGTCTGTGTGCACATGCCCCGTAAATGGACATGTGCGGACAGCCTGGCAGCGTGACGCCAGTCGAGGCATGAGTGTTGAAACATCTTGTACCTCCCCCCCCCCCTTCCAGGGTGTATAAAAACAGTTGGGCTCCCCCCTCCTCTCTGACTCCTTAGTCATATTTACCGTTAGCCCAACGTGAGCTGGCAGTGCCATCTGACTCGCTCTGACAGTCAGCAGACCGGCGGGCAGGGCTCCACCTCGCACAGGGGGCTGGCACGTGTTTGACCGCCATGTTTGACCGCCGTGCCTGCACGCGCGCTGCCTGTTTGGCCTGTTAAAGGTGCATTCAGACGCCAGTTAAATGTGCCATGAGTATGGAAACAGCTACTCCCCATGAACAGATTGTGACCTTCAGAGAGCGAAGGCTGTTTTTCCTTTTAGTTTTCTGCTTCAAAAAGCGAATATTTCCGTGGTATTGAGTGGTTTGTATGCATCATGCACCATCCCCCATTAATCCCCTTCTCTCTTTCTCCCCCTCCCTCTCTCTCTCCCCCATCAAGACCATGCGTCTGAGGTACAGGTGACGATGATGCTCACTGAGAGCTGTAAGCTGCGGGGGCTTCATCACAGGTAAGTTTTCCTCAAGGCCCCCCCTGCGATTTTCGAGACGTGGCTCTTCCCAAGTTTTGTGTTCCATGGACGTCAAACGTGCCCCCCAAAACGCGGAAGTTTGAGCAGCCGGGCTGCTGGCGGCCGCCGTTTACGCAACGGTGATTTCTTTGAGCGGCGGGTTGTTACCTCCTCCTACTTCTTGGTTTTTTTTTTTTTTTTTTTTTACGTCGTTGCTGGGAAAAAAATGTCAGTCCTTGTGCTCTGACCGCGAGGCGCACAGTGAGGCGTGCGGACACATGCACACTTCCCGCCGCTTGACGTCTGTAGTGTGCTTAAACGTTTTAGCTCCAGTGGATTGCAGGCTTCGGGATGCCGTGTCCAATCCCTCCGGTAGGGTCCCGCCCCTACTCCCCAATGCAGCTGTTTCATTGCACCTCCTGATTGTATGGTGCCTCCGGTGGTTAGCGTGAGGGTTGTTGTGCCAGGACCCTGCAGCACTTTCAACCCTTTAAGAAAAATAACAATGAAAAATGCCAAAAATGCTGCACGTTTGGAATCTGGGGAGTTTAGACTCCCTGTTCGTAGGAAATTTTCTGGTATAGGACCACCACCTTCTGCATATTTGATCTGAGAAATTCACCGGTCAGTCTGATTCAAGATGGTCGTCTCCCTCTCACTTGAGAGCAGTGACCAGGCTAAAAGCGATAAGCAATTTATAGCTGAAGAGGAGGGCCTTGTTTGCAGTGAGCTGCAACAGCTGGGGTTTATGGGTTGTCTCATGTCGATAAAGTCTTCTAACAACTAGAGGAAATGAAAGACTTCTTTAAACTGATGTTGTAAGAGAGCGCCAGGAGACGAGTGTGAACGGGTGCCGGGCTTGATAACAACCCCTGGGCCTCCCAGAGTAAGTGTGTGACTTTAATGCTACGCACAAAGCTGGCATGCCTCTGTCGTCTGTTCCCATAGGAACTTACTGCCCATCAGCCACGTGTGCACCGAGGACGGGGAGAAGCCCATGGTGCTGCTGCCGTACATGAACTGGGGCAACCTGAAGCTCTTTCTGCGCCAGTGCAAGCTAGCTGAGGCCAACAACCCCCAGGTGAGGCCCAGGCTTCGGCCTGCACGTTGACTGCCAACCACCCGGTTGAGGCCCAGACTTTGGCCTGCATGTTGCCCGCCAACTCCCCCGCCCCGCCCCGCCCCGCCACGTTGAAGCCTAGGCTTCGGCCCACAAGTTGGCCGACAACTCCCTGATCGAGTCCCAGGCTTCGAGCCAGCATGTGGTGCACAGACTCCCAGGAGAGACTCAGGCTTTGGCCTACAGGTCACCAACATCTAGACGCCACACCTTTGGTCCCAACCCAATATTACAGCTTTTTGAATCTGCAATTCTAATGTTTTAATCAGGAATAAATGTATTTGTTTCTGTGCTATTTATTTTCAAAAAGGCAGCAAATCCTTGCAAATGTTCTATAAAGGGATTATTAAATGTGGACTGTTGATTCAAAAGTACTACGAGCTAATCTTTTTGGATTCAACGGACTTGCAGAGCAAACTGCAGATTTTATTTAGGTTGCTTGAGCCTGAGTATATGCCAAAAGCCCAGCGGGATTTCTGCGAGCGCGGCCCTGAGCACAGCTGCGGGCTGCAGGCCCCTGCACAACGGAAACATCTGCTGGTGCGAGGAGAGAACGAAGGACCCTGCAAGACCGGGCGTGCTCTGCACTGCAGCCATCCACACGAGGCCTCGCCCCCCATTACCCCTCCCATCTTTGGCTCCTGGCCACTGTTTGGGGGGGGGGGGGGAACCCAAATCGCGTCTTGGTGGCTTTGCAGTCGACCCGGAGATATAAATCATAAAAATGTGAATAAGGAGCTGGCAGATCCCCAGCCATTGTCTGCTTATAAATGCGCACAGAGCCTCACTGTTGTCAGAGCGACTCTGAAATGCTGCTGCAGTTTCATTTACCTGCTCCCCCCCCCAAGAACCTTCCATGCTTTTCCTGCACCCTTCCACGCCACTTAGGTGGTTGTATATTTGAAGCATCTTGAAATAAATCTTGCTCCAGGGAGTTTCCTTAATCCTACAGCTTCACTACCCAGATCCCTTCTTGAATGTTCTGTCTTCCTCTTTGGAAAATCTGCATTTTTTGTGGGACCCAGGAGTCTCCCAACTTCCAGAATCTGGAAGAATATCCAAGGTCCCACCCTCAAACACGGGTGTGACATGCACCCATGGGTAGCTGATTAGTCGAATGCAATGCTTGTCATTCTTGTGTCCCCTGGATGTTGATGGTTTTTACGGCCTGGCAGGCTGCGGTTACCATGCTACCTGTACCGGTGGAGCTCGTACAGTGGCTGCAGGGGGTGGCGCAGGTTTCTGGGGCCCCCCATGGGCACTGTCCAGAGCTTCGGCGTTCCAAAGCCTGCCAGCGCAGCTGAACAACACGAGTGTGGTAACTGTGACAGCATGGCGGACGTGTTGCCCGAGACCCAGGCCTGTTAAGACTTGTGGAAGGTGCACGTTGCGTCATGAGCTGCAGCGTTGCAGCTGGTCGCCCCAGAACGTGCTACTTAATCTCTGTCTGCCCCTCCCTCATTCCAGGCGATTTCCCAGCAGGACCTGGTGCATATGGCCATCCAGATTGCCTGTGGCATGAGCTACCTGGCCCGGAGGGAGGTCATCCACAAAGACCTGGCAGCCCGGAACTGTGTGTAAGTACCCGCTTGTCATGCTTCTGATAGGTTGGGCCATGCAGACCATAGCTATTTCCCATGGGTTTTTTGGATTAAACCTATCACTGACTAACCAAACGTGATCCTCTTGTGGTCCACGTGTTGCCGTAGGAAAGTCTTGTGCTGCTGGTCTTTCAGATTGGGTGTTGGTGTCATTGTTCTGTGGCTCCAAGTGCATTTTTGTGGTAGACCTTCACTGCTTCTTGCTGCCGTCGATCAGTGGCCTTCCATCGGGGCTTTGTCGCCCTAACCCTAATCCTAACCCTAATCCTAATCCATCCCACAGGATCGATGACAGTATGCAGGTGAAGATTACAGATAATGCTTTGGCCCGGGACCTCTTCCCCATGGACTACCACTGCCTAGGAGACAACGAGAACCGACCCGTCCGCTGGATGGCCCTTGAAAGTCTGCTCAATAACGACTTTGCTAGTGCCAGTGATGTGGTGAGATGCCCCCATCCTCAGTCCAGGTTTTCCTGTTCTGCTTCTTGCTCCTCCTTCCTTCTCCTCCGTCATCTAGCTATCTCTGTCATAATCGCAGCCGCAGGTAGAGTTTGTCCTGTTCTGGTCTCGGGGTAACTACCTTCATATGTTTTGGTATGATTGAATCATTTCCTGAAGTCCAGCTCTGATTCATACGGGTGAACTCCTTGGCTCTGCAGGTAAGTTTTCAAATGTCAGTGCTGGAAAAGGTATTATTTTTGCAGCCCCCCCCTCCAGCTCATACAGCTGTCAAGCCTGAAGCATGTCACGTACACCTCCCATCCTGGTCTGCTGTGTTCTGGCTCTCTGCCACGTCACCCTCATCCTAATACGAATCTTGTTATTATTATTTGTGTTCTTCCAACATGCAAATTCAAATTAAGCTGGGTTATGAATCCCAGGAGTTTGTTTCGTGCGTCTTGACGAAATTCAGTCCTGAAAAAAGTGAAGCGGCCGAACAATCACGCCATTCCGGGTCCGAGATCGCAACTGTACTTTCAAGTGAAACAGAGTGGAGTTGCTGGCTGCTGTAGGGGACCGCGGTGCAGCCTGTCACCGACGTCACTCCAGTCCCACGTTAAATGCGGCTTGTATAAATTGCGTGTTTTGCTTTGTGCTGCATGGTGGCAGGGTCACGGTGTCCTAGCCGGCCATGTACATTCTCCCCCTTCTTGGTGTACCGAGTGATTACAGTAAATGGCACTTCAGCAGGAAAACATCTCATGGAAGCTGCTGTCCTCTATACAGACTGCCTCCCCCTTTGGGCCTTTTCTTCCTGTATGTCTATTATGTGTTAGGACCCCCTCCCCATAGAGGGGGCAGCTGCCATGGCATTCGGCCTTAAATGGGCCCCTTCTGGACTGGGCTGTGAGGAGAACAGAAAGGCAGAAGTCGACGTCTTCCTGAAGGAATGCTCCATGACTTCTGGGTCTTCTGGGAGTCTCCGGAGACTCCCTCGTCTTGGGGTCTGGGGGGGGGGGGCTGCTCCCATGGTCACCCAGAGCCCCTCCCACGTTCTCCAGCTCCGCACAGTTCTTCCTGCATTTGAAAGCCACATGTCCCGTGGCACATTCCTAGGATGGCTCAAAGCCAAGCCCCGCCTACAATAACTCCCCCGCCCCCCCCTCTCTAGAACCAATCTCGACTTCTGCCACAGTTCTCTCCAAGTAAATAGTAAATGACCTGGTTACCACATACATTTCCGCTAATTGTTCCTTGGTTCCTTGGTACCCAGTTGTATGAACTCACGGTGTGAGATTATGTTCGGTTGTATGGGAGGAGCTGTATGGTTGGATCCTCCTCAGCTCACAGTCCTGAATAAATGAGCATCCGTTGGGATGCAGAGAGCGTGACTTGTGTGTCATTCGTGTGCTCATAGTGCAGTGCATGCTGGGAAGCCATTTGCAGTTAACACTACTAGTTTGGTCAGCCTGCGCGCTGAGGTGTGTGTCCTCACCCTGTCCCTGTTATCCTGCAGTGGGCCTTTGGGGTCACCCTGTGGGAGCTCATGACTCTGGGACAGACGCCCTATGTGGACATCGACCCCTTCGAGATGGCCGCATACCTGAAGGACGGCTACAGGATAGCACAGCCGATCAACTGCCCAGATGAGCTGTGAGTCCCCCTTGCTCCCCCTTCAGGGCAGGGCATGTTCCGCAACTGTGCCGTTTGGACTCTATTGTTGGTGCTGCCTCTTCTGAACGGTACAGCAGATCACATCAGCTTGCAGGCTTCTGGCCCATATTCCAGCGTCTGCGTCAGCGAGCGTTAACCCTGCCATTCACTGCCGCTCCCAGGGCACTCTCCTTAGAGCGCCGCTCAACGTTCAGATGACATGAAGGGGTGAAGATCTGTCAGAGTGAAGGCACAGACAGGCCTTAGACATACTGGAAGATGAAAGAAATTGCTTTATATCCTGTTAGTCTCAACTTGTTTGAACCTGAGGTTTAACAAAGTAATGTAAACTGATTACTTCCCTTTGGACATAGTTATGGTAGAATAGTACTATACTTACTGCAGTTACTCTATAGAGCAGCGTTTTTCAACCCAGTCTTCATGGGACCCCCAGACAGTCCACAGTTTTGCTCCCTCCCAGCTTCCAACACACCTGTACCAGAATACATCACTGTTCTTTATTGTTTGGTTCAGGTGTGCTGGGAGGGAGCAAAAATGTGGACTGTCTAGTTTTCCCCAAGCACTGGCTTGAGAAACACTGGTCTGTGGAGTATGTTTAATGTTTTTACGTCAAACATTTTTGGAGTAATTCTGGAGAAAGAGGCATTGTCGGGGAAGATTTGACTTTTGTTTTTCTTCGGGATGCAGATTTGCAGTGATGGCCTGTTGTTGGGCTCTGGACCCAGAAGAGAGACCCAAATTTCAGCAGCTCGTTCAGTGCCTCACCGAGTTCCATGCAGCTCTCGGGGCTTATGTCTGAAGCCCAGCCCCCACCCCCCGACCAACGGCGGCACTCCCCTGGAAGACGTACATCTGCAAGAATATGAAATTCAGACTCAGACTTATAACCAGGAGAACATGGATGCATCGCTACTGCATGATAGTTTACTTGTCTGTGCTTTGCACGAAGCCTCCGAGAAACTTTCTGGACCTGTAACTGAGCTTCTCTCCTCAGTTTTCTGTGCTAGACGTGGTGACAGGTCATGAAAGACAGATCTGCTCACACTGTGTCGTACAGTTTTAACTTTTATTTTAAATGTTCGGGTAAATGCTACTAGGTGATTATCTCAGCTTTTAGCCAGGTTAAAACTGATCTCGGTTTTTTAGTTGCTCCCCCTCCCCCTCTTTCCTGTTTCGTCTGAGTGGAGCAGCTTGCTACTGTTTTACTTTATAAGTTTATTTTGAGAGAATCTTCTCCAGAAGAGAGAGGGCACCAAAGGACCAGGCTGTTGTTGAGAAGATGGCAGATCCTGTCCCCAGGATGTTCTTGAAGCTATTGTTGACGCATGGACTCAAACCTCTGTGGGTGGAGCTCCCGAGCATGACTGGTGACCAATATGACCAATCGCAAGACTGTTATGTGCAGCGAAACTGTTGGTTCATATCAACAAACCTTTTACCTATAAATGCTCCCCCCATTAACAGGGATTTCATTTAAGACTTCAGATGTCATAAGCAGCATCTTATTTGTTACTTTGTCTAAGCTTTACCCTGTTCTCCAGAAACAATAACCCTTTATAGTGTGTTCCACTTTAAATGATGGTAATGTTACAATGATCTGTAAATTCTGGACCCAGCTGATGCTGCTGCAGGAGTGATCATGGTTTCGCTTGGATGTCTTTCTTGAGATTTCTGTGTGTGAATGAATCTCTCTCTCAAATAACAATCATTTTGCAACTAAGAAACACCCTGTGGGTATCAGTCATCTGGGTCATTACTGAGGAACATTCCTACAGTTTCCTTTGGATTGCATCTTCATCAACAAGCCCCCATTCTGGCAGGGGAGACTGTCAATCAGTCATGGTACAGCGAGTGCCTGCAGCTGCCGTTTGAGCCATGCCATCTGATCCTGCGGAATTCTGTTAATATTCCTGGATGCACATCAGTTTACCGATTATCTCCACGTCTGATCAGCTTAAACGTGTGAGATCAGATTTTGAGGCATTTGGCCATGCAAAGTTCATGATGTAATTTGGGCACTTCGATGCCTTATGGCTGGTATGGGTGGTATGGGTGGTATGCAGTGACGACTCCTGGATAAACGGTTTCGCTCTTTGACTCTTTTGATGAGCTGGGTGTGTCATTGTAGTCGGCACTGCCTCCCATGTCAGTTGTCAGTGATGTTTGACAGTGGATAAAAGCCCCACTGCGATGGGGAGTCTGGTTACTGTGGAGCAGCTGGAGCTGGGATGCCAAGGGCCTCGTGGCACGTGTGCATGCGGCTCTCAGTGCCAAATGGGTGCTTTTGCCAGCTGTCACTCTCACATTCCATAGCTGGGTTCCTGGAAAGCACGCTGGGTGAGGAAGACCAGGTTAGTATCAGTTGTCTTGACGCAGGCAGGCTTCCTGTCATAACTTCCTGTTTTTCATTAATTAGATCTTCAGCCTTCGGTCAATGATGATGTTGGTGACCACACTTCCGCTTGCTTTCCAAGTGCTTCCCCCAGAGCTGAAATATTTCTCTAAACTCCCCTATAGTTTGGTCCTGTAAACAAAGTTGTTTCTCAGAATATGCCCATGATACAAGCCTATATACTGGACTGCAAACCAGATCTCTGGTTGAAGTGACCAGTGGTAAGGCTCATGAATTCCCAGTATGTCCAGTGATGCAAACCAATTGTTCTATGTTTATTTTTCCGGAGTGTCCTTGTATAAAAGTACTTTTTCATACTGTATATCTGTTCGATTAACAGACGTGCTGTTTCCACATTTGTGTATAAAGCTTGCAGACTCGATCCTGTTCCTAGCTGCCCATTTAATTGAGCCATTCATATCCATTGTCTTATTCTCCCATACAAGGTGTGGTAGCAGATTTGGCTGGTGCTTACCCAGTGTTACTCGGAGGAAATGTGTACAGCTACACTCCATTTATTAATGTGGTCTCCATCTTTCCAAACTCTGCTTGCTGACTTTACTAAAAAATCACATCATTGTAGCACTTGGAACCAAAGCTTGATGAGGAGAGAGCCGCTCGTAGAGCGTCGTCATAGTGGTATTGTTTATAGCCCAGCTGACTCCTGAAGCCAGAAACCAGAAGCTTGAAGAGCTGAAGACCAATGTCTGTGTGTGTCTGCCGTGCATCGTCTACCTCTGCGAGTACCGCTGCACATTCTAGGGATGCTGGTTGGAGTTCATAGGCTGCCTACCCTCAAGTGAAGGTTCCTTCCACGTCTTGAAGATGCATTGTTATGGTGCAGAATTCCCCTCAGAATTAGGAGAGAACTTCGTACTATGGATCATATGCAGGCCACCTGAAGCAGGGTGTGGCGTCTGAAGCAAGTTCCAAGGAAAGAAAGATTGATGGTCAGTATTTTCTTCCTATGTTTAATAAATGCTCTAAAATACCTGGAAATACTGAAACATTATAAGTGTTTTGTTATTGTGTTCAATCAACATTGTTTTCTTAACCCAAGGAAACATGACTTAAGGGAACAGACTGACATAATATTTCCAGAGGCACAATAACTCTTTCTAAATGCGTAACTTGTATTGTTCGACTGTTGAATGCCGTGTCGTGACAGCATGTGATGTTTGAAACCCTAAAAGAGGTAACTGGCCAACAGCCTTAAGTGGTTTTAATGTTGGTTCCAAATCCAAAGTTTAAATATGAAGTCTCTGGTTTCCCACAGGAGGACAGGATCTGATCCTGGTGCGATGGAGAACGCTGCGAAAATATGATACTCAAAATCCTGAGAGATTCTCACTTTCTGCTGAACTAGTATTAATAACTTGTTTTTCTTTTTTTGCCAAAACTTACTGGTAAATCTTTTAGTTATATGAACAAGTAGAGCATAGAACTGGATAAGAAATGAGGGTGTGGGAGGATCATGGCTACCCTGGTAAATTGGGGAGCCCCCACTTCCTGAAATCTACCAGGGGGGATCCCACCGCCCATGCTTGGAAAAACGTGTCAACTTAAGCAAGGGGGACCAAGGTGACATTTTATGAGGGGCCAGAGAATTCCTTGCTACGCCCCTGAAGGTACGAATCCAGTTTTGAACAAGGTGTCTCACGACTGTACACGGCAAATGCTGGAATCTGTAGGGTTCAGTATTTTCTGAATTCGTGGTCCTTTGCCACCCAAACACTGCAAGTGCGCTATTTAACTGTGACCTGGAGGCATTTGGCCAGTGCACCGTACAGAAGATCCGAGACCTGGGGAGACCCACCAGGTGGTGGATTTCATGCGAACACTTGCCTCAGTAAGATCTATTGTTTATTTTGTAGGTCAGTCCGCCTATAAACGCTTAATGCTTGTCGGTTCATAACTGAGGAAAATTGCGTCTTTAGATATTGTCGCACCGTAGTCACATACGATGGCAGAACGGTCAGAACGAAGTTTTGACTATTTTTACAGAGTCTGTTTAAGATCAATTTAATAATACGGAGGTAAAAGATCAGCCTAAATATCAACTCGCCTTGTTGCTCGCCAATCAAAGACTTAAGCTGTAGGCTATGTCACGGAGTAAACTACATTAAAAATAAAGTAAACATGCATACCTAACGTTTAACTTTATACCGGTAAAGTCGCTTACAGAATCGACTATATATCGACAAACTAATACGACGTCGTGATTATATCTTGCGAAAATGTTCCTAATGTTTCTTGGCTCGCTCTTCCAGTAACATCCCACTTGCGGACAAACGGCTCCCCGCAAACTTACTTGTGGGCAGAGTCAGATTGCATCAGAGAAACGCATAAAAAGCCCTCGCAAAGACGCAGAGACCTACAGGTTAGTCAGCCCCTGATCGCCAGCTTACAAGCAAATTGAAGTTTGCTGTCATACGAAACGGCTCTTCTGCTATTACAGAGAAATCGAAATGCAGACGAAAGACATGAAAAAAACAAAATCAAGTACCACTCCTTTATTTTCTAACATTAAGGTATGTCCTGTTTATTCCCTGTTGTTATGCATTAATTATATAATAATTCTAATTGTTTTAATTGTTTGTTCTATTACCGTTTACTTTCTTTTCAAGTGCATATAACAATAACCCCTTTGAAAAATTCGTTAAATTGTACGTTATTCTACCGTCCACGCGAACGATTCGTTTTTGGTTTGTGCTTAATGAGCGAAGCATCTAATACCAGAGTAACGGAAGTGATGGATCATAATGTGCCCAGTGAATTAAGATGATCAATTATATCTATTCACGCGAATAGTTAAAAAAAAAATAAAAAATCATTATGGTGGCACCTGTTAATCTTCATTATCTCGGTTAGTTATGTCAGAAACTTGTTGAAAGCTAGTAGGAACAATCCATCATTTGCACATAAAATCAAAGTTCAGCGCGTCACATTGCACTGAAATCGAACCGAAATGTCCTTTTCGTGAGATCGGATAGAGCACTTCCACAGAATACGTAGAAACCCGCATAAACAAAGTTATTCACAGCCAGGTGTATATGCGTAGTGGCGGCTGGGCATGGATGCACGTATGCAAGGTGTCCCTCCGTGCTGGTGTAACTGCCCTGCCGGTAATATGCGACCCAGGGCACGCTGAGACCTTCCACCTGGAGTGTGGATGTGGCCGCTTCCCAGTTGGAGTCCGGCGTGTTTTTGATCATATCTTATTTGGTAAATATGGAATAAATTATTGCTGCAGCTTGAGTTGTATGAAATTCAAAGTAGGCTATATCTTTAGGAGAAAAAACCTTTGCATACCCCGCAGGGTCTTACAAGCAGTAGGAAGGGCTGGCTTTTTGGTGACTCCGTACTTTCTGGCGCTATATGCGCTGGAGTCCTGCATGAGTCACTCTCTGGACCCCCACCTCTCACATCTAAGGCAGCGGACTGAAACTTGCATATAAACACAAGCTTCCCGGGCGCGGCGACTAGCGTCCTTAAGATACCGATTTCCTAAATTAGTTGCAGGATTAGACGACGTCCCGTCTTTAATGAGAAAATGTTTTTAATATGTACGGAGCTGTGGGAAGAATGTTCTTTGGTGCTAAGATTACTCGTGGGATTTATTGTTTTTATTGTTATTTAATCTAATATGACGTTTCCTCACTGGCCATTACAAATCCAACGCCAAAAATAACGTTTGTACGCTCTCTAGGATGGAGGAGTCAGAAAATAACCGAGGTAATTTTTCTTGATATATTTCGGGCAGTTGTGATCTGAAATTAGAATAAGATAGGTCAACCCTCTTCGAACACCTGCAAAAATAGTGAACAAACTCGCCTCTGGCTTGAGTTCTGTTCTCCTAACACAGTACGGTGTCACGTTGATATATGCTGCGTTATTAAGGATATAGCAAGGATGAAACGCCGGGCTACGAACTTAATTGACGCTCAGTAGGAAACAGCTGGATGATGTTTCTCTGCCAGGACGGAAGTAATACTCAGCAAAACACTCGGCGCATTTTTTCATCACAAAACTACATCCAGACGAAGTTGCACAAAAGGCCTGCCGTTGAATCCTGTTTTATTGGATCTTTCAGAGGGGAAAAGGCTTTCTTTGAACTCACAATGGAAAATGTACATCTCTGCCAGTATTTTTTTTCTATGTTTCCATCATTATTTTTACTTAAAAGCACATTATATCTCTGCAGTGGGCGCCATGAACTGTTATTTATTTTTTAGTCAAAATAGCAACAGGAAAAAATTAATGATTAAATAATCAAATTAAAACAGTCTTCTGAGAAAACTTCTGATTTTCATCACATTAGTATTCTTAGAATCCATCTCTTCAAATAAAACACTGTTAAAATGAAGCTGTCTTAGCACTTTGCTCTCCCTTCAGTGTTGTCATTGAACTTCTAGATGCTTCCTCTGCCTGTTTTCCTGGGCTTCGCTTACAGCCAGCAGACTAAGAATGTTGTGGTACAAACCTGTACCATCAGGAGTCTTTTTGACCAGATCTGGAGCGCAGACAATCTCATTGATCCGTAGCAGTAGTGGTCGTGCCTTCCATGTAACCTGCAGTTATGTGGCGATCGCAGAGCTGTCCGGCTGTGAGGGATCACTCGGATTCTGCCAGCTGCCTTATACATCCGTAAGGCCCCGTCCAGGTGCTTCAGCTTTGAACTGACGTAGTGATGGTGAGGAGACTGGTGGTTGCTAAGCCGGTGCCCCCTGAAAAGATGGAGCCCTTGGTGGCTCCTTGTCGACTGTCAAGAGTCGGAAGGTTATTTCAGTACTTGGCCAGAAAGCTATCGATGCTCTAGGATCAGGCAGAGTCACTTGCGTAGTAAAACAACCTTGAAGTAACTTCCAGTCACCTCCAGCTGATGAGATTATTCGTTTGGATAATTTCTCACTGTCGCCTAGCTTAGCCAGACTTAAGTTCAGGCTTACCCAGCTGTATGCAAATTTGACCAGCATGGGCCTGAAACCTATCTGAGGGTGAAATCTTCCTACCGCTGCCGGTCTTCACCAGCTTCACTGGGTACATTACTTTCACCAGCTTCGCTGGGTACATTACTTTCACCAGGGTCACTGGGCTTTGGCTCAGCTGCTGTTGCTAAGTTTGAATACATTTTAGCCAGTGATATCAGTCAAGATTGACACATCAGAACGATGCTGATATCTTGATTTTTAACAAATATCAACACATGGCAATATACTGTGCATCTCTCATAACCGCCTGATGTAGGTGCACGTGCCATGTGATGGACTGGCACCCAGCATTCTGCCCAGAGCAGGACTTGAGGTACCTCCTGACCAGGATAAGCGGTTAGAAGATGGATATGCACTCCTTGGTCTTCTAACAAGCACATTTCCCACTCTCTGTCGGCCTGTTTTTAAGCACTCTTATGTTTTATAGTGGTTGTTTCAATTTGAACAGTACAAATGGTCATTAATGTGCAATTAAGGTTACATAAACATTTCATTGTCTTATGTTCAGTAATACAGTGCAGGAGAATAGTTAAGTGTCACAGCACATTCCAAGGCTGAAAGAGATCGCAAGAGGGTTCTGTTTGGATGTTTTTCTTCATCTGAACATGATTAATTCTTGGAAGTATTTTTAACTCAGTGTGTTTGTTTGAAAGCATAACAATCTTAAGACAGGATGGCCTTTAAAGAAACTGACACTAGACCCCCCGCGACGCCGTCAAAACGACTGATTATTGTTCTGTCTCTGAAGTTGGATTTTGGGATACCGATGACTTTAGTGCATCAGCACACAAAGGGGAGCTATGGAAACCCGCTTCCCGTTATTCTTCTGTCCCAGCAAGACATCAGGCAACAAACTTGGGCTGCTTCAAAACCCACACTGCGCAGAGCCGCCACAGACGCCGCGACGAGATCCCGCTCCGAGCACCAGACGTGACCTGTCTCCACTGATCCGTCGGCCGTCGCGGACAGAAGCGCAGAGACATCCGCTGTGGCCGACGACAGGCTTTCTGAGGCCGTCGGGGTGCAGTTGCTTCTCTCGGCTGCAGATAGTAACTGGCAAAAATTAGTTTTGTTCTTCGGTGCAATCACAGTCCTTAACGAAGGGGACCTTTAAAGTATAGGGCTTTTTGAATCTCTGCGTCGACCCACAAGCCTTTTTTTCCTATTAAATCCTAAACTGATTGTTGCAAATGATTTTAATGAATTCTGCTTGACACTAAAGTTTTCTACAGTCCTCTTTTCCTTTAACATCTTTTCCACGGGTGAAAATGTTCGTTTCACCCATGCAGGCCACATCTACATGACTAAATGTTTGACACGTTTTTTTTTCCCCACTGTGAAAAACTGTTTATTTTAGTAAACAATTGGACAGATCATATTGGCTTAGCTACCAGCCTCTAACAGATCATAAACTGTACGCTCACAATAGCAAAGTATGTAAAAGGTTTTAATGATCTATCCCTTGGTGCCCCGAGGGCTACAATTTTAGCAAGAATGTACATGTGGGCTTCAGTATGCACTGAATGCCAGACGGCTTATTACAGAATTAAACAGAGGACTTATTCTACTCTACTTGTTTAATGTGCAGCGGGCATGAAGGGTGGTTAGGGTTAACTGTCTGCATTGTAAATCTGGTCCAAATTCCTCCTCGACCTACTAGACTGCTCACCGAGTCTGGGCCAATCGACCGCCTGTATACTCTTATGAAGTTGTGCTGCGGTAGGTTGGATGTTGATACGGACTTAGGGGCTGCTGGGAGATTTTCATCCAGGCCTGACCAGGGTTTTGAGTAGAGTCGCTTCCTTAAGCGCTCTTCATTTAGGCCAGAGACCATGCATTACAGACAGGGCCTGGCCTCGTTTAACGCATTCCAGGGTAATTAAGGTACCGTAGGGAAATCCTGAGAAACATGTAGTACCACAATTCAAAACGTTTATTAGAACATAATGTTTACATCCGGAAGGTGCGCAGTTTCCCTTGAAGTGATTATGATGTCATAATCATTTGCTCAATCTGAGCACATTATTTCCATGTCTCTATACTCTCTCTCCATTGCATCCTTATCTCATGGAGCTCAGTTTGCCTGTGGCCTGGTTGGAATGTGATCGTGATCTTAGGTCTGGCAGCCTGCGGTCTTTTGAGGAAGGAAACAGAAATTGCTTCAGCACCCCAGTGAGAACCACGCGGACGGAATCCAAAGTTTCTTCCCATCCTATGAGAATGGCTCTTGGCATTTGGAAACAAGTCTGTGGCCAGCCTGTGATGCAGTAACGATGACCTACTGTGGTCGCATGTGGACCAGTTCTTGCTGCAATGGGAAACCCTTCCACATTTCAACTGTTTACACTTGAAACAAAAACACAGACTAACAGCCATAATGGATAGATGCCATGTGACATGAAAGCCGTTCTACTTCATAGTAGGAAAGGGGTGAACTTTGCACTTCAGTTGATGGAATGTTCCCTGTTCTGCCATTTCAATGACGTGGCACATGTTCCAACAGCTAAACCCATTGATAGAAGTTCCTGTGTTGGAACCAAAGTTCTAATTTTGTTGCAATAGTGAAGTATTGCACAGTAAATGTCCTTTTAAATGTTCTCATAAAACTAAGCCGAGGAACCGACAGACACGAAGCACCTGCAATTAGGTAGCAGTATCAGTGAACACCTTGAGTTATAGGCTTGTATCAAAGGGGTCAAGATATACTCAAAGGAGAGCTGCTTTGAGCAGTTTATACCTGATGCCGGTGCAGATATGAGCAGTGCTGGGGATTTTCTGTGGCTTGGGCCCCTAGTATTATGGCGTGACATTAAATGGTATGGGTCTCTCTTACCCCTTTCTAAAGGTAGAAAGATCAGGTCTGGAAAGTAAAAATCCACATCAAGATTTTGTTCCAACCAATCAGATGAATACTCTGTGTTAGTGGTGACTTTTACTCAGCTGATTGGTTCAAAGAAAATCTTGGTCTGGGTTTTTACTTTCTGAACCTGAACTTTCCACCTCTGGCCCTACCGCAGTTCTTCGTCCTCTGCCACGGCCTCCTACAGCTGACCCAGCTGCTACAAAGTGCCTACCTGAAGAGCAGCCTCACCACCATTGAACGTCGCTACGGCTTGAGCAGCTTCTCCTCTGGCATAATCTCCTCCCTTCATGAGGTACGACGCCCCCTTATGACCCTGCCCTCCATGTTATACTTCTCTGATGAGCTGGGCTTCTTCCTTCGCTAGAAGGTTTGGTTAAGCCTTTATTCTGGACCGTTAGGCATGTGAAACGCCTTCTGTGTTTGTGACAATGTTAATGTTAAGTTAAATTAATGCCATTTGCTCAGAGGTCAGATTTTATAACTTCCTTTTTAATAGCATGCAGTAGTCTGGGGTGAAGATTTGGGTGTTCGTTTGTCTTCTTTGCACGCCCTTCCTCTCTGAGCTCAGTCTGACAGGTTGCACCTTCTCTCCCAGGTGGGGAACACGGTGCTGATCATTTTCGTGAGCTACCTGGGAAGCTGGGTCCACCGGCCCCGGCTCATCGGGATGGGCGGCGTGCTCATGGCCCTCAGTGCCGTCCTGATGACTCTGCCTCACTTTCTGTCCGATCCCTACACATACTCCGGCTTAGAATGTGAGCACCGCCATCCCGTCTGTCTCCGCTTGTAGCTAAATGCTACCGCTATGTCTTGACCTATTAGCCTTTCTTTTGCTTTTATAGCTAGCACATAACTTTACTCCATACAGGGTCAATAGTCTGATATTACTTATTAACTTGTCTTAGCTCAGCTGGAGAGCCGGTACTATTTGTTTACCCTTGGGCTAGTGTGGAACACATGCATGATAAATAAATGGCATGCTTGCTGTTGTAGCTGGGTGGGAGTTTTACTTACACAAAAAATGTTCTGAAGGCAGAGCAAAAAGTTATTGGATCAGAGAGAGAACAAATCAGATTGTAAAGGAGGTGGGTCCAAGGAGAAGGCATGATCAAGACATCTGATTGGTTGGTCCTGCCTCGTCTAGTTGCATGGACCAACCTCCTCTACAATCTGGTTGGTTATCTCTCTGGACCAATCATTTTTTTGTTATGCCCCGAGAACATTCTTGTGCTGGGAAAACTCGAATGAGCTATTTTCCGTGACACAGTAGAGCCCATCTGGTTTCCTGTTTCAGTGTTAATTTCACAATAAAGATGCATGGTACATATTCCTGTATTTTACCTGACTGAGACTGCTGCCATATAGTGTTATTCAGTATACATATAAATTGAAATGATTTGACAAATTACTAGACATTACCTGGTATTGATTAGCATGAACTGGTTGAGTTGTCTGTCATCCACATTGTGGGATGTTTCTGAAAGACTTTGCTGTTGGGTAGTTAGGTAGCAAGGATGGAAGGGGCCATTTTCTTGCTCAGGGTATTCTAAGCTAGCAGGTTGCAGGATCTGGGCTTCTGGCTTGGGCTTTTTTCTTTTTTTAACCTCCCCCTCTTACATAAATCTGATAGAGACCTTGAGCTCTTCTGGGCTGAATGGAGCCAAGGGGATTGTAGTAGATTCTCAGAAGCAGGTTGTTTTGCGTCCAGTCTTTGTCTCCTTTTATTATGAGTGGTCGGAATGCCTTGGACGTCTAGAGGGTGGATAGATATTCTGTGGGACCAGAACACTGGCTTCTCTGTGATCACCGAGACACGTGTGCCCTTCGTGGGGCAAAAATAAGCACCCCATCTACGTCGCGGGTTGTCAGAGTGCTGTTTATGATATCAGGCTACCGTTCTGGAGGCTGGTCTTTCTCGTGCTCCGACAGCCATAAAACCCGAACGTGCTTTCAAGGTTCAAGGCCACCGTTTTCTCTCCTGCGTGCAGTAAGCAAGCTGGACATATGTGAACCCGGGCAGAACACCACCGACTCGGAGCGGTGTGACACGGAGGGGACTCAGCGCCTGTCTGAGAGCGGGAACCTGCTGCTCCTGATGGCCAGTGCCCAGCTACTCTTCGGTATTGGCTCCGTACCCATCCAGCCGTTTGGCATCTCCTACGTGTACAGCTTCGCCGAACCGGGGAACTCCGACTTGTACATCGGTAACCAGCCGGTTGGCTCCGCCCCCACATCCCGTCCACTCTGGCTGCACGTGTGGCCGATCCATCCTAACGTTCCCGCGACCTGTCTTTCCAGCGATCCTCTTTGCCGTGTCCGTGTTCGGACCTGCCTTCGGATACCTCCTGGGCTCCGTGATGCTGCGGATCTACGTGGACATAGACAGAATGGGACCAGGTGCCAACATTCGTCCATGAGGCCTCTTGGAGGATACATTTATCAAGCAGACATGTTTATTACATTTCAAGGGCACAGATTGGGGGGGGGTTGTTACCTCTGGTAACAAAGGGCAACAGTCTGTGTGTTAGGTCGGCTGTCTTTGTTAAAATGTGAAGCAGTGGACTTTGAATCTTTTGCAGAGGGTGTGTAACTGGTTTTACAAAGAGACATGTACATGCAAGTGACTGAAAAAAAGCTTTATTTGCCATTTGTACAAGTATATTGGAATGTGTTCGTTTTCACATATCCCATCATGCAATCGGTTAAGACAGACATACAGAGGTGAGATCAGCCATTCAGCGGGCGGCCCAAAGCATTTTTCAGGGGTTTAAGGGCCTTACGCAAGGGCCCAACAGAAAGGCGGCTATTCTGCCAAGCACAGGATTAGATCCGGTGCCCTTTCCCTCACAGGCACGGAGGCCAAATACCAATTTTTACCTGCAGACTTGGTCCATCTCTACCTGATACCGACAGATAAGCTGAATCACTGCAGCGAAGGAGCATTTATTCCTGCACAGTGTCACGCTCCCCCCCCCCCCGGCCCCCGGCCAGGTTCTTACATGAATTCCTCTGCCGCAGCCAAGGACCTGAACCCTGCCGACCCCCGCTGGGTGGGCGCCTGGTGGATGGGCCTCCTCATTTCCTCAGGATGTTTGTTCCTCACTTCCATCCCCTACTTCTTCTTCCCCAAGGAAATGCAGAGGGAGACTGTAAGTTAACAACCTTTTGAACCTTCATACGCAGGCTGCCCGCTCAGACTTTCATAAAAATCTTCTGGAAGATTGGCTAGACTGGAACAGAGATTCTTTATCCACCCCAGTGGGGAAGTGATCTCTTCGCCATCTTTCTCTCCATGAGACACAGACACACACACAGATGAGAGCACGCTTGGGGGTCACAGCACGCAGCGTCCGTCGAGTTGAGGGTTAAGGGCTCTGATCAGTCTGTCAGCTCCAGGATCTGAACCAGCAACCTTCCAATCACAGGCGTAACCCACTGAACCACACACTGCCCCCCATCCATCCACAACAAAAAGCACATGTTGTCATGCATATCCAGACGTGGCAAGTTAAGCAGCTCAGACGCAAACTTGGTGTTGCGTAACAGAATGTTCTGTCATATTGGGAGCTGTTATGAACTAATTCACCATAACAGAGAACAGAATCTGCAGGATGACAGTGAGAATGATGAATGAAGGGGGGGCTACCTTGGGTTAAGTAACTTTCACTGCACAGTGGTGTTTGATGAGCAAATAATACAAAAATGTAAAAAAGAAAAACAGACCCAGAGTCTAGTTTTGCGCTTTCCAACTAATCGCTGGAGGTTTTCAGTGTTTACGCCCAGTTAACACATTACAATGGGCCTATCTGTAAAAGTCATATCAAAGCGAACTGAACTGCCGGATAGGAACTCTACATGGACACCGCCTGGAAAGCAAATAAATATTTTTGAAAAAAAGAGTTTCCCCACGCATTTTCTTGCTGGAACGTTCCTGGAAATCTCACTTCTTTTTTTGTTCTGTTATTTGTCAGGCAGCTGGGCCCGAGAGCAGCGATTTGAAAGCGGACCAAAAGACGCTGAATGACTCACTGATCGACTTCCTTAAGAGTAAGCCCTCCTTGATGTGAAGATTTGCACGTGCTGCATTTCGATGTGCTTAATGATGGTTCTGCTTAATTAACCAGATGAGCCCCAGAGCCCTGACCGGCATCTGACCCCGCCTTGTCCCTGCCTGTCCCCAGTGTTCCCCCGGGTCTTCGTGCGCTTGCTCCTGAGTCCGTTCTTCTTGCCATTGGTCCTGGCCCAGTGCTGCTTCTCTTCAGTGATCGCCGGCCTCTCCACCTTCCTCAGCAAGTTCCTCGAGCTTCAGTACAGCACCACCGCCGCCTTCGGCAACCTTCTCATCGGCAAGTAGCACGTGGTTTACAGATTCAGGGCTCGTCCTCTGGCTTGTCTGTCCAGCGTGTTGACATTGTACTCGAGCTGCACTCCAGAATATTCTGTAAAATGAGCCTTTCTCTGCACTATGAGTGTATGAGTGGTTTAGTCCTTCTGATTCGCCCTCACTGAGGATCGCCCCCCACCTAAAGATTCCATCTCCCCATACCTCCTAACACAGGAGCCATCAACCTTCCGGCCGCGGCCCTGGGGATGCTGCTAGGGGGCGTCATCATGAAGTGCAAGCACCTCTCCATGAAGGCCATGCTGTGCTTCTCCAGTGCCGTTCTCCTCCTCTCCATCTTTCTATGTGTGCCTCTTTTCTTCATGGGCTGCTCCACCCAGGATGTTGCCGGGGTCAATGTCGATTACGGACATCAGGCGGATCGGCATGACGATAACGGGTCAGTCGGCCTGGGCACGGGTGTCCATGCTAGGCACGTGTGTGTTGAGGGAGGGGGGGAATAGCAGGAAGGTCATCAGCTCAAACCGAAACTCAATCCTTAAAGCCAACAAAAAGTTAGTGAATCATATGAAATCCATCGGAATCCAGGTCATTTCCACAGGCTGGGATGTGTGCTCTTGGATTGTTGCATAGGACAGCAACGTCAGCTCCCTCAGGGCTCTACATAGACAGAGGAGCAGGGCACGTGTTCAGCGTGCTCATGTTCAGAAAGTGATGGCTTCTATTCACGTGCTGCATGGGGACAGAGGTCAGCCTGTGACATTTAGGAGTGTGACAGGCAGTGGCTGGGCTTCCGTGTGACATCTCTGAATGACAAGACAGAGACATAAGTGACGGCACGATGCTCAGTTCTGTTATGAAATGAGATGGATTGCAAATACGCAGAGGGATCCCAGCCGTGTCCAGCGCCGGGTCTGTCCCCGGCTGGTACCGACGTGGCGTGTTTTTACATGCCGTCTTCCAAGGCTCGCGACACATCAGCAGCAGGCAGGGGGCGCATCGGGTCTTTTCAACAAAATAGATGATTCGAGATTTGAAAGTTCTATTCTAATTGTGCTGCATGTGTGCAATAAGACCACGTTGCTGATTTCCAAAGCCGAAGCAATACAGATATGAAATTAATAATATGTAAAAGAGCTAATCAATGCACAGAAGTAAACGTATGTCGAGGTATTAAAGAAATCAATTATAAAGAAACAGACTGCATTACAATAACATGACAATATGCAGGAGTGACAAGTGACAGAATACAGGAGGTAGCAATCCCTGCTTCAGCTGGTCCCAGAAGCTGACCCCCCCCCCTCACTGATAAGACCCCCCCGGGGGGCCTGCAATCATGTTGTCATGTTTCTGCAAAGCTTTTGGTTACGCTATATGCTACCAGAAATTTTTTTATGAGATCTTGCGGATCTGTTCCCCTCTTGAGGACAGACGTTTGTTTTTAGGGGCGTTTTCCATTTTGTCCAATGCTGGTTCTATTTTTTTAGCTACCAGCGGGAACAAAGACAAGGCCGCAGGTTTTCTGGAATGAGAGCAGAGCTGAATATTCTTTCTCCTCTAAATAGATCTCGCCCGTTTTGCATCTCGAACTGCTCCTGCCTGGACACCGCTTTCAACCCCGTGTGCGGCTCAGACAACAGGGAATATGTCTCCCCCTGTCATGCCGGCTGCACCACCTACTCCTTGGACCCCGAGAATCACCGCAAGGTCCAGGTGAAGGACCGCCGCAGCATGCCGTCGCTGACTGATTGAAGGCGGGGGAGATTTACCGCCCGTAAATCGCAGGCTGCTTCACCAGACGTTCAGAATGAGGTCGCTTTACTGACCCGTTGTAACCCAGGGAACTCTGTTCCCAATCAAAACAAGGTTGCTTCATCGACCAGGCAGAGCCAAAGGGTTTAACTGACTGATAAGACTAATTGCTTTACTCACCACCCAAAGCCAGGCTGCTTCACTGGCAAATGAAAGCCTCATTAATTCTTCGTGACCTCAGAAAATCATACCTCTCTTTAGACCCGAGGAATTATTTACGACTTAAAAAGCATACACTCCAGAATTCATACTGTGCACTGAGTTTTAAATTAATGTATTGAAATGAACACGGTAACTAACAGAGGATTTTTAGGCCTAATCTGCCACTGATAAGATTTTGTCCCAGAACGAAACGTACCAGGACTAACTGGGCTCTGTCGGATTCAATTAGCTGCTCAAACCAAACACCGGGTGACTCATCTCGCTATTTTAGATGCGATCTGTAAAGGTAAAAAAAACAGTTCTGAGCTATCAGTACCCCTGCCTGAATGCCATTTTAAAAAAAAATCTTTAAAAGTTTTAATCTAAATGTCTCCTCTTCTTTGTCTAGGCTTATAACGGCTGCCTATGTATCCAAGATGGCGACGACGTTGGCAGTGTCCGGCCGGGTTCTTGTACCAACAGCTGCCCTCACTACCTCCTGCCAGTCATGTTCCTCATTTCCCTGGCTGGCTTCATCGCCGGTCTTTCCCACAACCCCGTCTACATGACGGTGCTCCGGTACAGTCACGCTCTCCCCTTTCCAGTGTAGCATGAATAGGTTATAATGTAGCTCCGGGGTGCTGCTACTCTGCCCTCTGTTGATTCTCCTCTTACTCAACTACTACATCTACTAATTCACTAAATTCATAGCTCTCTATCACCGGCCAGCTCATTGCTACCTGGAGATCCGTATTTAATAACTTTTGCCATGATGAATCATAGATTAGTTTGCCTATTAAGATGCCCCATTCCCTGCACTGTGACAAGGAGTTGCATCTTCTTAAATTTTAGGACTGCACCTCAAGAAGAAAAGTCTTTCACGATAGGAGTGCAGTTTTTGATCATGAGAGTCCTCGGTGAGTTGCAACTGATGCGGATTTCGAAACTGCATTTGTTTTTATTAAGTTAACAACTGGAATAAGACTGACAGATGGTATAATCTCTGCTTGTCTTTGTTAGATTTGCACTTTTCAGAATAGGCTTCTAATGAGAGAACCTGCGCTGAACGGAAATTTGTGTTACGTCTCCCCCTAGTGTTGATAAGCTAATTTCAGCTCCGTTAAAGATCCAGAAATGAATGACGAAGTAGAATATGAAGGAATGGTAAATGCAGACCCAACCTCCAAAGAAATGTGAACTGGAGATATCGGTTTGTCAGGAACCACCTTCACTCTGGGGTTCTAAGTATAACAGAGGTCCGGTTTACGGTTACAGAACTATTTCTGATTATCAGTCTAACAGTTGCAAACTGAAAGTCCCACTGTATAGTCTCTCCGGAAAGCCTTGGAAATGATGCTGAATTTTCTGAATAAATGTCCAGCTCTTTGAGTACTGATGTTACACAACTGCCTAACCCTCTGTGGACAAAGACATCACCAAAGCAAACCGATGAGTAGCAGATGCCATCATGAATCGTTCTCCTCCTGTTCCCAGCTTGGTTGCCAGCCCCGGCCATATTCGGGATGGTTATTGACTCCTCCTGTATTTGGTGGAAGCAGACATGTGGCACAAAGCTGGGCTCCTGTGGTTACTATGACAACAACCTCCTTAGAAACAGGTAGGACTATACCGCTCTGCTCCTGTGACGATGCATCCTGGGAAAGAGGTCACCTCAAAATCGAATGCCACGGAGTGAAGTATGAGGTGGGGAGATGAATTTCATTCCTGTTTGTACTCTTACAGGTACCTGGGCCTCCAGGTGGCTTTGAAGGCCATGGGAATCTTCTTCCTGGGCATCGTGGGCTGGAAGATACGGCATGCCAAGGACGTCAGCTTGGAGAAGATTCCAGAAGGTCTTTTGTGATGCAGGCCCAGTTCTTCCATAAGGACCTTAGGTCCGTGGCTGTTGCGGGTCACGGCATACTTCACCTTCCAAAGCCTGTCCTTCTTCCAGGAGGAGAAGGACAATACTTAGCGCAGTTGGACTTTATTGAAACATGGACACATCATCCTAGACACCAAATGCCAACATGCCATGTGGACCGACCCCTCACCACGCTTAAGGTGATTCATGTATGATCTACTGCTCGATTTATAAATTTTGACACTCAAGGTGCACCAACATCGAGGCCAACATACCTGATGTCCAGAAGGCAGCCTGTTTGGCCATTTTATTGCTCTTCTCCTGCCTCATTGGATTTCTTGTGGTAAGAAACGTGTTGCTGTTTAGAAACGCTTTTACTATTCACGGATTACCTAAGTGCCTTTCACGTACAAACTATTTTCAGGCTCACTTTCACTTTAGAAGGCAATATCTGAATGTCACAATATAAATGAACTCCATCACATGCCAATATACCACGTCTGTAGCAGAGTACATAGCTGTATGTATATATAGTGTACATAATATTTCAGGAAGCTATACCGTTCTGTATTTATGCATTGTGTTTCTGTAAGCTATTTTTATCCACTGTGTTGTCTTTAAACCTGTACCTCAGCATATTACATGTGTATTGGATAAAAGAAGGACCAAGAAAGGTGAATTCAGTGTATTTATTGCAGAGACTGATCCTACCGCATATGTCCATATTGAAAGAATCTTTAATGTTTATTTATCTCTAGGCCCTACGGTTCACATCAGTGTTCAGCTGTGAGTTGCATCCAGTCCTCCTAATGCAATGCATCTGTCCCATTCAGTGATTTTGCCCCCCCCCCCCCGATTTAGTGACTAGAAGCGTGAAACCTGAGGGCCCCACACAAATGCTCTTGGCAGTTTTACTTACACAAAAATGTTCTTCCCTCAGAACGAAAAATGATTGGTTCAGAGAAGTAACCAATCAGCCTGTAGAGGAGGTGGGTCCAAGTAACTAGAGGAAGCTGGAACAAGACATCTGATTGGCTGGTCCCACCTCTAGTTGCTTGGACCCACCTCCTCTACAATCTGGTTATCTCTCTTAACCAATCATCTTTCCTTAGGGCCTCAGATCATTTTTGTGAGTAAAAGTCCCATGAGCCACACAAATGTGTGGTTTGAGTGGTAACAAACACCACTTACGCTCCCTTTGACAAGAGGTGGAAGGGGTGGCTTTGTAATGTGTAAAACCCCCCCTGCATGAAGTGGCCTGGTTGGTCTGGTTCAACACCATGTTGCTCCACCATTCACAAAAATGGAACAGGGCATCAAGGAAGTGAATGATCAGCCGTCGTCTGCTTTCTGGCAGACAGAGAACTTGTTTTGCAAAGGCAAAATTGAAAAATGTCAATATGTGGAAAAATTGAGGGGAGCAGCGATAAAAAGCTTCAGAATATTTTTAAGAGGTGCCTTTCATATTCATACATTTTTTCTATAACCTAGTTGCAGTATGCATTTTACTATTGTGTCTTATCGTGAATTCCATATCAGGGTTATAATCAAGATTTGTACTTATATAAAGAAAGCATTTATAAAACCAAAAGATTTTTTTTAACCATGTCACCTGTGAAAAGCAGACTAACGTTGTGTACAGATACACTCACCGCTTGTGCTGTATGTTTCTATTTTTATATTACCTTCAAAACGACTATTTTTGTACAGTGTTCGGGTTTTTAGTGTCAAAAAAATCATACGTGGGGACTGCCTTCAAAGGTTTTACACAAGAGCCCAGATTTCTGTCTTGCTGAGCACAAGGAAGCAGAAATGAAGCGATGACGCGCAGCACCATCTTAAAAAAAACAATGTACATTTCTCAGTTTTAAAATTCAAGTAAAAATAACATTAACCTGAGGGAATGTAAACGGAAGCATATTCTTAAAAACTGCATCGCATGTAAAATTATTCACTGGCAGCAAAGTCGCAGACATTTTGGCAAGCGATACATATACCCTTAATTACATCTTAAGGTTAATTAGTGTGCGCTGAAGACAGGCAGCCGTATAGATGACGTCACCTATGCGAGCGGCGGACGGGAGGGAGAGGTCGCGCATGCGCAGAGTGGCGACCCGGAGCTGGCAGGCGAAGCGGTGCAGCGCTCCCGTCGCTCGGCCGATAGAAGCGCATCTCCACAGCGCATCTCCGCACATCCCAGCGAAACCCACACTGATCATCCCTGTCCCAGAAATTAAAATCCCAAAATGTCTGTGGGCAATGACTTCGGGAACCCATTAAGAAAATTCAAACTGGTTTTTCTGGGCGAGCAAAGCGGTAAGCCGTCTTTCGTTATTATTAGCCCTGCTTAATTTTCCGTAGATAAATCTGAAAACTGGCATACACCTGCTACGGGTAATTAAATGTGTTGACAGTTGTGTGGACGTAGATAATTTAATGGAAAGGTATTTTTAAAATATCATACAATTGTATAAGTTTATTTATATCACTTTATTGCACGTTTTGGAAATTGATTAGTCACGAGGCAAAGCGTAAAAATAATCCTGTTTTTTTTTGTAAACCGCAAGTTTACTGTGCGAGCGCATTTGTTAAACGACTTATTCTGAAATAGGTCTGAGGATAGGGAAAATACCAATATTTGCAATACGACTTTTAAAACGTGTTTTTTCCCCACTGATGACAACATAGTTAGGTCTGATTGTGTGTTTTTGCGCAGTCCTTACATAGACATGCTTAATTGTTTATTCTGGATAAAACTGCCGCACTTCACTGTCTCATTGATACGTGTCGTCGTGCTTTGAAACGTGTTTTGCGATGTTTTTTTTTTATTTCGCAAGAACGGACTATAGAATATATGACTGGCAAATAAATAAATAAATGGCGGTGAGTGGAGACACACCCTGGTTACCACTGTCTGGAATAACTTGTTATAGCCGCAGTCTTCCTCGCAGGGCGCTAAGTTTTGCGCTGACAAATGTGATGCCTCAAGCCGATATATACATAACGCCTATTAACCCACCGGCATTTTCTAAATCCTCCCTTGTCGGCCTTTATATGCACGTATTTAAACCCCTGCCCTCGCCTTCGTCCCCCGTCCCCCGCAAAGATCAGTTTTGTTTCCCTTGCTCACCAGGTTGCAGTTTCACCAGTGTTTAAGCTCATTGTAATTCACTGCCGGCTGGAAATGAATGTCGATGCGGTTCAAAAAGAAGGGTCGCTCTCCCTGGAGAATCAAATCACTCTTTTGTTTTTTTCTCTTTTGGCACCCCCTTTTTGAATCGGTTTGTTTGGAAGAGGGGGATACCGTCTGATCACAGCTTTTGGGGATAAATCAGGGCAGTTAATGAAATTCCCGTCAATAACCGCTGATCACCTTGGAAATCTGTGATGCTTATCGACGCCTTTCCTCCCTGGCTTAAAGGTACGGAGCAGGGAGACACAGAATCATGCTGAAGATTGTTTGTGACGTCTGTGCTTATGAAGTAAGGGAGAATCCGTATCCGAAAGTAGACGCGTTTTTGCATCTTGGATAGTGTGGTTTGAAAACAAGCGACTGTAACTGCAGGTTTAAAGTCCCAGCCAGAGCCTTGATCTGGCCCTGTCAAGTAAGGTACTTAACCATAATAAGTCCAGGGAAAAAAAAAACATGAATCATGTTAGCCAGGGAACTAATTTAAAATGTAAAGTGCCACAGAGAATTGCGAAGGCCTTGCCAAGGCAGATTTTGCTAAAGTGCTGTTATTGTGATGGCTTATTTTCCTTTTATCGGCTCGCCAAAACCGGATTTCATGCATGGTTTGGGTACTTAAAGGTAACGCTTATTGTAAACAAGGAAAGAGGCCCATGAAATATTGGCATTACATATCGCTGAAGCTCTCAATTCAGAGCCATTTATATGAAACACAGCTGGGTATCTTTCTGCTTTAACAGTGATGACAGTTGTGGAGATGTATGAGCCCGTGCCCTGAGAGGTCAGGGCTGAGCTGGAGATGACATGTGGAGGCAGTGGGGATGCTGTCCTTGGTGCTGAGCTTCTGGCCTGCAATACGGCCCTGGTGGTGCCCAGTACACACATTAGAAGGGGACTGGACCAGGCTGTGTCAGGCTGGCAGGCTTTGTGCTTTATCACAGGATGGATGCCCAGACTTTGATTGGCTGTGAGGAGATGCGGGAGTGATCGGGGGGCGGGTGGTATCTCTCTGGGGATGTACCTCACCACTGCAATCGGTGTTCGGCCAGCCGTGGCTCCGGCGTGACGACATCATTAATCGGAATGAGGGACACTGAGGGCTCGCAGCGCTGTGCAACCCCGCCGTCCGACGGCACCGCGAATGCTAATCAGTGACGTGGTGGGGACCGTCTGAGGGGGAGGGGGTTGCCCGATCAAACTGAAAATCCTCCTGCTGCCCGAGATAAGGCGATGTGCCAGTGGGCCCCCCGCTTCCCCAGACGTCTTTTACTCAGACGTCTCTATTTCCCGTGAGGATTTTCCTCACTGAAAATCTGCATTTTTTCACGCATTTCCAAACCTCGATTTTACTTCACGGTAATCGTTCCTTGCAGATGAGTAGATATTTGAATTGACAGTTAATGACAGAACAGGCAGCCTATATGTATATATCAAGGCAGATTTACATATTGGAATTAATTGGATAATTGAGGACTGGGATTGGCGGCACCACCCCCCCCCCCCGACCCTACGCTAAATAACATGTGATGGCACCCCGTACTGGTGCTCCCTGTGAATCACCCATGAACATGTGACATGAGCAGAAAATACCTCAGTGGAACAGCGACGACCCGAGGTTAACGGAGAGCAGTGCCCCCCCCTCCCCCCACCCAACCCAACAGTACAGACCCTAAGCCCGGCAGACAAAGACATCGCCTTGTCATTCTGTTGCCGGCTGCTCAGCTAGGTCGCTGTGTAGCCGGTGAGAGGCTTTGTGTCAGGGGACAGTTGGGTTCCTTGCCTCCGTTGTGTGCTGAATATTTAGGGCGTAGTTTTGGGGACCTTATCTCATCCAGTCCTGGGTTTTGGGGTCTTTGTCCTAGGCCGCACGGGTGGTCCCTAACCATTACCCTGTCTGGCTTTCTTGCACCTGAATGCTAATCTCAGCATCAGCATCCCAATAGCAACAGAGAATAAAATCAAAAACAGACATCCTTTATGTTTCTTAATGTATACCCAAATTAGACTTAAATATTGAACTTTGCCACCTTCCACATCTAGTTTTTTCTCCGGTGGAAGCTGCTTAGTTGAATATCTGAAGTTCTGCTTTTGCTAAGAACTTTGTCTAGAGATTAAAAATGGCCGCCGCAGTCTTACATCACAGCCGCCTCTGTGTGATTCAAGCTGAAATGGATTGAAAAGCAATCTACTGAGAAAGTTTTTTTTTTTTGGACACGCTGACATGCAGACCTCCTCTCTGCCGTTTTTTGCGTGCCTGGCTCTGTCTTGCTGTAGCTTCAGGAAGGCAGTGGGTCTTAATTATACAACAGTGACGGAGCAGCGTTTCGGCCGCTGGATCCACGCTCTCTCCCGGCAGGATGCTCCCCAGGCTTCCCCGTTTGTTTCTCTCTTCTTTTTGAAATTCTCAGATATTCACTCCAGTTTCCTTCTCTCTCCTCATATTCCTCCACCCCACAGCACAGCCCAGAGAATAAACCAGCTCTTCAAAACAGTTTTTTTTTTTTTTTGTCACTGAGAAAATGTCTTCTCGCCCGCATGAAGCATCGTTATCCAGGATATAATAGCCTGTAGTGGAAGAAGTGTGAACCCTGATGCATTTCCCCAGTGGTGGATCCCAGTGGCGGTCTGGCCTTACTGGTATATACGCAGATCTTCCTGTTTAATTAAACGGCATAACAGCAGGTCGTCTATGGGCCGCATCCGGTCATTTATCCAGGTGAACTCACAGTCCATCGCGGTGCCAGGACTCCTTTGTTTAAATAAGCAGGACTGAGGTTTATCCCAGATAATAGAGGTGATAGATCTTAAAGGGGATGACAAATCTTCAGTTAAGGGTAATATGTCTCCCCTGTTTTTTGCCCTTTGACAAACCATTTCGGCCCAGATTTAAAGGTGGGAATACCAGTCGATATCAGTGCAATTTGTTTTGCGTGGTGCTGGGTAATTTCACGGGAGGCTCTATTTGCACAATGCAGACAAATATAGCATCTAAAGGTGGACTAGCTATCCTTCCATTAGTGTCTTTTTTTTGTATTCTTGCTTATTTACGCAACACATTAGACACATTATATTCTTGTCCTCGGCCGGCTTTTCTAAAAAGCACCTTTCACGCTCCTGCGCTCTCCTACCTTCTATGAAGAGCCCCCCCCGCCGGAATTGGAACTCGCCGCTTTCTTTATGGTGAGTCCCTTTCTTTAATCACGGTGGGACTTTCTCCTCCCGGGCGCGACCATTGATTTCCATTTGATGTTGGAACGGATATTAAATTGTAACCGGCTCTAAAATGGTCTTTGCTTGTAATATATATTTTTCACTCCCGTGTACCTTAAGAATAAGAATCCAGATTCAGATTATTCAGGTTTTTTTTCAGCTATGCGGTGAGACGTGCTGTTCTGCTTGGGGGGCAGAAGGTCTGTGAAGGTTTCTTCGAGGGTGATTGCTTGCCTTGTGTGTTCAAAGGCCCTGGTCTCCTCAACCCCCAGGTTACCCCCTCTCTTGGGCTAGCGGCACTGGGAAGTGCTCCTACACAGATTCCCCCCCCCACCCACCCCCACCCTCAGCGGCTGCGTTTGTTAGCCATCGATCAACTATGTTGGAGAATGTCACATTTATCACGGAGCTCAGTCATGGCACAGTCACTAGCCCCCGACATGTCTTATTATTTCATTATAAATGAAAACAAAATGGAGGACTAGAGCAATGCAACATCTCCTGCATTTGAAATTGAGTTGCTTTGCACCGTGTTTAATACATCAAATGTTTCATAGCCGGAGTGAGCAAACTTGGTGATTTCCTGTGATGAATCTATGTACTCCAGTGGTGCAGATGGTAATGTCTTCCATATTAAACCATGTTATCAGCCAGTAGCTAGACCGTACTTCCTCTGTACTCGACTTGTTGCTTGGGGATGGTATGGATTGACTTGTCGGACAGTCAGTGGGTAGCCTCATAATCGATGATGCGAATGTGCTAATGTCTTCTCTTGTGATGAATCTATTCTGATACATTATATGTATGAAGTTTTTCGATAAGTATATAAGCAGAGGCCTTTGCAAGTAAGGCCATGTTGAAGTGCTACCCAAAAGGGTGAAACTGACAACGAAACATTTCGCTCTTTGTTTACAGAAATGATCAACAATCAAACAATTTTCCTATATTACCCCTCAGTTCTTAAAGGTCATCATCTAGGCATTCATTTTCAATGAGCGCTTATCCAGTCGTGGTCGTAGCCATTCAGCGGAAAAACCGCAGCATTTCCCGCTGTCAGATTCTGCCTGCATTGTTTCATCGAGGCTGATGGAGGCGCTGTTCCTAATTTCCTTCAGTCAAATATGGTTTTTAATATCTGTGTGCATTAATATTGAAAGAGTGAGAGGTTGTGCTGGTCTGGCTATTAAGATATTGAACATATTGATTATATAACCCCTTCTTAATAAGTCACAAAGAGAAAGTGCAAGGTTGACAAAAAAAGCCTCGGCACTAAATTCTGTGTTTTGACGCTGATTTCATCGGTCCTTGAGGCACGATCGTCACAAAGGTCTGGCAGCACTAATATTTTCCCTGTGCTCAACCAATCGGCTGATGTATTTATGGGGGCAGCGCTAACCATCGCGGTAATTACCGCGTAACAGCCATTGTACTCATGCATTCATGTGGCCCATTAACTGGTTAGCAGCTGCTCGCGGCAATATGCCTAATTGTGTGGAGTTTTTTTTGTGGTGAATGAGGGGTTAGCATAATGACACATGGAGTGTTACTCAGCAGTTTTCAGGGGAGATCTCAAAGAGGTCCACTTCTTCCAGCTGTCCCCATTGACAGAGCATTGAGTTTGGACCAGATGAGAATCCATTTATTTTATTTAGCAGACTCTTTTGTCCAAAGCGATGTACAAGTGAGGCAAATAGCACATTACAAACATGGCTGTCAAGGAGAAGACTAGACATAAGTGCGGCAAGGCTAAGCTTCCAGTGAGCGCCCGGCTATTAGTATATAAGCTACATATGGGTGTAAGCAGTTGTTGGTTGTTGCGCACTGTCCCCAAACGCCTGCTTAAAAGCCCAGCAAG
The DNA here is from genome assembly GCA_026777985.1 of Mormyrops attenuatus. Classification (NCBI taxonomy): domain Eukaryota; kingdom Metazoa; phylum Chordata; class Actinopteri; order Osteoglossiformes; family Mormyridae; genus Mormyrops; species Mormyrops attenuatus. Next base: position 2,908,049 of record JAODKC010000047.1, on the reverse strand, counting down.
GATTTGCTGGAGGAATCACAGGGGACTTCACAGAAACCATTTCAAGTAGTCTTACAACAGTTAGTCCAGGTCGGGGCCTACTACATGTTCTGCTGAGGGAAATGGACCTTCTGTACCTTAAATTTTGGTATAGCAGTGATGTAGCATCTTTTGTCCTTTCCCTCACGTGACAGGTTAGCGTTTGGGGTAGGGGACTGGGATGACGCTTTACCAGTGGAGAGACGAGGAGGCGGCCAGGTGTCAGGGTTGTACCCTACTCTGAGCGGCTGGCCTACATCTTGAGATAACTTTGAGTCTTCATTTCACATCTCATTTCACCCCTCTGCAGCCACTCTGTCTCTGATAGGGGGCCAGGCAGCCGTTCTGCAGCCATCCCCCACCGGCTATGGTTATTGATTGAACCAGCCGGTTTGTAATGGGAAGTAAATGGTCATAAGGTCCCATGGAAAGGCTATCCTAGGCTTCGCGGCTAACGCTAACGCAGCGTGCACACACCACTGCTGCCTGGATGTCACATGGGTGTGTCTAGATCAATCGGGGAATAGGAACCATCTTCATAAACACTACTGTAAAAAGGTTCAGACTAGAAAGCACCAATATGCGTCCAAGTAAAACATTGCTCAATAAAATGTTTATGGGGCAGCTTGACTATGATCTGCGATTTCATGTGCTCGTCCCATAAACCGAGCCCCGTATCAGTGAGAAAATATGCAGTGGCACGGCAAGGGAGCAGTAGTGCACTGAATGTTCTAGAAATCAGCCATTGTCCGTACTTTCTGGATCTAAAGCTGCTCACCTTCCAGCTGTTTTTTTCCAGGCCTGTCTTCCATTTACCTTGATGGTGCCGTTCTCATCCAGTAAGATTTCACTGGTGCGCACTGTCACAGTGCTGTCAGGATATGGATGTCTGGGGAGGACGTGGGTGTGGTGGCAGGTTTGCGAAGGTTCAGGGTCTCCAGTGGAACCAGGACCTGATTAAAACCAGTTTGGTCCCAGCGTTTCATGTTTTCACGGTTATAGCCTCTTATATTTATGCACCACAAGCCTGTAAATGTGTTACAGAAGCGTCACTGCGGGGGGTGTCAGCATTCTCAAGTCATTATGGCATCTCTCCCACGTCTCCCCATGGCATATCAGGCACCTCCATACCTCCGCCCAGCGGAGCCTCTGGCTAACGGGTCAGCCTGACCAAAGGCCTTGGCTTGTCAGACCAAAGGATATATATTTTTTTTTAAATCTCAGAAGTCAGAAGCACATTTCTGTAGACCTGGGCCAAATAAACATGGCCTCTTCCCAGCTCAGAGGAGATGTGAGTTCAGTTACGATTGCAGTCATCTTTTTTTGTTTTTAATTTGTTACGAATTGTTCTTGATGATGAGCCCTGATTTACTACATCAGCATTACTGATGGTAATAAGATTCACACGTGTCCCCCGAAGTGTGTAAAACCGAACCCATACCATGCCGGTGCTCTACCGGGCGCCTGCACTGGCCGAAAGCCGCTCCATTTTTCCTCCTCAATCTGGTGGGTGCAGAGTAACCATAAACCTAGCATGATGCCTCTGTGTTTGTTGAGATGGGGGCTGGGGGCACAGGGTTCATCCTCAGGGGGGCCATGAAGAGCCTCTCAGGGGAGCAGCCGTCTCGTCCATCAGGCCTAACCGGAGAAGCTAAGGCAGGGCCAGGAGGCTGCTCTCGTATCACGGTGACACTAAGCGGCTTTCTGTATCTGTCCTAATGGTGATCACTCCTTTAGCTCATGGCCAGTAAGAAGGTCCCTGGCACTGGTGAAAGACTGATGGACAGACCGTTTAAGACTCTTGGGAGAAAGACTGATATTTTGGCCTGAGATTTCTTCTGATTTCCAGGTGATTCTGAGAAAACGATAGTCTACCATTGTGCTGTTTGTCATGGGAAAAAATGTCTGTTTTCTCTGCCTGCTTTATTTCTGCAGATTTCCCTTCAGAAGAGAGGCCAGGCTCTCTCTCCTGCTCCCCACGGGGCTTGCTGGACTTTGAGCTGCCTTTTACCTTGATGGGCATCATCTCTCACTATAAATGATAATCCAATTAGAGCTCCTTCTCATCATGGGGAGATGGGCCAATTAGAGGAAGCTTGGCATAACAAGGCATCCAATTGGGTTTGTTCTGACACTTTTACGCCCCATTGTTTATAAGATTGTGGCCGTCACCAAGCAAAGCACTTTGCCTTTATATGGCTATTCTCTGCACAAACAACACTGTTTGCAAAGGCAGTAAATAAGCAAAGCAGCTTATTGTGAGAGAAGTTTAGCCCTTAGTTGCTGAAACTCCGGCATTTAGCCACCTCTCTACCCCCCTTCGCTGGGTCTTTAGACATGTGATGAAGGCTGCCCCCTATTGTCACCCCAGGGAATCTCATCCACTGCTTCGGGAGTGTTATTGAAACTGGCTTCAAGGGCAGATCGTCAACCTGACAGTGGAAGGAATTCAAGGTCAAGTAAACAGCAAGAATCCATTCGTATGTTGTTTGTGCGTTTAATCGCATATCCATATTGATCTGCATCCGTGTTGTGTATGTTGTAAAGTGTACACGTTTATCAAAGGAAAATCTGTTTGTTCTAACCGCTGTCTTTCTGTCAGGCTAATTTCATAAGAACGTCATTTTGAAATAACATGCATACAATGCTGAGGTATAATGTTGTCAGCAGGCTTACAGGGAAGATCTTAATTTGAATTTGTGTCAAAACACTGTCATCTGCTCATTGTGAATGTCACACATGATCTAAGCCAAGATGACTATCTCAATGTGTTGCCCCTAAACTTAGTAGACCTTGGGATTCGTGGGCTTTGATTGGCTGAGCTCCTGTTTCAGACCAGAGCCATTTGGCTGAGATGGTTTCTGCTGTGAGTGGGGATAGAAGATATGAGAAACTTGAAGATTCATCTTGACCAGTCAAACAGGCCTTTTAGAAAGACCCCTTCTGTAATGTCATCTAGCAACTTTTGAGTTAAAAGTCTGTGTTTTTACTAAGATGGCTTCCTAGGCTTTGACATGACAAAGAAGTCGGTGTTGCAGGGTTGAGTTTAACATGTATAGATCTTGGAATTGTATGGACAAAGCATAAAACTAGTTTCAATGAAAAGTAACTGGTGTTTCTGTGGTGATACTCTTCCTTGTTTCGCATTCATAAAGGGCTTTTTCCTTGTATTATGGGTCTTCAGTCCTGCTTTTCGGAGCCTGTTATGAATTTTCCTAGCAGTGCACTTCACAGCACTTAATGTTTCCCATTTTTTTTTTGAAGGTCACTTGGGGCCATCCTCCAATGTATAAGGCATTGTCAGTCGAGAGTCACATCTTGCTTTAGAAAGTTGCTTCTGTCCTCTACCTGGCTGGTTTTTGGTTGTTCCCAGTGTCTCCTGCTTCACCTTGTTCTTGTACTGCTGTCTTAGGCTGCTTCCAGGCTCAAAGTTTCTGCCGTGCAGTGTAACCTTCTGCCAGTAGAACCAGGATTAAACCAGGATTTTAAAATGCAAATTAAAAAAAAATATATATAATTTTTTCTGGAGCTGTATATGGGTGTAGAAACTTAAAAAGGCCTTCCTCTTTAAATCTCTGAAAGTGCATGAAGGAGAGGGATAAAATGTGCTTGATTGGAAATGAAATCTCAAGGCAGCGCCCTTACCACGCTATTCAGAGTGACCTGGCCCGGAACACGCCTGAGTCAGACATCCTTGAAGTGTGTCGGAGATCTTAGGCAGTCTTACATCCAGGACAGCTACACACGTACACGTGTAAGTGCCTCATTTTGTCGTCTTCAATGTTGGGGGATGTACACTTTGAAAAGGCCTTTTTCTTCCCTTTTTGTTCTGCCCTGGTTCCCCTTCCCCATCATTTCGCAGAATCGCGGCTATGAAGTTCTAAGCAGTTATTCTGCGTTACTTTGAACACAGCGGCTGCTTGGTTCTTTCTCCTGGGTTAGTCACGCAGTACCTTTGAAGTGCTGCTTCAGGCCCAGTCAAACACCGCCTCTATGGCTGCCAGAGGAATTTTCCATGTTTTCGAAGCTCAAGTAGCTTCTGTCTCACGTGACCTGGACTAAAATGCGATTTTGCTTGATTGTTGTTCATTGCCTTTGAGTGTCTTAGGATTCGTTTGGATTCCAGATGACCAATTATGTTAAAAGGACTTTGACGATGAGAAGAAATAACTGAGGAATGGAACAAACCACCGCGGTACCAAATCCCTAAAAATCATCTGTGGTAAAAAAGTTGTCCTTATTAGCTGGGTTCCCTTCTAATGACTCAGTTATGAAACTGTGACAGATCCAATAAATATGACATAGGTATTTTACTCATGCTCAAGTAATCAGTACTCCGTCTACATTATCTAATCACGCTCATGTGAACAGACACCCACCTAATCTGCAGGCATCCTGTAAGTGAGGGGGTTATATACCCAGAGAATTACAAGTCAACGGTCTCACTACAGGCACACACAGACACACACACACTCTGTCTCTATGTGAACAAACACCTTATGTACCAAATCTAATTGATCTAATCCAGTTTAAACATGGTAGTGAATGTGGCCCTCTATCAGGCTAGCTGGGCGCAGTAACCAACATACGGCCCTAAGGATCATTCGAATGCAGCAGAAGGAGATGCATTTCACAACGTTACCGTGCCTCTCCTCGGAGCGTCCATGACCCAGTGCGCAGGTCGCTTTTGCGGGGAAAGGGGTGGAGCTCTCCATCCAGTCGTGGAAGATGGTGTTGAACCTCTACATCCTCCCGGATTGTTCATGACTGCGAATGCTAGTAAACATACTTTTAATACCTTCGGAAATGTAAAGTCTTCTGTCCTGTTACATTCTAATTACATGCATAGTAATATTTATCTGCCAATGCACATAAGATACAGACATGGACAAATTTGTTGGTACCTTTACAGCTCATTGAAATAATGCTTAATTTCACCTGGAAAGTGATTCCGTTAAAAGCAATTATCTAATGTATACCAGCATGCCTTTAGTATGGGATAGACCAGGGGTCTCCAACTCCGGTCCTGGAGAGGTACTATCCAGTAGGTTTTCTATTCTACCTGGCTTCTGATGAGCCACACCTGTTCCTGGTATTTACCTGGGAAATGGTGTGGCTCATCAGAAGGCAGGTAGGATAGAAAACCTTCTGGACAGTAGCTCTCCAGGACCGGAGTTGGAGACCCCTGGGTCTTGTTGTTTGTTTTACAAAGATAATGCTAAAATAGTATGGAGATATTTGTCTTTGCATTATATTCTAGTTATTTCAGAGATAGTTGTGTTTTTTTGTGGAAGGGTATTAACAAATGTATCCATGTCTGTATATTTATAATTAATAGTAAATATTTATTATTAAATTTGGTTCTTGTAAATATTATCCATAATATGTACCATAAGAATCTTAAGGAGGGCCACTGCGGCTGCAAGCAAGGTACTTAATCTGAATTTCTGAGGTAAAATATCCAGATATAAACATTGTACAGCACTTTGGATAAGGCAGTAGCTGCGCGGAGAACATACTTCCATTATTAAACTGATGGTGCGGGGTCGTCGGTGTCAATGTTTCGGGCAGGTGGGGGAGAGACCCCCCACAATAGGTCACGCATATCGCGTATCGGTGAGCCCACACACATTGATCCGCGTGCGTCAGGGCAGAGTTCCAGGGAACCGAACCCACATGCGTGTCCAGAATCCAGGGAATGACAGGCGTTTGGCAGGATGCGGGTGGCGCGAGGGATAGACGGAGCAGTAAAGTTACCACTGGTTATGCAAACGGAGTGATGATTAGTCAACCGCTAAAGAGAACAATTACTCAAAATAAATCATGGAAAGAAAATGTAGTGTAACCAAGTGCAGCGAATCTTTATTATCTTATTTAACAGGGAGCAATCTTAAGATGAACTAAAACATGTAACTTACTACCGCAGTTCACTAATATCCCTTTTCCACTGTGCTGGTGCTGAAGTTGGGAACCAGCGAGAACCGGCCTACATTTCTACTGACTTCAGAGCCCAGAGGGAGCCAGGTGACAACACTGCGACCACATCACAAACCACGCCCACACAATGCCAGATTTGTTTTCCGCCATTTTCTTTATTTAAAGGAGCAGTTCACCTCAAAACTGAAAAAAAGTATCACAGAAGACATGAACACGAGTACCCCAAAAATATCTTCTGCACCGTGATATGATTGATGTGTGAAGTTCGGTAGAAGAATATAGTTCATACATCAAACTGCTCACTACAAAGTCTGTGGATCATATGCAATAATCTGGTCATGATATCTGGTAAAAGACATTGCTGTTGGATTTTTCAAATGTATTTTTCTGGCATTTTAATCACCACAGAAAGAATGTCATTCACTCCCACTATATTCGAGAGAAGCCTAAGATTTCTATGACCAATATCTCAAAAGCTAGGCAACTCCCAGCAGAACAACCTAAGGTGTAGCCAAAAATGATTTGTTCGCTGTGAAAAAAGGTCAAAAACGGAAATGAAATTGAGGATATTGAAGAGGACACTTCTATTTGTCGAAAACTGTCTAAAACATTACAATTATGTGTGTTATGTAAAGAAACAAGAAAAACTTTTATTCAAAACATATTCTGAAATAGTTTTCAAATGATGTCATTTATTGCCTTCAAACAATTATTTGTACACCTGGCCATTCATAGAGTTGAACAGATATGTGACAATGGGAAGAGTTCCCTGTCATAATAGAGATCATTTAACACGACGCATAACAGCAGGGGTTCCGAAGAGGCACGTAATTGGGCGCCCTTAGTTTCCACAAGTAGCCTTGGTGGTCATTCTCTACACAAGCAGGATAAGGTTAGTTGAGTTTCCCAACATGGATAAAACTGCTGAAATACTCAATGCATTGAGGGAAAAGAGTCATAAAATTTCACAATCTATATCTTTAATTTAATTTCCATTTTTGCCCAATTTTTCACCGTGTACAAATAATTTTTGGCTACACTGTAGATGGATAGATAGCACTAGAGCCCCTTATCTTGTTTTGGGGTGAACTGCCCTTTTTAAACCTACCTTTGACATCACAGGTGCTTGGTTCCAGACCAGTAAAGTTTTGGTGCTGGTTAGGAGCCGAATTTGCAGCATTTGAGAGGAAAAAAATGGCACTGAGACAGCACCAGCACCTTTGCAATAGAAAAGAGGTCTAACTGTACAGAGAAAGCCCACAAACTCTGAGGAACATATCCGCATGCGGCAAGCCCCGAGGGGAAGAATACATTTCATACTGAATTATGCTATTCCACCAAAGAACTGAATGTAAGGTCAAATATGAATCCAGAACGCTTGAATGCTTGTAAGCCTGAACGCTTATAAGCCTGCCTAACACTAATCTCTATTAATTGATTTATTCTATGAAAAGCCACATACTCCCCTCGCTAACTGGAGTGCCTGAATTCCTTTTTCTTGGCAGATGGGAATTACGTTTCCCCATTGGGCCGAGTTTTTCCCATCATGACAATTGTGATAATACCAAAAGGAAAAACAATTCACCTGGGAGGAAGATAAAAAGAGGGGATTTTCTCGGTGTCAGGACAAAAAGAATATTTTACACAAATATCTCTGTGTTAGCTTTTGCTTGACTGGAAGTGCCGCCTTGTTCGACTTGTGGAGTCTTACTGCTTTGAGTACTGCCCCTTTAAGACTGATTTCTGTGTCTTTTAAATGCCTCGTTCATCCAGCAAGTTGTAACCTTATATTCATGCTGGAAACAGAGATGACACCAGCCTGGTGCCCTTTAATTTCATTTTGTCGTGTGTTACTGCAGGACCGTGGCAATGCAGACACCGTTACATCTAGTTTTTCTTTCTCAGGTTGCTATTGGGAGTGTCCAGGTGTGTGATTTAGAATTTTTTAGTTAGGAAAATTGTGAAATCGTTCTTTTCACCTACCTAGAGTGATTCTAGAGTGTTGCATCATGGGAATGTGGGATCTACCACTCTGTCAGACGTTGGCTGTCAGAATCAATTAGTAACCTGAATTCTGGGTCTGCTGTGGACAGGTTAATGCTAGAAGGCCTGAAATCTGTACTAATTTGGCAGCGTATTAATAACGAACATGCATGTTTAATATGTAACGAAGGATGGTCGAGTCGAGTTGAAGGACAGATGAAAGTAATTTGAATTCCACCAGTGCAATATTTTAAATTAAATCAATTGTGTTTCAATTTAATGTTTTACCTAGTTAACATAAACAAAGAGGCTCCGAGGAATGCAATTGCACATATGATGATGATGATGACGATGATGACGACAGTAATAATAATATTACATTTAGTCACCTTCTGTGGGAATATGAAAACCATACAAATGTAATCTGATATTATTGTTTTGTTTGTTACTGATATTTCTCTTTTGACAGTGACAATTTCTCCTGAAATCCTTTATATTCTGTCAGGGCGGATTCCTGTCTTAGTTTGGCAGCTAAAAAAGGAAAAGAATGAAAGTTTAATTACAAATTCCATGCAGCCAACCAGCGAGACTGGAAAACGAGGGGTGTACCTTACTGTTAGCCTGGCGATGTCTGGTGTGGGACGATATGTACTGTCTGGTTTGGAAGAGTAACGTGTTTCGGCGCCGCGCCACTTTGTTGACTTACTAATGCGGCGCCCGGTTCATCTCACTCAAAGGCCTTTCGTGGGTTTCTTCTGGAGGAGTTACTTCCATTTAACGCCTTTAATTTGTCTCCTACGCGCCGGAGCTGTAATTGATTCACAGCCCATCTGCCAGCGAATGTTTCTGCATGTTAACATAGTCGCAGCTGGAGGAGAGGTTCGAGAGCCCCAGCTGAGTCCTGCGACTCCCCAGCGGTCCCTCGATGGGAGCCTGACGTGCCTTTTGCCGCCCGGTGCTGGGAGGGGGGCTGCTTGCCTCACACAGTTCTGTGCTGTGTTAAGGTATGGGGAGTGACAGTGTATGGTCTGCCTGTCTCTAGGGACAGTGTATGGTCTGCCTGTCCCTAGGCCTGGACTGCCTGCTCTGACCTCTAGTGGGTGGGACCTGACCCCTAATTGGCCTGGATTGGCATATATTCACTGATTGGTTTTGTCATGTGACTTAGGCCACCTCTCTGAAACATTGTGTCACAGGAGCTGGTCTTAATTGGTTATATATGTATTAGAAAAACAATTTACAAAATTCATGAGCAATTCTCTGTTCCGCAGTGACGTTTCACTGCATGCACTCAGTGCCATATACGAGCCAGAAATATGCTTAATACGCTAATGATATCTATGTTTGTCCTATGTGACTATCGATCCTGTAGTAATGCATCTAGTGAACAATCCCTTGGTAATTACGTAGCATGCATATATGCAGTCACTTAGTGGTTTTGAAGCACTCTCAGGCACACAGTAGAAGAGTTGCATCCTGTATTTTAGACCCTTTAGTCCTGCTCCTGGTGGACACTTCTCACACATTGGTGTCTTGTCTACGTAAGATCCAAGCTTTCCCTCTTAGAATCCGCCTCCAATCCCCTAAAATTGGTGATTCCCTCTGCACTGTTTGCACAGCAGGGGGCGTGAAAGAGCAACTCCCTTGTCACCACTATTCATAAATGGGTCAAGCCCCTGCGGAGGGGAGCAGATCTGGCCCAGAGCGGGGTTACCAAGAGGGTACCTGGTGCTTCCATGATCTACGGGAACTGTATATATATTTTGTGATTTTTTTCAGCGACAGGTTTGTTGGAGAAATGGAGGTTATAAATAAAAAGGATCCCGTTAATTTAATTGTAGGGAGGCACAAGCCAACAGAGAGGATAGGGTTTGAAGTAGGGGAACAAATGACAGACAGCAGGTACTCACTCAAACTAACAGAAGGTCTTCCGCTCCAGGCCAAACCACTTATGGACTGCGGGGGTAATTGGTTTGATGGAATGGGCTCTTTGCATTCCGAAATGCCGGTCAGATGATCGGTGACCTCCTGCACTTTGACCAGCTATAAAAATGAATGTGCTTGTGTTTTTCTTACCGAGCAACATGCTTTTACTACACATTACACTTACAGTGACTTCAAGACCACATGTGCAGTGGAGGTCATGTGACCTTGTGGTTTTGCCTTGCCGGAGCGACACCGCTAGCAAGTTAGCGATTCACCCGGCATGGGAGTTGTATGATTAATCTGCTACCCAGCATCGTCATCGGCCAATACCCACTTGAAAGGTGAAAAAAAACTATTGTGGCTTTGGGTTTGTTCACAGTAATTGAATTGGATGCCCGTGCTATCCATTACGGTCCATTCATAAAGGGGTGGGATTTCCTTTTGACGTGTTGTCCTGTAAGCATAAGAACATTATGCTTTCCTGACAGGAGGAAAACTAAGTAACGACTCATAACATGTCTAATCTCCACACCAGGATCGCCATCTGTGTGCTTATATGAAAGTAAATTATTTGTCACTGCATATAGATCGTTATTGCAGCCTTCAAGCCGCGCGTTATCAAAACGCAAACAAATTGTTTCCGACAATATGAGGCGGTTGATTTCTGTTCCTGATGGCACAGGGAGGGGGCTAATTAAGCTAGAGTGGGCAAAAGCCCAATTAGCATGGAAAGAAAATAAATTGCTATGTAAATTCAGATAAATTTGAAAGTGGGAGGGGAGAGAGAGGCTGTGTTGTCTGGCAGAGCCGCCGCGTTCTCTCTTTGGTGACCTGCTGCTGTGTAAACCAGCTCGAGCTGCAGATGCCACGTCAGTCCCATGAAATCCTGGACACCCAGTCATTGATAAACCATATTGCACATAGCGACCCCATTCCAAAGGTTTATCTAGATCTGTTTGATGGGGAAAATGATAGGGACATTGCGTGTCCCGGAATTAAATTCTTCCTTTTCCAGTACAGACAACCAAAATCCAAGGTGGTCCGAGCTGGACAGGTGGTAACCCTAGGTCAAGCTCTTGTGGTCTCTGTGCTGAAACCCCAGGAAGCCAATCCGTTGTTCTCGTTACGTCTGTAAAACTGCCCACCTGCCCTCCTGGGGAACACCTTCATCCCTCAATTAGGATTTAATTCATCAAGCAATAGGAGCTCGGCCCCGCAAGGGGAAAAACAACGATATTCAAATGCAGTGCAAGAATGAGCTTATTCTCCATGCAACTCAAATGGCCCGGATACTGTGAAAACAGACTTCAAAAACCCTGTAGATGCCTTTAGTGCGGGTGTGTCTGTGTGTGTGTCTGTGTGTGTCTGCGTGTGTGTCTGCGTGTGTGTCTGCGTGTGTGTCTGTGTGTGTCTGTGTACCTTCTGTATATTAGCAGAACCCAAATTAGCAGGCCCCACCTCCACATAATTTCGGATTTACACGCTGTCATTAATGTTAATGATAGCTAATGTTCAGCTAAGTCTATCAGAATAAACGACGTTGTACAGGGATACTTTTATTTATTGGCCTGTTTTCAGCTGCGGAGCAATTCCACACACCCACTCAAGAAAAATTACTGTTTGGGAAAATTAAACCATTATTTGCATAGCTAGCTGCTTATTTCACTGCAACAATGGAGTCGTTTAATCACTATTTACATTCCTATGCAAATTGACCATCTGCTTCGGCGAAGCTGTTCGCCAGGCCTGTCTGTCCGGAACGGAGGCACGAGCGGACGGGGCCCAACGGATGCCCAAGCTAACGTGGAGATTTGGAAGAAGTGTTCAGTCTGCCTCGTTTAATCAAGGTGTCCCCATGTTTTGGAAAATTGTCCAGCCTGGCCCTGGTGATAAGATTTTATTGATGGAATCATTAAAGGTCCCAAATAGCGATTTTTAGCCTGGGTTCGGCCCCAGTTTGGCCAGTTGTCTTTCCATCTGATAGCTTTTGTTTGTACTGGCATATTTCTCAGAGGCTGCCAATGATCACGATGAACTGACAGCAACTTTAATTTGCACAGTTTGAGATGTCTCTCAGATGGAAGGCTGGGTGATTGGCGGGTCGTCGGCTAGTGGCAGAGCCAGGACTGATTAAGGATTGTAATAGAAAAGAAAATTGAGCCACCGGAGAGATACGAGAGGGTAATAAACAAGTGGTAGCATCTTGTGCCTCTCTCAATCACCCATCAGTAAGACACCTCTACCTCCACCCGTTTGATTTGGGAATTTCCAAGTTAATTAGTGCTAGCCACGCTTTGCTTTTCAAATTAAATTAGAGTTTTAAAATAATTACAGGTACCTTTGGGGAGTATTGAACCCTTTCCAGAATCTCCCCAGATATGCAACACTCCACGTCCTTGTGTAATCATTATTATTTTCTTCCCCAAATTGGTTTGCAGGCTTCGCTTTGTGTCAGGAGCGTGACCGACGGTTCATCGCGGTTTCTCGTATTGACTCCTTTCAGGATTAAAGGTACTGAGGGGATTTGTATACGGATGCCATTTGGCCGGCTGGCAGGATATCGTGTGCCGGTACGTCTTTGATGGGTGATAGTGTTGCTTATCTTTCCTGGAGATTTCGCAGAACATTGACGCTGAGGAAATGAGTCTGGGACCTTCCTGTAGGGTTTTATGGCCGAACTGGAGATGCGAGCCGATATGAGCTGTAATATTATGGGATGGCGTCGCTGTTGTAAGTGACATAGTGCCCTTTGCTGCACATACGCTCCCCAGATGACATGTTTCCTGGTGGCACGCACAACGGGCGTAGCCCTGGAACTGACCTTTCTTCACCCCCTGAAGGATGGACTCCAGTTGGACTCGTCATTATGAGCTCCGCGGCAGGCGGAACCAGATGTCCTCGTCGCTAGCTCCGTTAGCCACCGCCGTTCTTGCTGCCGCCTGAGAGCTTGGCTCACGACCTGGTCCATGCTCAGTACGTTCATGTTAATACAGATTAGGGCTGCATCATGCTGATACAGGGAAAGCAGACACACGGAAAGACATAACACTCTTATTTCTCAGTGTCTCGATGTTAACAGCCTGATCGCTGGATAACTGTGTCGAGCTGCAACGTGTTCCTGCTCGATCTGTATGAGCAAGAACTGAACCTCTGACACATGGTGTACAAACCGTGGTACCAATTAAACAGGGCAGTTTCTCCTGCTCTGTGACTCAACCCCAGGGACTGAACAAATAATACTTAATGTTCTTCTTTGAGTGTGGAGTTTATAGGAAACTAACCAGCAATGGTGTTAACCACCACTCAACCATGCATTTACGTGGGACCCCTGAGGTTTGGGGCCCTCTGTCAGCCCCAGACGTCACAATACTAAATATTAAATATATTAAATCCTCAAGCAGCATTTTCTGCTAACCAGTTAGCTAGCTATAATCCTCTGAATACTCCTGTAACTGCTGTAATTTATCTTGCTCAGGATCATGTAAAATCCAGGTATAATTCAGTGCTGGCGTGATCAGTGGCGGAGTGACCGAGGGGGGTGGAGTTGTGTGGAGACCTGTCTTGTCCTTCTTCACCGTCCACTAGATCATGGCTCTCGCTCTCTGCTTTAACGTACCAAGACGGAGGGGCTCTTGGCCTCACGGTCTGCTAATGGCCCCCACCCCTTTTAATGTCCGCTGTCTTCTGAGTGATCCTTGGGTGATGTAAGTGGGCAAAACAGGCCATTCAGAACCGCGAGTACTTTTGCCTGCAAGGCCTCCGTAGGAGTTGCCATGGTTACGTGCATCCCAGACTTTGCATTCATCTTTTCCTCTAATTGCCTCGGCACATCACTATTTTCATTTGGCTGTGCTGCAGGTTATCATAAGTGCTATGTGATAAAACTGAACAGTTCTGTGCCTTTTTTTCCCCCCTTAACTTTCCTCGCAGCAATTTAATCATGGGGCCTCTGTGTTCCGTTGTTTCCCATGTGAGGTCATTGTGACTATTGTACGTTTTCTACATATTTAAATTCAGATAGAAAATGGGTTCCTCTGAGAGTGTCTCTGCTAAAGGCATCAAGCATTTAAATTTAAAAATGATGATAGTCTGGCGATTGGTGCATTGAGGTTCGGACTCCTTGGTGGGTGAGAATTGTGTGTGTGCTCCAGCAAAGTGACCAATAAGAGTTCAGCTTTCTCAGCCAATGATTGACAGTGTGCGGAAGGTCCCTCCCACTGTGGGTTTCAAGGCCTCGTTCTTTTATATCCTCAACAAAGTAAATGACTGAGGGAAATTCTCCGTTACGTAACGTCCAAATCCACAGAGCTTATCAGACTCCTTTAAAATGCCAATTAACTCTCTAATGCAGGAGCTATTTATTTAAGAAAAATGTTGGATAAATAATCCATTAAAGCTTGTGATCAGTTTATGAAATCAGATCCCAGATTCTCATATTAAGCTTGGATCTTATTTAACACTTTTGTTTCCCCAAAGTGTGACACCTGTAATGGGAATTCCGGAGGATAGGAGGCCTTTAAGGGAATCTCATCCGCCCGACTCGGTCAGGCTTGCCTTTTGCGTGATTTCGCCATAATTCCAGGCGAAGTTATTCAGAACACTATTTGTGTGGATTGATTAGGAGGGAAGATGGAACCCAATGTGCTTCGGCAGAGATAACCGAACCGACGCTAATCAGAATACTGAGTGATTAAGACTGTAAACAAAATGCTGCCCTGCAGACTGAGTTGATAATGAGACTTAAAAACCGTGGTGATTTGTTTATTAAGTTCTCTCTGCACAGGCTCCGGTTGTCAGAATCTGTGTCGTTCTGGCCGTGATCTTGGCGTTTTGGTGGGTAACTGATGCATGTGAATGTTAATGCGTGATTACAGGCAGCGCTGGTCTCCTGTTAGACCTTGCGAGTGCTTCATTAGGAATGTCTAGTGACACTCATGTAAGCAGGACAGCGCTAGGGTGCGACTTCCTGGGGGCCCTATTCAGTAGCTGCAGTTTCGTGTGATTTCAGCCTTTCATCGGTATGGCTTATACCCGTACTGCGCGCGCGCATACAGAGCTGTTTGTGTGTGTGTGTGTGTGTGTGTGTGTGTGTGTGTGTGTGTGTGTGTGTGTGTGTGTGTGTGTGTGTGTGTGTGTGTTATGTATCTCTGTATGTATCTCAGACCAGTAACCCAAGTCCAGCTCTTCTCCTGATGAACTAGATTTAAACAGACGAGCATTCGGTTTGTATTTCGTTGCTGTTCCTTCAGATGTCAGCCAAAGAGATCTAACTTTACATTAGAAGCACATCAACCCCCCCCCCGCGAGACCTCGGATCCTTAGTAATTAATTGTCACGGTGTCTGTGAACCACAAGTCCCCTCATGTTTTTTTTAATGATTAAAATTCAGGGAACACAGAGGTGCTCTCCGTCACCCTATTTCGGGGTAATTCTGCATGAGAAGCAAAAAAGGAGCTATTAAAGTGATGTTTACACACACACACACATCCACATATTCATATCTTTATAGGGACTCTCCATTCATTCCTATGGGCAAAACCCTAATCCCAAAAACGTCCGAACCCTGGGAGGATTTTTAACCTTCCCCCAAATATGAGTGTCTAGATTGATTAATAAAAAGAATAGTAGTGCTTTTAAGAATAGTAGGATTTCACATTGCATTCAGCTTTGTCATTGCATAAGATAAGAAGTCCTACAGTAAAATGCCGTTTGAGATCTAAATTGATAAATAAAGATAAATTGATGTCTGATAAATGAATAGTTAGAAAATGTATGTCTTAAATGAATAATGTACATTCGATTCGGCTGGGAAGGTTTCTTCCTGTGTCTATCGACGCGGACCGGGAAACAGCACGCTGAAGGAAGCCTGACCACTGGGCGTGGTCACCAGCCTTTGTCTTCATCGTGTGTGTATTTAGCCTGAGTAATACATGTGCTCACGCATTCAACTGCAGTACATTAAACATTTAGCAGATGTAAAATCAGGCAGCCGTCATGCTCAGGAGACTTGCAGTGGATCATTCCATTGCTTAGATGGAGTGACTTTTAAAAGATGGACTCCCCCATCTCTGAGAAACATCAATACCGGGCTCCTCGTGTTCCCTTTAATGTCCAGCTAAAGCCTGAAATGTATTTTCAGTCCTCTGGAGAAAGGCAATAACTGTTATGTGAAATTGAAACCCGGGAAGCGTGTTTGGTTGGCCGTGCCCTGCCAGCTGCCAGGTACAGATATCCCTCACTGGAAGCTTCCCTACCTGGTCCCTCACTGCTCACCCTCTGCCCATGAAAGCAGAGGAGGAAAAGCCAGGCAGGCTCGGGGGGGTGGAAGGAAGCTGGCCTGATTACTCTGCCTTTAAGGGTGACCTGAGGGCAGAAGAGGATGGTGTGGGACAGCGCCCCCTTTGTTAAGTGTATGTTTACACACACTCTGTAAAAATACCCAACAGGCCCAGCCAGTTAATTTCTTTTCAGTTTAAATAAGACAGACTCCTTTTATTCTAGGAAATTTCAATCGAAATTAGTCACTGACAGCCTTCAGTGCCGGTGCCCAGCTGCAATAAAGTGACAAATCAGGAGAGAGCCTCTGACATTCCTCTGAAAACATTTCTTTGTCTGTATGTTTCCACAAACTGTATTTGTTTCAGGGCTTTGACATTAACACAAGTTCTTTACTGTGCTGCAGACGTAGAGTTTGAGCGGCCGGACTGGGGCGCCCGGGTTCATCGTTGCCTGGTACAGACATGAGATAAACACCGTTCGCAGACAGCTTGGCTTGGCATTCTGCGGGTTTATAGAAAGGCTCTGGAGCGGGATCAGAATTTCGAAAGCTAAGGGAAAACACTGTGCATATCGACATTATGGAAACAGGATGTGGTTAGATACAAACACAGCAGAATTCGATTTCAGAGGGATTTTTTAAGAGTCCACATGGGTAAGACATTGGGAAAGACAGAATTCACATCTGTGAGTTTATTTTGCCCATAATTCCACTGTCTCCCATCTTCCCCCCCGAAAACCAAATCTTTCCATCCCTCTTGTAGGCATTTTGTGCCCACAAATGTTATAAAAATTTTTTACTTGTAAGTAGATCGTATAGGTGGTGCAGTGGTTAGCACTGTTGCCTTGCACCTCTGGGATCAGGGTTTGAGTTTCCTGCCTGGGCTCCATGTGTGAGTAGTTTGCATGTCCTCCCTGTGTTGTCATAGGGTTTCCTCTGGGTACTCTGGTCCCCCCCCACAGTCCAAAAACACGTTGAGATTTATTGGAATTACCAAAGTGTATGTGTCCTGTGATGGGTTGGCACTCCATCCTGGGTTGTTCCCCGCCTTGTGCCCTGCGATGGGTTGGCACCCCATCCTGGGTTGTTCCCCGCCTTGTGCCCTGCGATGGGTTGGCACCCCATCCTGGGTTGTTCCCCGCCTTGTGCCTTGTGATGGGTTGGCACCCCATCCTGGGTTGTTCCCTGCCTTGTGCCCATAGGCTCCAGACCCTCTGTGACCTTGAATAGGTCAAGTGGTTACAGAAAATGTGTGGATGGAGTGAACAGTAACTGCTCCATGTCTTTATGGCCTTATTTTGTTCATTGATGAGTTTTAACTTCCTTCTCTGTCCTCTTGCAGTTGGGAAGACGTCTCTCATCACACGGTTCATGTATGACAGCTTCGACAACACATATCAGGTATGTGTTTTTCTATGTTGAGAGATGCTACCAAGCTACCCCAACTCCTAATCACCCCTAGCCGACTCCTGCACCCCCCCCACCTCCACTACCTTCAGCTGTTTTAGCGCCATTAAATTTGGAACCCCCCCTCTTCTGATTCGAGAGACTACATGAACATCAAAGTTCTGTCAGAGTACAGGACAAAGAGACGTGATTGGTGTCTTGAAAAAGCAGAGAACAAAGGATTTTTCATGATTAATTTACCCATTCCTGCATACTTCATGAGCTGGGCCTTCGATCTTCCCGTTAAGGTAACACGCGAAGCTCGATCGCATGTAAATGCTAAGTCGGAACTCGCAGGGGTATAGTGACACTTTATTCTCGATGACAGTCATTGAATTAAACTCTCGTTTGCTTTCGGGCTGCGTTTCATTCCACTTTTTGGTCATATGTCATTCAATTAATCGGTTTGAAAAGTTAGTGAACTCATGTCATTAGTAAGGGAGCCTCAGTAGGCATGAAACCTCATTACGTGAGAAGAATTCACTTCCACTGAGGAAAAGGTGATTGAATAGATACTGTCTGCATGCTGCATTCCTTCCGATTTAGGTTCTGTGCTCTGTGCATCGTCTCACATCTTCGGATAGTGGTGGCGATATTAAATCACCTCTTTCTGAATGTGCAAATCAGACAGTAGAATGTCAGTCATTGAACTGGCGATGACTGTGCCCTTCAGTATCTCCAGCAGCTGCTGCCTGGTGAAGCGACACCTCCTAGAGGCATAATTGGTGGCACAAGGATCGCTTGGGTTCAGAGGTTGTTTTTTGTAGACCTTTGCCGACCTTTCTTGGTGTTTAAAGGTGAAAAAAATAGTCTCACCTACTTCGGTATGTGGTTAGTAAAGGTACATTGGTAAGTGGTCCGGTCGCCAGCTTTTTTCTAAATTATTTTTAGCAGATGCTGAAGCAACATACTTTTTTGAGAAAGCAAGGTGACACAGTCCCTGAGGCTGTGGGGCATTGAGTGATGGCATCACTCTGCCGACCCTGGGATTTGACCCGACGACCTTCCAGTCACAGAGACAGTGCCCAAATTTGCTGAGCCACATACCGCCCCCTAGTGTTCCACTGTTGTGGGCAGGGAAGGCTGTCACATGACAGTTATGCTAGGAGCTGGATCATTAGTAGCATCATCACATGAATGCCTCTCTGGCCTCAGAACATGATCCTGTGGGCGTCTACGTGTCAGAGACGGCACCCAGGTGAGGTTGGCGTCTCGGTCTGTCAACCTCCTTGACCACTTCACCATGGTGGAGATGGAATCCTGCCCCCAAGGGACCTCCTCCCTCTTACTGTGCCCCCACCCCCCCCAAAGTGAATCTGAGGACCTCCCTTCCATCTGTGGTTCAGGGCGAGGAAAACATGGATCACCTGCAATGGCCGGACCCCCTTGCGAAAGCGCACGACCCCAAAGGAATTTGCATGTTTACAAATGCTGGTTCAGAGCGGAGTGGCAGCAGGGCTGAAAAATATGAAAGCAACATGGCCGTTTCTCCTTAGGAAACCATCCATTCTGCTCAGTGCAGTTTACCCTGAGCTTGAGGATGAAGGTATTGCGGTTTCTATCCTCCGCTTTGACGGAACTTTTATTCCGTCGTGATAATAGATGCCTTTTTCAGCAACGGGCTTTATAGTTCTGGCTTCTGGCACCCTCCCTGGAATCAGCCCCCACCCCCCCCCCCCCCCGTGGACACAAGTTTAATGTCAGTCCTTTCCATTGGCTGGCTCGCTGACAGGAACCAGCTGACTTGATCGCTGGGGCCACTCTCCACGCGAACTTTCGGGACCTCTGGGCCCTAATTAAAGACTTTGCCCAGCTACAAATCCATGCTGTTGTTTTCACTTGGCTGATGCTGCCATCTTGGATTGGTGCCCTGTTGATGTGGAAACGGTGGGGGTGGGGTATCCTGGGGTAAAGGTATCATTGAGGGAGGGGTGTTGCTCCCTCTCCACCTCAAAGCAGCCCCAAGGCACAGAGGGCTGTTTACCACGTGAGACTGATTGCTGGCCCATTTCAGGGAACAGTGTGCAGTAGCAGCAGCAGCTGTCATGTAAGCAGAGTGTTTCTGGGACGACTGTCAGAGAAGAGCAGAGAGTTTTGCCTTAATGCAGCAGATGTAACAGGTGGGTCGCCAGTGCTGTTCTGCTCCTCCCCAGTCAGTAAAAGCCTCAAGCACTAAGTGTTAGGACTGGGGGTTGGTAGTATGTGGCTTAGTGGGTTTGGATGCTGTGCTTGTAATTAGAAGGTTGCCAGGTCAAATCCCCCGGTCAGCAGAGTAACCCCACCATTGGGCCCTTGAGCAAAGCCTTCATTTTGTTTTCTAAAAAATAGCTACTGTCAAAGTAAATAAAAATGTAGAGCATCTCATTCGAGCATCATCGCCTAAAAAACAGCTGAAAAAAAGAACTCTTGGTTCGTCTAACCCTTTATCTATTATGGTGGCAGTATTATCCTCTGTGTGTGGTTTTGTTCAATTCCCTGCTAGCTTTGACGGAAAAGGCTTGTTCCTTTAGTGGACTTTGTGCAGCTGAGTGCACTTTTACCGGCAAGATTTGTCCAGGAGTCTGACGGCTCGCTTATCTCTACACGCCATGATAGTGTGTGTATTTGTAAGGCTGTCGACTACCTAGTGTTCCTAATGAACGTCAGCTCTGTGGAATGCTGGGTAGAAGCGCGCGGAGTGGGAACGGCTAACGGCTCCAGACAGGAAATGGAGGATTTTAGCGCTTTGCAGATAGCGTTGACGCCAGCATGAGAGAAACGTTAACAGAATTGGGGGCGGATGAGGGATGGATTGAGACTAATTACACAGTCTGCTGTTGCCAGTATGTGACACCGTAGTACGATGCCCATAACTTAGCGATGCTTTTGTCTTGTTGCCCGGTAACTGATAACTGTAGTTAATGCCCAACATTTAATGGAGGCCGGAAAGTTCCTCAGCCATTGAACCTGACCTTAAAAGGGATTAAAGGAGCTGCAGATTCATTCATCTTGATTAGGAGACAGTCTTCCACATGGAGGCGTGACCTTCAGGATAACGAGCTCACCTGTGAGATCTTGCAAGGCTCTTTTTTAGCAGATCTGTTATAATGATTGGCTCTCTATGGTCTGCAGCTGATTCCATCTCTTACCTCTCTAGCCCTCAGAGCCAAACTCCGTCCATTTTGCTTGGCAACAGGTCACTTGCTCTATACAGTGGAGTCTGAAATTTTAATTAATGAATGAATATACAATCTGCCGTGTGAGCCACCCCTGGTCTTCACGTGCGAGACCCAGTGATGGTCCGCAAGATGGCAGCCAGTGCATCTCCAGTAGGGCCGCTGATCTATTTCGTTTGTGATTTCTGCCTTTTAGGGCGTTTCTGAAACAGAACTTCTTGTAATCTAACTCCAGAGTATGCAGGTACCCTTTTCAGCAGGGTATGCATCCATTTTCTAGAATATTTTGTGTAATATTGATTTATGATGCTCTTATGCTTAGTGTGGCACATAAATTACTTCTGAACCTTGGTTTATAATGTAGAAAGGAAGTAAAGTAGCAGCGGGCTGGTATTTCATGATGGATCAGCCTGGGGATCTTTTACGGCGTAGCGACGCGGCTGCTTACCTCACTGACCCCAGATCAGGTCACTCTGAAGGTGCTGGTGAGGACGACTCCAGCTCCCGTCAGCAGCTCGGTTCAGTCTCTCGTGACGTGTGCTGGGTGGTGATGAGTGGGGCTATGTGAAGGGCGGGAGACGCTCGAGTTTGCAGGCTGACGTCCTCGTGGCCTGTAGGGCATTTTGCCCCCTGTGACACTGGCTTCGATTGCAGCTACTGTGGGGTTAACAGGAGCTGGAGACGTTGGCGGGTCAGTGGCGAAGCTCGAAGACGTCCAGCTCGCGCCTTAAGGACATCGTGCCATAAAACACAGATCTTGGACGGGGTGCGTTTGCAGAACGGGAGGAGCGTTTGCCCGGAAAGGCTGCCTGAACCCGGTTTCCAGGCTGCGTCGCTGCCATAAATCTGCCGGCCGTCTTCCTTCAGTGTTTTCCCGTGATTTATCAATCGCAGCGATTGTGGCACTTGCTGGAGTCAGCCATTTCTTAAATTAAAAGTACCGCTAATGTCCATTTACTCTTTCAGTTTGCTGTCCCTCCTCCTGCCATCTTGACAGTTCATTACCTGCTTTCCCTGCTACATGTTTTTTTTTAATATA
>JAODKC010000047.1:2850816-2866859 GCA_026777985.1 Mormyrops attenuatus | reverse complement strand
CGCCCGCCCCCCCCCCCCCCCCCCCCCCCGCCCCCCCGGGCCCGCCCCCGCCGCCCCCCCACCCCGCCGCGGGGCCGGATTGGTGGTCAGTGAAATTGTTTTATTTGAAATGTCTTTTCTTGTGAGACTTTAATGCACTTTTTTGTATATGTATTGAAAATGTAAAATCTCAATCATAACAAGTCTTATAGTAGCCTTCACTGTAAATGAAACATGACATTTGTCTTCATATGAGTCTTGAAGGTCCATATTAACTAGTATTCAGAGAAGTTAGTAGGACAAGTATCTTGTAGGAAGCTAACGTTAGCATCACCAGTAAGTCAGGGATGGTGGGAGGGAGGCAGCTGAAATAATTAGACATTCCGGCATCATGTGACCGTTGGTGGAGCTTCTGACGTCAGCTGGCAACATGGCGGCTGTGAGTGTGCTGCAATGCCGAACAGTTGGCACGTGGAAGGGCCAGGGCTGAGAGGTGCCAATTTTAGTCAAAGAAGCGTCAAGGTCCATCTTTGAAATGTGTTGTTTCATGATCTGTTCTGCGGTGCGATTTCTGTCCTTTTTGTGCAATTTCCCACCACTAGCCGGCGCTGTTACACTACCTGACAGTGTGTCTGCATACATACCTGTTAACAGAAGCATGACACATGCTGGAAGATGATATGAAATTTATTTAAAACATTATTCAAAATGTAAGTCCAGTGCATAGTTCTTGCTGCCTAAGAAATAAAAAAAACATGAACAAATAACTAACAAGACTTTAAGGGTAATGAATTTAGCTACATCTTTACTGCAAATCCTGCCGCAAGGCTCTGTGTATAATATGGACCCACAGGTGTAGGTTTCTGGGGGGTTGGATCAATAGGGCAAAGTGCCGTTTACCTGCGTAAAGGGGAGGAGCTACAACTGTGGCCCCACCCCTAATGCCCATATATGACTTATACAATTTGCATGGACCACAGGCTTTTGTTTCCATTAATTCATGCACATATGTACTTTTTTGCTTCCTATTTCATTCGGGAGTGTGTCACTCATTTCTGAGCTGGCGCTGTGGCTCCACCCCTCTCCCAGCCTGTCAAGTGGAACATGCCACTGACGCCTTGCAACAGAAGCGCCTCCCTCAGAAGGTTCCATCTACTCCAGAAGGAGGGGTGGGTGTAGCCGCTTGGCACTCCCTCTTGGCTCGTGCCGCTTCGATGGCATCCAGTGTAGGCGGCGGCCGCGCCAAGGGCACACCGAGACCCGAAATGTTGCAGCTCTGTGGGGCAGATATGGGTCATTCAGAGCTGGCTCTCCATTCACACTGTATAGAGATTAAGCATGTCTGTCTAAATGATCAATAAAATGTCTTACTACCTAAACACTGCCTGGCTCGTCCTTTGGTATAAACGTTTTTTATAAATCTGCTGGGGGGGGGGAAATGGAGAAAAAAATCTCCACATTCTGGCTTTATGGTGAATGCTGAGGCCTTTTTAAATGAGTGACAGCTGCGGTGAACGGGGCCCTAAGGCTTTAAGATGGAAGGAGAGTCTTTCCGCTGCCAAGCAAGACTCTGTGGGCCGCGTTCGTCTCTCTGAAGCCTGAAACCACAACCGCTGTTACGCAGGTGACTGGAAAAAACGGCAAAGCGAAAGGAGCTGCGTGCTGCTCCTTGTGGGGAATGCGCTCTGCCTTCCACAAGGGGGCGACATTTCCCACAAGATGGCAATAAGGACCTGTGGAATATGGTGAGGAATGGGCTGCTAAAAACGGAACTACGGCTGTGATATGGGGCCAATAGGTGACTGATTTATGGTCGTTTGTTGATTTGCGGACTTGTGTGATAATTGTGTGCCAAACAAGCATCTGAACCTTCCTTAATCGTTCAGTTACTTATATTGTTTTATGTTCTTACGTTGTATAATGTTTATGATTGTGGTCCTGGTTAGTCTTATGCAGGAATGGAATTAAGTTTACAGAGAGATAAGGTTAATCGTCTGATCAGCACTAAATCACATGCATTTCTCCATCAGGTTGAATATTTAAAATTTTAACGTGGCCGGTGCTTTGGTTTTCCTGTAACATTTGCAGAGGAACACCTAGATGGTTCTGCTGCCTTGAGGATCAGGGTGCGGTGATGCCTATGGAAAGAACCTGGGTTTTATTAGGGGAGGGGGGTCTCCAGGGGCCCGAGAGAGGAAGGGCGGCCGTTCATCTGCGGACTTTCCCAGCCGCTAGTCAGCTGTCCGTCCGACGGCGGCCCCCCGGCCGAAACCCCGCATTACCCGAACGCCTGGGACTTTTTCAACGGCACCATTGTCACGCCGCTTCCTGCCAGCTGCCGGCGTGGCGGCGGTTTCCGTGCCGGTTCTCCCCGCTCGGGGGACCGGCCATGCCGGGCCGCACAGAGCCGCCATTGTCCGCCGGGCAGTTTCACATGGGCGCTGAGGGATGGCAGCCCGGCTACTTCTGCAATGGCCCCCGAGCGGCATAAAGGTGAGTCCGGGCTGTGAGCCGGAGCTGCGCCCCCAGCGCCGGACCTGCCGCCTCCAGGGTAAGTGGCGATTTCACACCAGGGTGGGGAGGATCCGCCGATTATCCTGCTGCTACGGGAAAAACAAAAAGCCTTGTTTGGATATGCAGCAGAATAACCTGGCTGTGGCTGTATTCCATTTAACTGTTTAATTGACAGGTCTGACGGGTCGCATTCAGGCTGTGTGGTAATCATGTGTACATGATTACATCTCTTCTTGATTATTACTGCCCAGCATTGTGCACCATGAATAGCAAAGAGACGGACCGGTTCGAGGTGCTTCTGACGGTCCTGGTGTCAGGGCTGGCGATTGGCCCGCATCTGGCGTCACACACACGCTTTCACGCTCATTCCTGCGCAAGAAATCTTACTGCAAGTCTGTATTATTCTATTATGAACCTAAAAATAGCTACATCAAAAGCCTTGGGGTAGTTTGCAAATCCTGTATTACGAGGCAGTTAAACTCTTACGTACATATAAATGCGTGTGCAGACTTGTCTCATTGAGAACATGCCAGCCAGCTGACCAAAAGTTGGCAGCCCTGAGGTGGTGCCTTGGGTTTCTTACTCTCTCCCAACATGACACATTCACCATTTGGAAACGGCATCTACATCACTGAGGAGTTGGTCCCTAAAAAGAATTTGACATCGGTAATATGGAACTTGTTCGGGTTTTCTAAAACCGACATGACACAAGCAACAGTTATTTGCAAAATTTGCCAAGATAATTCACTACCTCGGAAGAAAACACCGGAAAGAATATGCCGACAGTCAGCTGCTACAACCACGCAGTAATTTGGAACATAGTCTTAAAAAGGGACATGAAAAAGAATTGTGAAAACATAGTGGATTGTTATTCTGCCTGAAAAAAATCATATGTTCTTTTTGCTATATCGCCCACCCCTAGGCTGAGCTTAATTGTTTTGTGATGCCCCCGCCCCACCACACTTTCCTCTCCCTCAGATGTGCAACACGGAGGTCACAAGAGAGGCCGACCCACGCTCCCGCCTTAGGGCATCACGGACTGAGATCGCCATGGCGATTGATGACCCCTTCCCGCTGCTCTATGGGCTGGCCGATCATGACATCATTACAGACCAGCAGTTCAAGGTCCCCTTTATCGTTACCTGCATCTCGAGTGTTTACCAATCAGTATTAAAGGTTAAAAAAAACTACAGCCTTCCGGCTCCTGACTGGAGAATTAAGGTCCTTTGTATAGCTAGCTGACATCATTCCAGAAGAGCTCCACGGCCCGTCACAAGCCCCTCGGTCCGTCCCGAGCTCCTCAACATGTCTTGATCCGATCAACATGTTGTGTCCATGAGCCGCAGTTCTCGTTATCTGTGCTGACTGTCTGCCAGTGTTTTCATGCATAACGTGGTTTTACAGTCATGGAGTTGGTTGACATATGTAATAAATAGAGCAGAAGCTGGCTGCAGATGTCACCTGAGAGTAAAACTCCTCCGTCAGTAAAATCTCGTCTGAGAATAAGGAAATAACGTGCATCTCAACCACAGAATTGCAAACTTTGGATGCGAAGGTCATAGCTAAGAATAAGGAGTTAAATACAATCGCTAGGATATTTTAAACGCATTTTCTCCACGCTAACATTACGTGTTTTACTACTCGGCGTCTACTGAGTTGTAAAACACTTTAACTAGTGAAGGACTTATTTACCTTCCACACACATATCTTTAAAATGATTTACAATGTTTAAAAACCTCTTTGTCAGTTAAGGACTTTTAATAAATCATGTTTGCTAAGCGTGACTTAAGCAATCATCATAAATCAAACATTTAAAATCAGTTCCGTTAACGAGTTCGAGTCCTGGACACTATCAACACGTGTTACATTAATAACAACCATATTAATTTGTGCATCTATATGAATGTAGCCTAAAGACAAAATAATCTCTTGTCACATTTCGATTGTGTAATCTTTGACACGTCATTACACTACAGATACATTTATGGTGACAATGAAAACAATGTTTGTAGGATGACTAAAGGAATAATTTTTTATTCATGCTATATTATGCACAGTTAAATGCCAAGAAACTTAATATTAGGCAGCGATGGATGGATGGATGAACGGAAAACCCGTATCATCTCGGGGGGTTGACTTGCGTCTCCACATAAATTTGCAGATGTCCTCTTCAGTTTAACGCTATTCATAAAAGCCGCACCGACGCAATGACGGTATTACAATCCTCTGGGGGCTTTACACGAAGCTGCCCTGAATGTACGTGGGTCACGTGCTCCTGCAGGAGACACTGGAGCGGAAGAGGCAGGAGGGAATTCACAAGGCCGTCTACTCTCTCCTCACCTGGCTCCTAGACCGGGAGGCCCGTGTCATCCAAGCCTTCTGGAACAACCTGTCCAAGGAGTACAACCAGGAGAGGTACCCAAAACTGCAGTCTCTCTTCGTCAGCCTCCCGCAAGGTAAGACGGGGTGTGTGTGTATCCTTGTGCGTGAGAGTAGACTTCTATGGAAAAGCGACATGAACAAGCCTGCTTGCCGACAGACAGGGAGAGTTTGAGTTCAAGGCATGGAAAGAAGTCCTCGGGTGGCTCCCGGCTTTCCGTTCAGCCCCCGGGGCCTCTGGGCCGGAAGCGGAGCCCAGAGAGGGGGCAGCGAGCCCAACACCCCCATCACCACAGCAAGCATCAGCGCATAAACGGCCCAGGTGAGCTCAGGTCCAGCGGGGGACAGGGGTGCGGCCCTCTTTCTCAGGCAAGCGTATCACAAACCTTGAACTCTTTCACAGGAACCAAACTGAAATCGGTTAGGAAACCGGAGAGTGCCGATGTGTCCCGGCCACCCGTAGGGAGCGGTGAGTGTGAGAACCGGTGTTCGCTTAACGTTGCCCCAACTCTTAAAGAGCTGGAGAAGCCTTTGCATCATTTGAATGCTGCCTGGTTTGAGTGTAACCGTGTCCTCCTGCCAGGAATCCAGGCAGTGGCCACCTCGGTGCAGAGGGCCGTCACCTTGTCGTCTGGCGAGCTGCCGGTTAGCTGTGAGGCCATGGAGGGAATCCTGATCAAGCAAGTCTTTGAGTCTGGTGGGTGCCTTGCAGGGCCGGCCCAAGGCATACGCGAACTAAACGACTGCTTCCAGCGCAGTGGCCACCAGGGGGCCCCCCCATCTGATCCGCCTGTCAGAATGGGCAGGAAGATGACAAATGGCAACTAGATTAACCAAGATTTACTTATGGCCCCGAAAAGGGTTGGGCCGGCCCTGTGTGTTCCTATAGCCACTTTCCCTGGCCAGGGTCAGGTGAGAACAGGATGGTTTGCATACCTTTAACTAAGGCAGTCATTTTGTACATGCCTCATTAAACCAATCTGTCATACCATGCCAAGTGATCCATGACAGATATTCAGAGCTGCCAGTAGTTGCCCTTTTGCCAATTTCCATTGAAATCCCCAGCAACTTCTGTTTAGACCATGACTTCTGGCACACAGGAAGCTCCAAGAAATGCATTAAACTGGGCAGCGAATTCTATTCCCCTGCCAAGCTTGATGAGCTGTCCGGAAGACACAAGTCGAAGCCCGCAAAGACCCAAGTCCGCAGCAAGGGGGCGACAAGCAACAAAATCAAGGAGGTCGGTCAATTCGTTTTTCATCACGTGCTGTAGCTTAAGGATTGTTCGAATACTTTATGATTCTGTATTGATTCAGGGAACAATGCGGTGTGGTTGTATTTCAAAACAAAAGGGGGGGAGTGTCTTCCAAAGAACTCACCTAAGTTCTGTTTAGTAAGAACAATAAATGAACTATTGAGAGCTTCTTTATCCGGGTATTTTTATTATAGGGCAATACCGTTTATAGCTTCCACTGAATCAGTGGCTCCTTATAAAGGCCACCTCTCTTGTTCTTAGGGAAATAAAGAGTGAATCAGCACCGTTAAAACACTGTATATATATTGAACGTATCTACTGTATAACACATTAACACAAACGGAACCATGTGGTGGATAAGACGGCTCGAGGTGTGAGGTCAACCAACGTTACAAAGAAGTGCTTTTTTTCTGTGAACAAATTCAAAAGTAAGACACTCCCCAAATGAAATGAGAGAAATCTTTGTTATTGTATATTGGGACATTTATCCATTGAAAACTTGTTCCACAGAAAGAAGTTCATCCATCCGTCTTCCAGACGCTTATCCTGGACAGGGTGGTGGGGGGCCTGGAGCCTGTCCCAGGCAACACGGGGCACAAGGCAGGGCTTCACCCGGGATGGGGGGGCAGGCCGCCACAGAGCGTGCACACACACACGCACACACATAGATGCACGCACACATTTCATACATTCCTATCATTGTGGGGACTCTCTATGCATCTCTATGGGCAAATCCATAATCCTTACTATGACAACCTTAACCCCTTTTCCAGGAAGACACCTGGATTCAGGAAAGTACAGTAACCCCCACCCAGCCCTAACCTTAACCCTAAGTAACCAAACAAAATATAAAACTTTTGGCATTTTTAGTTTTTTAATTGCACTCACAGATCTTTATAAAAATTGAGTTTACCGTTGTGGGGACTGGGAAAATGTCCCCACAATGTGAAAACTGTCAGGTTATTTACAGGCAATGTCCCCACAATGTGCAGACCAGACACACACACATACACACCGTTTGAAGCTCTTTAAGCGCAAACTGTAAATTCTGTTTACCGTGCTTGGTATGAATATGATCTTCCCTGACAACCTACTACATGTTTTGGCTGCTGTGTTCAGACTTTTTAAGGTGTGGGTGGGGTTTCGCTTTCCCCGAAAGGGCCCTCAGTCTGTACTGACAGCCTCTCCTCTATCTTTGAGGCCTCTGCCTGTTCTTCTCTCTCCGTTATGCTTTTCCAGGAAGACACCTGGATTCAGGAAAGTACAGTGCCCACATGTTAAAGTGACACACTTCCATGTGGGTGGCCGTTCCATGTAGCATGTGTGATAAAGTACTATATTTCTTTAGCTGTTTTTTTCTCGATTCTGGCATTTCTCTGTAAACAGACCTTACCCCTCATCTGCCTGTCTTCGTCTGGCTGTCCTCGTCCAGTCACCCTCGTCCGGCTGTCCTCGTCCAGTCACCCTCGTCCGGCTGGCTGTCCTCGTCTGGCTCATCGAAGTTCCCGTGTGTATGTTTGCCCAGGTGCTGCGCAACGACGACGAGTGCGCCGTGTGCAAAGATGGTGGCGAGCTGATCTGCTGCGACGGCTGCCCAAGGGCCTTCCATCTGGTGTGCCTTGTGCCTCCTCTCACCTCCATCCCTAGGTGAATGTCCTGGGAGCAGTGGATTGTGGGTAGAACAAGGGATGGCTTGGCTCAGGCATTCTGGGAATTAACGATGGGTGGAAGACATCAAGTTGAAGCACAAGGAGATCTGGATTTGTGACACCCAAAAAGAGCCACAACCTAGCAGCAGTAGGAATGATGGGATTGTTGTCACTTTGGTTACCCTCTTGATTCCCATTGATTAAGCTGGATGGTGATTGACAGCAGAACATGATCCTGCTCACTATTGCCTTTGAGCCCTTAGTTCTCCACTGTATTCCTCTGCTAGAAGTAAAAAAAAAATAGCTACTCTCCTCTGTTTTTAAAAGTAATAAGGAAGGAACAGAAGCATGACATACACAAACGTTCAGTCACACAAACATAAGATGTCCCTTTGTTTACACACTGCAGTGGTACCTGGCGCTGTCAGCGATGCCTTGGTGACCAGCCTGAGAATGTGAAGAGTCATGTGACCGCACAGGCATGTGTGCGGATTGTGAGGCCGGGTGCCCCTTTGCCATGCTGGAAATGTGGGGGGGGGGGTTATGGGAATCAGAAATGCTGAGTGTTGTATGTAATTATGCAGTTATAATGTCTTGTTCTTTCAGTTAGGTGATCATTAACTTAAATGGTAGCGGCTTGGCCTTGTGGAGGCATGAACGAGGCCAAAAGTGAACTGGCGTGTTTGCATGTGACCTGCAGCCCCCCCCCATGACTGAGGCGACGTCTGGCTCCACCATGGACTTCTCCTTCTTCACCACACTGTCCTCAGCCTCCCTGTCCAGTGTGACCACCACCAAGAGCTGCTTGGCCACAGAGCCACAGGTTGGATGGGGGGGGCAGTGGGTGTGCCCAAGCAGGAAGGGGCGGAGCTCCCTATTGGAGAAGCAATGTTCAAATTGGCAAACTCAATAAATAAATATTTAAAGTATCTATTAAAGTCAATAATTGCACATCATAATGAGGACACCTTTTTTTGGGAGACACCATGTACGCAATTAATTCGACTGGGTCGAGTTTTGCTCGTGCGCCGGGTGGGGGGGGGGGGGGTACAAATTCACGATGATGGGGACGAAGGAAAAAGCGGGGGCCTGCAGCTGTGTAATGCCGCTTCCTTTAGGTGATCCTGCTTTCCGTGGCTTACTGAGGTCACCAAGACCTTTTCACTAAAAACAAACGTGATTAAAGAGCACACACCGGCATTATGCCTTTTTGTTTCGGTACAGGTGGCCTGACATATAACAATAATAAGCTCGAACGAAACAAATTCGGTTGCAGCTGATAAGCTCGAATGAATGAAGCTTGGTCACAGCCAGCAGGCTCAATTAAAACTCATGAGTTTCTAGAGCAAAGTCAGACTGACAAAATCACATAGTCATGTCATAGTTGTGTGGTGAGATAAGGAGACTAACGTCCTTCAGGAAACTTCAGAAGGGAGTTTGAATGGTTCCGAAACAATGGCTCTAGAACTCTAGAGTTCAGTGTGTAAATAAAACGAGGAAATGATTCTCAATGGAAAAGGATCATTCATACTAATGATATTGTTATTAGTGCTACACTGAGATACGCCAGAGTCCTGTTTATCTGCTACGCTGGTGATGACGATGATAACGGAGACTTTATGTTGGCTCCTTCCTCCCGAGGTGGGGGCGGGGCAGCAGTGCGGCGTGTGCCAGCTCAGCGGGAACCTGACTTTCTGCCTGCAGTGTCTTCGGGGCTTTCATCCGCAGTGCGAATCCCTGAGGTGAGCCGGACCCCAGCTGCAGATGGAAGCGTGGCCACCTAACACATCTAATACTGTACAAAATCCAGTACAACACTAGTTTAACCCATCGTGTACAATGGGAAACAATGTAAGTCATTAAAAGCACACACATGCGAAAAAGCTAAGTGCTAATCTCCTGTATTACATAGCGATGGTTTAGTTTAACCCAGTTTAATATGATGGTTACTTCCTGTACATTTAAACGCGGCAGTGATGTCACGGAGTAGCCCCGCTTCTTTACACCCCTGTTTCCATGCCAACCGGCCAGTGGGAAGTCCCGGTGCCGCTCCTGTTGCGAGATGTGGCCCAGCAGCGCCGAGAGTGTCCAGCAGGAGGCGGTGTCCCTGGCTCTGCCGGTATGGTACATGTCGGGGTCTGTGGGGACAGTGTGACCATGGAGTAAGGAAGAGGGCTTTTAGTGGTTTACCAGGCTTGGAGTAAATACAGAATATATTTCTTTTATAGTCTCTTTCTTGGATTTTGATGTCGGCACATTAATAAAGCAGAATGACAAACGCAATATTTCAGCATTAGACCACAACGTTAATTACTGTCCACACCTGAATCCATTCCGTAACCCACATCCTGTGCTCTGCCTTCACCCTGGGGTTACCGCTATCACACCCTCAAAGATTACAGTAAGAATAAGACCGTAAACAAAAAATACAATAAGCATTACGCAAACAAACGAAAACAAACACATGATGTTAAAGGTTTTAAAATGCCTACATAACAGGCCACGGAATTGGTCGTTAGCCACTTATTTTAGATAGCATGACCGGACCTGTTTCATTTTTGGGGAGATTAGTCCAAATAGTACCTTACTAGCCTGAATATAAGACTTTGTTTTTCTCATCTCAAAATATGTCTTATATTTCAAATTCATATTTTATCGGTCACATACACAATCATGCATAGTACGACATGCAGTGTCTAGACAAAAACAAGAATAGATGGCACAAGATACGATATTTTGTAATGAGTGTTTTGACTTACTGTTGCATAGATTTGTCATAATAATTCTTGCGTAAGCGCGAAAGTCTGCAAGCGTGAGTGTCACGCCAGATAGCGCGCGAGAGCTGGCCGTCCGTGCGTTTAGCGTGTTTCCCTGAATGTCGTGTAAATTGTTAACTTCCTTGTCTATACTGGTGCTGGTATTAAATCAATAGTGGCTGTTGTTAAACATAGTAACATTCATTTTAAGAGAGCTGTAATACCATTTATTAATATGGCTCAACTCTCCGCAATACGTCTTTTTGCCCTCTCTGTGTTGTTCTGCTGCATCAAAAACATTCTGTACCCTCAAGGGTTTGTGATATTTATTGTCTATACCCCCCCAATAGTACTGCTTTTTAAGCTGTGGTTGCTGGTTAACTTACTGTATATTCTGTCAAATAAAATTGTCTTTATCAGGGGCGTTGCTAGAGTTTTTGGGCCCCATAAAAGCATGTCATATTGGGCCCCTCAATCCAGACCAATCCAATTATTTTCATAATTTTCTAGGCCCCCTGTCACTCAGGGGCCCTTGGGGTCATCCAAACTTTCCCCCACCCCTGGTCTTTATAATGGTAGGATTTGGTATTCCAAAAAGGTTTTTCTAAAAATAATTGCCAAAAAGTGTGAGGTCAGGTTATAATTAGGATTGTCTTATATTTGGGCCAATACGGTAATATGTTAATTAGGGTCCAGTCTTTGTGGGAACTTTTTAGGGAGAATCATAATTTATCCAGTTTAATGCAGTATTTCTTGGATGCGCTGGTTTTGGGTGGGTGGGGAGAGAATGTAGTGTTTGAATGTCAGGTAATACTTTACTTGAGGGGACAGAAATACTTAGTAATTACTCAGTTACTACTGAAGTACAAATCATGAATGAATATTGTGATTACATGATTTGCATGTAACTATGGGTTGAGCATGGGAGGGGGGTTGAGGTCTCCACCCATTTACAACCCCCCGCATTTCCCATAATTTATGCCCATGTTCATGATTCATTGAGGATGAACAAACACAAGATCAGTATTTCACTTGTTATTTATGACTTGTTCGTTCAATAGTTCCTTCAGTAGTTCACAAAGGTTTACACAATTAATAGATATAGTAACTGCTTAAGATAAATGTCACAATTCATTCATGATAAATTAACATGAGATCAGTATGTAACCAGGATACATACATACATTCATACATAAATAATAGCACAATGATACATAATTTGTGCCCCATCAAGTAAAGGATTACAGAACGTTAGTTAGATGCTAGCGAATCAGACGAAGGAATGCAGCTGGTGCCATACGTCTGTTTATGAAAACCTGGGGTTTTTAAAGGGTTACTGCTGGGGGTGGGGGGGGGGGGCTGCAGGATGCGCTGAAGGGGGGCACGCACAACTCACCGAATATGACAACTGAGGTGTTAAAGGAAGCTCAGGAGAGCTGAAAACCGAGTCCCTCTGGAAAGCCCCTTTGCAATTCGCACTCAGATCTGATGGAGTTTATTAACAAGCAGCTGCAGAGCCTCCATGAGGAGAAGAACCTGCAAGATAATGCAAGATGTGTTTATCTTCGGAGAAGGAGGCAGCTTTCTTTAGCGTTCATTCAGAGATACTTCGGAAAGTCACAGGTCGCAGCTTGACGGCGATCCAGTTCAGCTGGCAGACATGAGACGCTGGCTTCCTGTGCTCCCACCAGGTGGCGCTGTATGAGGATCCAGAAGAGCAGGGTTCCACGCTCGCTGGTGACTCACTGAACAAAGACGAGCTGGAACCCATCATAGGGGAGGTGAGCAGTGGGGTGCCCCCAACGTCAAATAAATGATGTCCACAAGAGGCGTAGGCAATGGTTGCCCCAGGCGATAGGATTCTAGCGAAAAGCGCTATCTCGACTAGCCCAGATTAGGATCTGTCCATCTCTCCAAACAGAATTCCATAGACGGGATCCTTCAGTGGGCTCTCCACAACATCTCGCGGCCCCTCTCTGAGAGACAGGGCTTCTTCCAGTGAAGGTCTGGTTATCATGCCGTTCTGACCATCAGCATGCACATTGGATCACGGAAAAGATGAAGAAAGGCGCTGTCTGAGATGCTGTGTGGGGTTGATGTTTACTGTGCTGATAAAAACGGCTCTCGCGTAGGTGGATGTGGCTTGTGTTCGCTCAAAAGACACTGAATCAGGTTTTTTGATAAGACTCTACTTGATGGGGCACAAATACCAAGTAGTGACTTGGTTAGTACTGAAGTACAAACCATAAACAAATATAGATGAAAAACATGAGATCAGTATTTCTCTTGTGTTATTCATGACTTGTTTCTTCAGTAGTTCACAAAGGTTTACAGAATTAACATACAGATCTCTGCTTGAGGTAAAACAGGCATCGTGATTCGTTAATGATGAACGAACATGATATCAGTATGTAACTAAGACTTAGTTTGTGGTTAATTAATATGTCAGTAATAGTATAATGCTATATCATTTGTGCCCCGTCAAGTAATGTTACCATTTGAAATTTTCCCATAAGTGATTTCCAGAAACACATGGAGAGGCTTGTAAGCAGAAAATAAAAAGAAAAAGTGTGTATTTCAAATAATTTAATTGTATAAAACACAAAAATCACAAATCAAGTCATATACATACTGTGCATTAGATGGGAGATTCATACTGAGCAGGGGATTAAAAATCAACCATTCACAGGAAAAACCTTACTGATTCTTAAAATAGCCAATGTAAAAAATACACATAGATGAGTAGCATTATCTTGTTACTACGTTTTGATATTTAATATGTAAAATTTCCAAAGTCCTTCCTTCAGAAGGTTTCTTCTGGCTCAGATATCATTCAGGGCATGCTCAGAGGTAAGCAGATAGTCCGCAGACTGAGTCCAAAATTTTTACCTAATGTTGTTAGATTTAGGTAAGCCGCAGTGCTTTCTCTCCAAAGATTCTGTAGTATTCGATGTTATTTTCAATCCGTGAGGAGTCTTTGGGACCATATCCCACACAGCTGCTTATGATCCAGAAATTTCCGGAAAATAAACTGGCCTGTTTGTCCACATGTCCATTCATGCGTCATCGTTTGTGCAATAATGGGCTCCCTTTACCCCGTCCTGCCTGAGAAAACAGTTCTACCTGTTTGACAGAGAGGTGAGACGAGAAACAATTAGTGTTTCCATCTGTTGACACACAGACATTAATACTGATAAACACAACCCAGGCCGGAGCGAGTGAAAATTATACTAAATAAATCTCAGCTTCCATGTTTTCCAGTAACATAAATTTATTAAACGTACATTTAAAACAGCAGGACCAGCTTACCTTGCCTGGTCGTGGATTTGGACCTGAGACTGAAATACCTGCAGACGGGTCTGAACCAAGGTAGCTGTTGGAAAGACAGACAGGATGATTATGTCGACGTGGTTGATGCGAATGGCTCAAATCCGTGGGCCAGATTTGGGAGAGAGGGGTAACTTACGGGTCGTGCCACCACACTCCTCTGCGGCCGCTTGAACCCGAGTTTGCTCATAACGCCGGGAATATTCAGGACCAACCGGAGATTCCTGGGAATAGCAGGGATGGAGAGAAAGTTCAGTAGCTGTAGACTGATAACTGTAAGTAACCCTGGGTTAAACAGGGAGTGATCAACAGACCGCTGAAAACTAACCCACTGCGTGTTTTGAATCTCACTCACCCTGATAGCTAGTTTATATGGTCAAACTGTTTCATTAAACAAATTTAAGGACCCATTTATTTGACGTCTGGTAATGTGTTTTAAGAACTGCACTCCCTACTGACCCAAAGGCTGAAGAATCTATTAACTCTGCCCTCGCTGAAATAAAACGGTAAGCTATGCCTGTCATTCATCGGCCGTGCTGGTAAACATGCGAGTCGCAGCTTGTCCACTGCAGCGCGTGCTCCAGTGTTTACCCACATCTTTACAGCTTTGCCCCTATGCTAGTAACACTGTAAGCCTGAAAAACAGGAAATCACCGTTGGGTCTGTGGAGTGGATGTTGTGGATCTGGTAGGCATGTCTTCCGCTGTGATCTCATCTTCCTCTTCATCGGTGCAAGGGATGCAGTCCCAGAGCTCACTGTTAACCCACAGCGAGTCCTGGGGACCCTGGCCGGGCAGTCCCACGCAAGTGGTCCAGCGGCAGAGGGGGCACCGCACGGTGCACAGGTTGCAGGAGTCCTGGCGGGCCAGGCACTCCAGGCAGGGCGTGCAGAAGGTGTGTTTGCAGTGCAGCCGGCGCGGAACGCGCTTCTGCCGCGTGTAGTGCTCCAGGCAGACGGGACATTCGCTGTCCTGCTCGCTTCGGGGCATCTCTGCTTCTGGGGCTGGATCGCGGGTTGCCGGCTTGGTTTCCCGTTAAACTTGCAGCTGTGCACTGGTTCCTGGGCTCCTTCACGCACAGGGCCGTGTATGATAAATGTAGGATACTGCGTGGACGGGGGTGAGATCTGTAAAAGAACGGCGGATGGAAACATATACGCATCAACAGGACGTCAAAAAACTATATTTATATAAAACTATATACATATATAAGTAGGAAAATATTTTTGCAGTTATATCTATTTTATTGCAGTGTCGCGCCAGTAGCAGACAGCGTTTTATGAGCACGGAAATCTTAATTATTTAGCTGTGTAAACTGGAAGCTATCAATTTGTCTGAAACTGTAGTTTTTTTGCACTCAGAAGGACTATTCTGGGCTAATATCAAATATGCAAGAAAAGAATGGAAAATCAG
Organism: Mormyrops attenuatus; assembly: GCA_026777985.1. Taxonomy (NCBI): domain Eukaryota; kingdom Metazoa; phylum Chordata; class Actinopteri; order Osteoglossiformes; family Mormyridae; genus Mormyrops; species Mormyrops attenuatus. The sequence continues at coordinate 2,851,588 of JAODKC010000047.1, read as the reverse complement.
CATAGAGACGCCCGTTCAGACTAAATAAACACATATATGAAATGTGTACTTGCTTATTTAAAAGTTGTTCTCATTTAGTGTGTAACAGATGCAGTTACACGCAATCAATTAGGAGCGATACTCACTGAGAAGTGCGGCTCTTGCAGGCGGATTAAACGCGCTGGCTGTTACTCCCTCCTGTCTTTCCCCTGTCACTGAAACAATGGCAGTCCATAACGTAATAACACCATGTGCATTTATAGGCACAATTGTCCATGTGACGTAACAGCACATCCCGGAGAAATTATCCGGAAAGAGGCGCGGTTTGGCAGCCCGCTGGCGTGCGGTGTCACGGATCAGGCAACCTCACATTTAGCAACCCTGCATTTCCTACTGTATCAACCGGTTTTGCTTCTCTCAAGGTGTTCACACTGTAGAAATCTGTCTATTTATCTATCTGTCTGCCTGTCTATCTGTCTGTCTGTAATGATAAATTAATGTTTCATTTATTAATTTATCTATTATTGCCGCTTCCGCGTTTTTCTAGTAGATTCTTGTTTGAATCAGAAATAGCAGCAGTAATTAGTGTCACTAATCGGAACCTGAAAGGTGACCTAGTTTCTGTTAATCCACGAATGCAGGTAGGGCCAGTGTTATGCCGAAAAAGGCATCCCTGTGTCTAAATGATCGATATGTCGCTGATCTGAAACGAGTTCAGCTACTTTGTCGAGTTACGCTACCTTAGTGCTAATCGATAGCCCTAACCCTAACCCTTACCCTAACCCCCCAAAAA
>JAODKC010000047.1:2840131-2850554 GCA_026777985.1 Mormyrops attenuatus | reverse complement strand
CATTCCACTATTCTTAAAACTAGTTGGTATTAATGTGTCTTAATATGAAAAGAACAAGCCCACATGAATTTACCTGCATAGCAAAGCCTATTAAGTATAGTAGTAATAATAATAATAATAATGATACGTAACTTTCCTATGGGGCCACCGCGGCGCGGCGCGGCGCCACCCCTCCACTCTCCACGCCGCCCCCCTCCTCCGTCTAATTAGCCTTTAGCTGCTACTTGGGGTCAGGGGCGCTCAATCCTATACGCGACATAGGCGATTGCCCAGGGCGCCAACTTCATTGGGGGAGCCGAACTGCCAGCAAATTTAACTTTCCCTCAAGCGGGGGGCGCTGGCGCTGATGCTCGCCTAGGGCGCCACACCGGCTAGGACCGGTGCTGAATGCAGGCAACGCTGAGTGTATAATTTATTTCGTGACGTAACGATTACGCTAGAATACGAAGTTATTTACGATGGAAAAACATGTTTACTTGGGAAATGACAACTGTAAACCTTACCTATGACTATTTGTAATATTTCTTTTGAAAAAATACTGGTCACACTTAAGTTCTCATTAACTTTTGTAATTCCCCCACAATGGTAAAATCAAGTCTTGAAACATCAACCGACAATTACAAGCCGTTATTTTTCCGACGATTAGGAAGCTTTGCGTAGTGCATATGTCAATATCCATTTGATTTATTTCTAATTATTATTGTTGTTAGACCTACTTTATTTTTATAATTTTTTGTAATACCGGCATATTTCCATTATAAAACAAACTTTATCTTATAAAACGCCATGTTCTTTTTTAAGGTCAAGAAGCAAAAGTATAATCTTTGAAGTAAACAACAGGCAATCGCTAAAAACAGCACATTCACTAGCTTTGACCGTAAAAGACCGTAGTCAAATTTCAACTTCCTTTAGCTGGTGTTTGAGGCCTGTCTGAATTTCACTTGTGTTCTGTATCCTTATATACTTGTGTATCTAGTTGCTTAATTAATAATTCACATAGCAGACGTTTAACACTGAATCCAGACAGACTTCACTTTGAATTCCAGCGTACGATATGTAATTTACTTTCACGTAATTTAAATTGTCGGCCGCTGTACACTGTGATGCCACCTTGTGGCCAAAACAAAATATGAACTTCATCCCATGAATTTAATGTAGGCGCTTTTTCCACGTGGCACTGTCACCGCGACGGTAATGCACAAACCCCGGAGTTTTGTGTAAAATTATTACTTGGTTTTCTTTAACTGATTAATGGAGGTAAGGACACTCATTAAAATTTGGTCCTATTTTTTTTTTCTTTTTACCTCATCCGGAGAAAGCAGTCTCTTGCACGCCGCTGCCCCCTAGTGAGATAGCAAAGTAGTGGTTAATTATGGAATCCATTGCATCCACCTTATGTAACCGCTTATCCTATTCAGGGTCATGGGGTGTCCAGAACCTGTGGGGGCAAGGATGGGGCACCAACCCATTACAGGCCACACTCACACACACCTACGGGCAGTTTGGTAACTCCAGTTAACCTCATCGTGTTTTTGGACTGTGCAGGTAAACCAGAGTACCTAGAGGAACCCCTACAACAACACAGGGATAAGATTCAAATTCCACACACATGGAACCATGTTGGAGACCAATTCCCTGGATCCAGAGGTGTAACCACTGCACCGCCCTGGAATCAGTTCTGTTTGTGAAAACACTTAAAGAATCATGTGAACTCACCTCTATTTCATGTTTGTAACCGACGCAAGTTACACAACTGCACTGTATGTCCAAAAGTGCTGGAACACCTGGCCATTACACCTACAGGAACTGCTGACATTCCATTCTAAATTCCATGGGTGTTTTTTTGGAAACCTGCAGTTTTTGAGTCCTCAGAATGTTGGGCACATAGTGTGTAAAAGTTACCAACATTCTGTTGACTGAATAACTACAGGTGTCCAAACTTTCTCTGCCATTATCCCCACTCTCTTACTTTATGTGGTCTCCAACTTCGTGGCTGAGTTCCTGTTGTTCTGAAATGCTTACACTTCGCAATAATCCCGTTTGCCGTTTACTCTGGAATATCTAGCATGGAAGAAATTTCATGAACTGGCTTATTGCAAAGGTTGCATCCTATGATAATAACACGCTTGAATTCACTGAGCTCTTCGGAAAGACCCACTCTTTGACATTGCTCTCAAAACAGATGGTGAATGTTTATGGGCGGAAAAAAAACAGATCTAAAACCTATTTGGCATGTGGCTCTATCATCAGAAGGCTGACAGGCATTAAATGCCTGCTTAAAAACTGAAAAGATCCTCGTTTTAAGGCATTAGCCATCAACAAAATAAATCAAATATTGCAAATGATGATATTCTTAGGGCTGGCATGGAGGTGCAATGATCGCCACACACCTGGGGAACCAGGGTTCAAATCTCCGCTCGGGTTCCATGTGTGGAGTTTTCATGTTCCTCCTCTCCAAAAACATGCTGAGGTTATGTGAGTGTATGGTGTGTGAGTGTATGGTGTTGAGTATGCCCTGTGAGAGCTGACACCCCCTCCCAGGTTGTTCTCTGGCCCACCACCCTGAATAGGAAAAGTGGTTACAGAAGATGGGTCTTTAACAATCTTTAACAATAAATAAAACAAAATGCCCTGAGTAACAATGATTCCTCGCCTTTCCCCTCCGGCAGCTTCCTCGTGAGACACCGCTAACTGATTGGTCTAATTTTAGCTGTGGATTCTGGGATTCTGTGTAACGTCACGACCAAAGTTGTTCTGCTGTTTACAACCAGGAAGGAATACTATTGGTTTCTATTAAAAATCTTTAATAAAGCCCAAATTTTAAGGCATAAGAAATGTATATTCATATAAACGGTATAGAGTCATCCTATATCTTGTTTTGAAAATATATTGATAGTGATATTTAACTTTTTTTCTATACTTTTGTAAATTAAATAAATAAAATTCTAGTTCTATAACTAGAAATGGTTCATATGTATCCACGGCTTGTGATCTAGTCCCCCAATCTACACAAGTAAATGACAGATGTAACTGATATAAGTGGCATTGTAAAGGTTTGACAAATAAATTTAAAAGTTCCACCGAAACATACTGACACAGTCTCAGTAATCAAATTACCATAACCGAGAGTGATGGTTTTTCAAGAGATCGGTATTTATGAATTTAAATAAATGCCAGTGGTTCCACAAATCACTTTGAAATTGTAATTTGTTTATTAACCAAATGATTTTATCCGATATGACGTACATTTTTGAGAAAGTAGGGTCATCCAGTCCAATCGGAGGTTAAGGGCTTTGCACAGGGATCCAGTGGTGACATCATTCTGCTGACCGCGGGATTTGAACTAGCAACCTTCTGGCACAGACATAGTGTTCTAAGCACTGAGCCGCACGCCACCCCCCAGTTATGATTTCTGAAGCTGAAGTTGGTCTGTGACACACATGCCGATGAACATTCCAAAAGGAGCAACTTGGTGCAGCAACCCAGGCACTTATGGGGATTGTGCCCCCCAGGAATTCCATCGCATGGGGGCAGCCCTCTAACCAGGACACCAAAGCCCTTGCTGGGCCCCCAGTCAGCAGTGGGACAGCTCAGCTGGGGAGGAATGCGAGTGCCGAGCCAGCAATGTCCAAGCACCACGCCCCCCCCAACCTCTGGGAGCAGCATGAGGAATTTTAATGTCGACCATGTGAGACACAGATACCAGTGAAGGCCGCGGTTAAGCGCGGCTATTGCCACGCAAAGAGCATTCCGGGGTCCTTATTTCATCAGAAGCGTATGGCCAGCAGTGAAGGACAAAGTATTCAGAAGCATATTTGTGTTGTTGTCTATTTTAGAATGTCCTTTTTTGTCAGCGTGGTGACTGGGTGCTGGGCCTTCCAGGCTGGTCTTTCTGCGCAGTATTTGGTTGCTGTGGTAACCAGCTTTGTACGGCTTTGACAAACAGCGGCGAGGAATTTTGCCCCATGGACACGTGCCCTGGGTGGTATGAAGAGAACATTTATGTGTGGAGATCCTTCGGCAGACCCGGACGGGCCCCTCGGTTACGGAACAAGCCGCGGAACCGATTGGGCCCGTAAGAATCGCGGTGTCATGAAAGATGAATGGATGGTTTTAAGAGAGCTGGTTTTGTCTCGGCCTACGAAAGTGTACGTCTGGGGGGAAAGTGTGAAACGTTTCTTCTCTCTACTAACACTGAAATTTGAAAAAGCGACAGGTTATGGGGTGATCTCTGAGAGTGGAGACACTGTCCCTGTGATCGAAAGGTTGGCAGTTTGTTTCCCAGCATCTACAGTGTGATTTTCACTGTTGCCTCCCTGAGCAAGAGCTTTAATCTTTATTGTTCCAGTGAGTATCTACCCCTGCTTTCAGAATCGTGTGCTGCTTTTGATGAATGTGTCTGCTAAATAAAGAAATCAGCCCAGTACTGGGTGACTTTATCAGTGCACCTCTGAGAGATCCATGTGTAGGAGACTACGGTGCTTAAATGATCTTCGCTCATATGAACAGATTCCATCGGCTACATAGGCAGTTACTACTGGGTCACACAGTGCTGCCTTATGAAGTTGTACTCACTCCATTCCAGAGAGCTCCCTCTAGTGGAGGCTGTCTTCTAGGCCATCAATTCATCAGGATACTACTTAAACTGCTCACTTGCCTGCTGGTCCACACTGCTGAGGGTGGGAGGTCCCCAGTTAGTAGTGAGAATCTCTGGTATTTTGTGGACTTTTTAGAGGAAGGCACAGCCCTGGATTCTCCCATCACCCTGGTGTGAATTGAATGGCTTCCAGGCGAATGGATGCTGTCACATTCTCGGAGAACATTCTGGGGTCGTTACAAATTCCAGGACCCCCTTTGTAAAAGTGCTCTTTCACGTGCCCTCTGATCTCTTGCTAAGAGTCAATCATAATCCTTTGATAATTTTATTATTTTCTCCACCATCTGTGAATTGCATTTTGTCTATGTTTTTGCACAACAAAAATGAGCAGCAGGGGGCGCCCTTGCATTGTCTATAATACTGTACAATGCAGACAGTTCAACAATGATGTGCGTATGCTGTCTTAATGTGTGAATGTGTTTGTTGTACATTCTTAATAACAACTTTGTGCATGACTAAGTATTTCCTTTCCTCCGACACCTAGACTCATACAGGTAACGGCTTCCCACACTGTTACCACAGGTTACCACGGAAATGGCGGTAATGGTTATTCACTGTCTGCATAGCTAGACGTACAGTCTGGAGAGCTAGCGCATGTGGCATGGTTCTTAGCATGGCGGTAATGACTTAAAGGGCCTCATGGACGGAGCCAAAGCACCGGGCACACGATTCATGCATCTGCGGAGTTCTAACAAAATCACATTCATTCACATGTGAAAGCCGGTCCTCACAGGGGTAATAAAATGGTACTGGGTACGCCATGGCCATCTGGAACCCCGCCGGACATAGGCCACTCGTGGACCGTGTTCCCTCGCTAACTCGGTCTCGTTGAGGGTTGATGCAGTGCATCGCAATACGTACTCAGAAGAAAGGAACACCTGCCAGGCCCAGGGTACAACAGCCGGAGAGCATTGGCTTCCAAAGGTTCCTGCAGATATGTGGTGCCATCGGGTAGATGACAAGATGTTTTATTGGCGTTTATTGATTTTCGGGTCGCGGGATCCTCGTTTCTGAGGACCCAAGGGGCTGGACCAGGCCGAGGGGACGCCCGTGTAACACCTGGCTGTGGCAGATGGACGGTCATTTCCGGAGGGTGGGACTGGACCGTGTGTCTGCCTGGGGGGTCGCCAGCTGGGATCCCGAGGAGTTTCGCCATATGGTGGGTGCAGCAACACATCTCATCAGTGCATGCTCCCCAACCTGACCCGACCTGACCTGACCTGATTGATTTTCACCTCACCATTGTGTGGATGATCATTTGTGTATGAGGGGAGCCGTTTGTTTGTTTATTGCACAAACCTGTCATCTTCTGTAAGGTCATTCAATGTCAAAAATGAGTCCTTGTGCTGGAATTTAACCACCTATTTGGGAGACTAATGTTTACATTGCTGCCGCCAGTAGGGGTGAGGACCCCTACGGTCTTACAATGGTTGGGCAATATTTACCTGAATCTTCATGGGGGTAGGAACAGGGTTGGTGTAGAGATCCTCAGGCTTCTGTGAGGGGATTTGATGAATTCAGCGTCACGTTTTCCGTCACCCACACATCTGTGGAATAGAAGGTCATGGGTTTGCGAATCTGTCACGGCTGAATGGAATTTATTTTGCACCCTTGGCCATTTCTGTTGATTGTTAGGTATGGCTCAAGTACAAGGAACATGGATCCTCTCCCTCATGTCTCCAGCGACATCTGCTGACACCTGAATGCAATGCGACCTGCGGAGTGGAATCGGTGGCGAATGATGAAGCCTGGAAACGGAATGAAAAAGCAACAGATGGACAGCAGCTCACGCTATAGAGGAGGTATGTAGTGGTCTTCAGATTCAGATTTATAATGATAATATAGAACGGTCACGGTCCAGCTCTGTGTGCTACAAGAAGCACGGCATTCCCAGCTGGACATTGCTGACGATGTGTGGAATATGGGTTCCAAAACAAACAGGCCCTGATCAGAAACCAGATGCTTGCAATATTTCTAGTGTTTGCACAACATCTTGTCCTGGGCTTGGCGGTGTTTTTGTCATCTTCTGTTGATTGCTTTTGCTGATGGGCCTGCCTGCACCTGACAGTCCCCCTTATAACTTCTATTTTTGTGTTTTAATTCCGAGATAGCTTGGCCTATCCAATACACTTCCTTGTTGATCATACCTGATATGTTCTGCATGATATACTTGGAATGTTGCCTTAGAAGGCAAAACATGTAGCCAGAGATGCAAGATTTATGGCATCGCAGTTCGTGGCATGAGGCGTTTTATCAAATCTGGGTCGGGGAATAACTTGATAACTCAATAACATCCTTTTCTGCATTCAGTCTTTGCACGGAAGAAGAATAGCGATTGTTCATATGTACGCATATATGTGCATGTATACTGCTGTAGAGGACTGGGGGTCAGGAATCGAGTCATAAGGGCCAGTCCTGCATAGGTTAATCTCTCAGATTCCGGATGATCCCCCCCCCCCCCCCATCTTGCAGTAGTACATCTTCCATCGTATCAGTGACATTCCTCAAATGAAAGGGGAGACACTTTCCCACAGTTGCTGAGATCCGCCCCGCCCCCCCGCCTGGATTCCTGGCAGACTCATTGCTCGGACATCAGAAGAACGCCCAGCGTCCTCGCACTTGAGCCGACGTGCGTCCCACTCTCGCTGCCGGCCGGTCCCCCTGGCGCTCCGGCCCCCTGTCATTGTTCGAGGTGTGGAGGGGAAGCAGCCTTGGCGTGCCTGTCACCCTGGAGCCCCCGCCACGGGAGCGAGGGGCCTGGAATGCCGCTGAAACAAAGAGAGGGCCCTTATCAGTGTGTCTGCACAATGGCGGCTGCCGGTGGACTGGGGGCCTGGAGGAAGCTAGATGACTGGAGCCCCCAACCAGCAAGAGAGGCGTCATCTGAGCCAAGTCCACTTTAAATACATTCACTCTACCATCATTAGTCAAGTTTCCTTGGATACAGGACAGAGACTCAAACTATATCTGGAAATTCCAGTCCAGTTGACTGTTTCATGCTCAGATTTCGGGCTTCTTTTAATCTTAGACCATTGAGCATCAAGCTTTACCCTTTTGCCATTTCTTGGTTTTGATCTTTACGCAAGTTTGCTTTGTAGTACCTGCTGTTGCTATAGGCTGAATTTTCAATATCCATGAGGTTCCAGAAGATCAAAATGACCATTTCCCATCCAGTTTAGTATGTTTATCAAATGGACTTCATTCCTTCTCAGGAACTCCTTTGATTCTTATCCGCATTGAACCTCTTCCTTCGCCTTGATTCTTTTTATAAGTATCTCTAAACTGTTTGTTGGACGTTTAATGGGAACTAAGCAGTGCATTGTGGCAGATGTGCCTTAAGGGTAGGTGGATACAGATGACTACCTTTCAAGGTGACTTGTCACGGTTAATGGGGGTAGAATTTGATGAGGCATGACCCTCAGACAGACACTCAGTTATACCCTGAGCATCTGTTGTCTGGTGCCTCATTCCCCATTGCAATAACTCATCAACAACGTACCAGTGTCATGTTGGGTGGGTGATTTACTGTAATTTACTGGAGTTACTGAAGCACTGAAGCTGGGGGTAAGACGAAGAGAAGAATTCCTGTGGAGGTCATGGCACTTTCTGACTCACCGTCCCAGAAGTAATGGGGGTCTATGGTTTTCCTTTGTCAGTTAATGTTGTGTAAGGTGGCCTACAGAAGCGCCCTGAGGGCATCAAGGCCCACAAATAATTTGTCCTTGGTCATTCAGGAGCCCCAGGGGTCTTTCTCTTCTCTTGACCCCTCATCATGTATGGTGATTTGTTGGGGGTTGTGATTGACTTCTAATTAGGGCTGGAAATGTGCCATCAATCAGCCATGAGGCCATGCACCTGGGGGCTTTCTGAAGAGCTGAGCAGTGGCCCTGGCCGACCCCTACCTCCTAAGACCCTCCCCTTGTTACTGACACCTATGTAAACGAACGCCAAAGCCGGTGGTCGCGAGCTTTAAAAATCGTGGCACGTGCTTCTAATTTCTTTGACTTGTGAGGGGGTCCAGGCTGCTGTGTATGTGAGGGGGTGGGGGGATCTTCCAGCCTAAAAGCAAACAAATCTAACAGTGACGCTCTAAGGCCCTCCCCTGTGTTTCTCTCAGATGGAAACACGTAGACGCCTCATTTATAAAGTTTATCGACAGCAGGCTGACGTAGTGGATATCAACGAAACGTTACTGTATACATTTGAGTCCACTTCAAATCTTAGGTCACAAGGAGACCCGACATATGTGCATCCCCTTGGGGTCCTCTGATTGGTTACACGCTGCCAAGACTGGTAGCACCAAGCTTGGGGAGTTACATTTGTATGTGGGGTTACATGCGATTAGAGTGAGAGGACTGGCAGGCAGTGATGTGTATCACACCATAGCATGTTTTGGAAATGTAAATATTTTCATAGTGTGTGTGTCAAAGAGCTATGGAAGGACTTTTGGAAATATTCAGTGTTTACATTCTTGCTGCCAGTGTGAGGTAAACAGCGATGATATCCTCGACTGCTGGACCTTTCGCTTCCCTGCGTTAGCGGTATTAAAGTTCATGCTGCTCGTCCGACCGCTCTTCTAAAACCTTTAACCGGGTGAAATTTTGTCTTGTTAAAACGGACGACAACCCAACGGCAGCTCTGGCAGACAGTTCCTACTTGGGGAGGCTCATTTAAAAAAAAATAAGCCAACATCACCTATGGGGTGTGTTTCCTAAACACGGCATGAACCTAGCACAGTCCCTGTACAGGATTCTTGCCTTTCAAAGCTTGTCCCCTTTGACATGATAGACTAGGGTGACTATATTTTGCTCTGCAAAAAAGAGGACACCGGGACCCGGAGACGTGACAAAGCAGATGAAACAAAATCACTGATATGCCAGGCTTTTTTAGCTCCCAAAAAACAACAGCTTGGGGGAAAAGAGGACGTACGGTCACCCTAATAATAGGCAGCAGTCTTTTCATTTGAAATGCGGCATCAGTGCGTTTTTCCCCTAAGAATGACTTCAGGCGTATTGTGAATCCCAACATGGAGTTAAAAATAGCACCGTATTTGAAACTGGAAGGCAAACAATGGCTCACGTTGTTATCCAGCACTGAGACCTCAGGGCGTTCTAGCTCAGTGTGAGCCCAAGGCACAGCTTCATCTTCGAGTGAGGAAGTGAGCAAACTATTCAGTGGAGTACCTATGTGGGGTTTACAACCCTCAGAAAGCAGATATTACAAAGGTTTGAAGGGGCAGTTTGATGGTGTTGTATAGCTCTATTGCATTAAGTTCCTGATTTTCTGAATTTTCCTTTTCTTTTATAGACTCCTGTCTGGTATTTCATGTAAAGAACCACAACTGAGTTATGAAACAATAATCAAAACAGCAAAAATCTTTATGTTGCTCTTACTTGGGCCCGCAGTGTGATTTATAGCGCGTCTATTGATTGAACACGTTGAGTCATTTGGTATGTTCCGTTCGGCTTTCACTGGGCCTACATTAGCGGGCGGATCTCTCCAGTTTCCGGAAGGTGCTGGATCTCTAGGTAAATCACGTGCGTGAAGTTGGCCCCCCATATGTTTCAGATTTCAACCAAATTGGTCGCAGTCGTATGTGCCGCGATTGTGCTGGATTGTGCCGTTACAATTTTTGTTTGGGCTGTTTTAATTTCTGAGATATAAATGCTTGTTTACATGGTGACGTCATCAGCGTGAAGTTAGCCCCCCATTTGCATCTGATTTCCACCAAACCGATCGCGATCGTGTGTACTGCGTCTGTGCTGG
>JAODKC010000047.1:2818360-2840031 GCA_026777985.1 Mormyrops attenuatus | reverse complement strand
TCTTTTACGTATACTGCAACACCACCTCCCTTCTTGCCTATCCGGTCCCTACGGAACAACGTGTAACCATCCATATTGTATTCATCTCCATCACTGTCACTCATCCATGTTTCAGTTATTCCACTTTGTTCGTGGGGGGGGGGCACGAGCGAAATAAAAGAGCAAATGTTCGCACAGAACATGACTTTTGTGGCCCAGTCTGTTTCAAGTTTTTTTCCCCTTCTGTCACTGGCTGGTGAGGAACAAAAGCTGACTGGTAAAATGGAAACAATGGGCTCCCACTTATATTTTGGTTCCGTGGAACTGCTCATCTCGGCTGGTTGAGCTTTCCGGTTAAAACGCCCGTCTGGATTTTGACAAATGGAGTTTGCTCATCTACTGGAAATGCGCACCGCTGCTGAAAGATGAGCGCTGGGCGTTCTGTGTGTCATTCGTAGACATTAAACGATGATTGGAGCTCCTTTAAAATGGGCCGTGTCACTGAACTATTAGCCTGCAGCCCTGTCTGACTTATGTGTGTGCATGCAGAAGTCAGCCGTGTGGAATGCAGCAAATGTGACTAATTACCTCTAACAACAGCCCAGCTTGGTGTCCCATCAGAGTGGGGCGAGGTTAGTGTGGGAAGTTTCATTGGTGGATCCTTCGTCACCAGCTTTTGTTGACCATCCCAGTAAATATGTTTAATATTTACTATTAAACTCTGCTAGATCACATTTCTCAATGAAAATGTTTTTCGATTCTTGTTGTAAAATTAGATTTTTGTGTAGAAATTAGTAATAATCAAGATAAAAGTGGAATATATCACATTCCACATAATAATATTGCATGGGAAGTTCTCGGCCAGTTCCTGCATTCCACGGGGATTCAGAGGGTTCTGCGCTGGATGTGGAAACACCAGTAAGTGTAAGAAGCCCAAAGCATGCATGTAAACTGGTTTGGTCCATTTCCTTCCACCTCTCTCCAAAAACATGGCTCCCCTCCAAATTAGTGCATTCCAGAATGATTTTCTGGATGGTGTCTGGAACAAAAAGTTCAAAAGACTACGTGATGTCATCAGCACGCGTTACTGGCATCCACGTTGGCCCTGGTTGCGTCTTTATCACGCTGGTAGCAAACAACGGTGACTCCTGTGGACAGTAATGCCAATCGATAGGATCATTTTTTGACATCCACATTCCTCCTCTTTTCTGGGAGTTCTATCCTCTTCTTCACACTTACTCTCAGACACTGTCTGACAAACCTGATCCCCATATTCTGAAAATTACTAGTGAGCACTCCTTCATCTAAAATGATGGTTGTGGGCAGTGGTGGCTTAATGGTTAGGGACGCGCGCTTGTAATTGAAAGATTGCAGGTTTGAATCCCCGACCAGCAAGGCACCACTGAGGTACCCTGAGCACGGTACTGCCCCCAGGTGCTGAATTAGCTGCCCCCTGCTATGTCACATATGGGTTAAATGCAGTTGGTGTGTCAACAATGGCAATCACTAAATTCAAATGTTTAAGGCCATCTGAGCAGAGAATTTCTCTGCTGTATCGTATTGGAAAGAGGCCACAAACCGAGCTATTTATTGGCCGTGTCCCTCCCCAGGTCCATTTAGAAAAGACGTTAGGATGATGGGTGTGATGGCATTTGGTATTGTGCATGAATAGGAGAGTTATTGTCGGAGGGTGGGTGGGCATGGAGGAACTGATTGGCGTATTCATGGTTGACGATGATGTAAGTGATTGGTTTGATGGGACGATATTTGGGGTATTTGGAAGCAAGACTTTTAAAGTGATGTTCTTGTTGTCTTACAGACAACTGCATTGCCCCCCATCAGTGATATGTAAATGTGTAGGGGGGGGTGTCGATATATGCTTGACAAAAAAATTGTCAGCTTAACATGCTCTTTGAAGAAAAGTTTTTTTTCATTAAGCAAACATTGAAAATGAGTCCCGCTGGGAGCTCAGCCTCACCACACTTATACCTGCTCGACTCACTGACAGCTGTAGGTTTGTAATGTGCTATTTGCCCCACTTGTATGTTGCTTTGCACAAAAGCATCTTCTAAATAAAATAAAAGTTATATAACTGCAGTTCTCGGTTGTTACTGCGTGATCGGAAGCCCAGAGGTTCGAATACCATGAGAGCTGGGAACCGTTATAGCCAACAATCTGATGGTTGCTGCTTCAAGTCCCGTCAGGCGTCTCGTGGGAGGGGAGAGAAACCGACAGAGAGCTGAAGCTGTAGGTTTCTGAGTGCTGGGTTTTCCCGGTGTTTTCAGAGGAACATCACCTAGCAGGTGTGACGTCTGTAGAGCTGGACACTTTCTGGTTTCTCCAGCAGCCTCTGGCTGAGGCTCCCATGTCAGACTGTGCTTCCAGGTCGCTGTCACTTCATCCAGCATGCACCTTCCTGAAGACGCTGCCTGTTCGGAGCCGTTCTGAGGCCCTTTGCACCAGCCCTCCCTCATGGGGAGGGTTTAATACTGGCTTGTTTACCTCCTGACCTGCTGTTTATGGTGGTCGTGGTCCGGGACACAACACGGCTCATTGTTACCCATGGCAACAAGGTCCCCCCTCCCTCACGTCCCTCACAACCTAATCTGTGCTGCGGAAAGTATGCTGGGAAAAATAGCTGCAGATGAAGGCCAACTTGTGAGAGAAGTTTTGATTGGGCGGATTTTTGGGGGAATAAATTAAATGGGTGGTTTTGTCTCTTGTGGGGGTGTGTCCCCAACATGCCTGTGAGGAGTAGCATATTCCCGGGAACACCGCGTAATTCTGATCCGGCTTGCTGGCCCGGATTGTTTGCGTTGGCCTCTCTTTTTCTATTTCCAGAGGAGGATGCCAGCTCACGGTCTTGTGATTTTTCCCTAATGGCTCTTGTCTGCTTCGCCCAAGCTCGTCAGGGAGTCTCAGATTTCAGAGCAAGAATGCAGATGATCCGGTTTGGACTACATGAAGTCCGGATCGGGGCTATGGGCTGGAACCGGCCCCAGTGTGCGGACGCTGGATCTGCAAAGCCTTGTGGGAGGGGCCTGGGTATCCCTGCCACCCTAGTGAGTTTTAAAAATTATTCTAGTCTCCGCACTTCTTCAAGTAGCAATAAATGTTCCAAGGAAACACACACACACACACACACACACACAGACACACACCTGGAATAACTGCACCGTCTACATCCAAGGTTGAGTCACCTCATGTTTAAACTCCCATAAAAGGAGTCAGAGGTGGAAAAACCCTTTCTGTGTCACTGGAGGACGAAAGCCTGTACGGGCAAACAGACAAGAAGCCAGTAACATTAGATTCCCCACCCCCTATGTTTATCTCTGTGGTAAATCGTTGACCAACTTCACATTACTAATGCTATTTATAGCCCAGTGTTTAAAGTATTACTGCGTACGTACTTATGGCCTACCATATCAACAGAAAGCACCTAATGCAAATTTATAATACTTGTAAATATTTTTAAGCTTTAAATTCTAGTACCAAGGTGTGGTTTGATATACTATACATATTAAAAGGTGCAGTGTTATCACAAAAAGTACTCTGTGTCCTTTGACCCGCTAAAAGTCACCAGGATTGAAACACTGTGCTGTCAATCACTGGTTGCAGCCACCTCCCATTGGTTGAACCACCCCACCTCATCCCGCCCTCCCCTGGCCACCTGCTGATCAGGCTGTTAACATCGTCCCTCAGATGTTTCTCTGTCCTTGCTCCACAGGGTTTGTGGTCCAGGTGGTATGAGCTGGGGGGGGGGGCATTGTCACAGGTGTTCTCTGTGGATGCCTGTAAGTTGGCACGGCATTGTTCTGCAGGTGTATGGAGGGGGGGGGGTTCGGGAAGTATATGCTTCTCCTCTCTCCATGGGAGCTGGCACCTGTTCTCAGGGTCCTGCGGGGGGCGCTATCGGCCAGCCTCTCGGGGGAAAGGATCCCTCTGAGTCTTTCCAGGTAAAGCCCCTCGCCCAGACTGATAGTGTGACATTAGAGCAGGCGGCTCTGGGTCTTCCCGGGGTCCCTATGGAGGGGGAGATGCTGTTAAGGATGCAGGACCGCACCCTAGCCAGAATCAAACCATTACTGTTGTTTACATAATCACACAAAGCGACATACACTCTCTACAGACCGTCCCTGGAGGGGCTGGGGATTAGGAGCCTTGCTTTGGGACCCAGCTGTGGGATCATTAAGCTAGTCCAGGGATTAGAACCGGCGACCTTCTGATCATAGACACTGCGTCCTTACCCAGCGGGGCACACACTGCATTATGAAACTGGGAGTGGTCTGTCGCCCTCCTGCCCCTGTCGTTGTTTTTGTTTTACTGTGCACATATTTACGTTGGCGCACATCATGTGGCACTAATGTCACTCCGCAGACTGCAGTCCGCTCACTCTCGCCACTT
The DNA here is from genome assembly GCA_026777985.1 of Mormyrops attenuatus. Classification (NCBI taxonomy): domain Eukaryota; kingdom Metazoa; phylum Chordata; class Actinopteri; order Osteoglossiformes; family Mormyridae; genus Mormyrops; species Mormyrops attenuatus. The sequence continues at coordinate 2,835,648 of JAODKC010000047.1, read as the reverse complement.
TAATTGCGTTTCGTCTCTTTCCATACCAGCCTGTATAATTTGGTATTCGCTATGGCAGGTCCAGATCACAAAGATAGGCCGGCTATGGTCAGGTCCAGACCAAGACTGGCGGCAGGAATTTTTACGGCCGGAAAAGTCTGTCTGGCCAGAGGTGGTGTGGGGGGGTGGCATGTAAATGCTGGGAGCATCCGCAGTTTCGGAAAGGCACTGCGCATTCCGGTACAGTTCACTGGGCCCGAGTCTCCGGAGGACCTCCTGTCAGGAAGTGTGGCACAATGGCTCTGAAAGGCCCAGCGTGACAGACAGGGTGAAGGGGGGGGAACATGCGGGGGTCCAAATCCTGGCAGGTCGGGCTCAGCTAGAGCAAGCGCCACCGGGGCCATGATCCAGCTGGTGGCGACAGGAATGGCCAAGCGGGGGCGTGGGGGGGCATTTCATCCGGAGCTTTCTATTTCCGGCCTGGTCACTCTGAGTTTCAATGAAAGCTTTTCCATCGTGACCTTTTATGACCTTTTACTGTGTCGCACCGGAACACGCTTGTCGCTTATTTTTTATTTTAGCAAATTACACAGACAATCCATGAGCAGCTTCCAGTGAGCTGTCAGGTATTCATGCAACAGACAGAACTCGTATTGCTGCGATGTTTTCTTCATCTGAAATATTCTCTGTGCTTTTCCCAAAGAAACGACTGTGAATTTCATACACCGCAAGCCTTTTCGTTATTACCAGATCCTGTGTTCCAACCTGGATTACTAATCCTTAGTAATCCAAGTGTAAATATTGTCTTGTAATTTGAAAACTGCATTATTTTTCAAACCAGGGTGTACATTTCATTCCAGCATTGGTAGGGATCAAATTAGCCCCAATCCCCCGTCCCCCTAAACATGCACAGTACTCCTTGAGTATTGGTAAGGACATCTCCCTACAGTCCATACCCAAATCTTTCCATACCCAAAGTTTTTCAGAGATATCTTCACAGGTGTGACTTAACTGGGCTGTGGGTTAGAAACAGACAGTCTAACATCTTTGGCCACATTGAGAGGTGTGATCCAATCACCTGTAGAGCTTATTTGTTTGGTGTCGTTTCACTTCTGATATAACAGCTGAAAACTGACTGGGTAAACGAGAATAATTTGTTAATGAAGCCTTGAGAAGGTGGGGGCTTGGTTTGCGATTACAATCACCTTCTGCTACAAATCTTCCTTAAGTCTCAGTAAGAGCGACATTCTTAAAGGCTTAAGATTCAGACATGAGTTTTGTGATGCAGTCGTGTCTCAGTGCATTGTTAACGCCGGCCTGAAACACAGTGACGAGGCCATTGTCAGCCAGCGAACAAAGCGGGTGGGTTGTGTCTCCTCTGAAATCCGCCCTCCTGACAGCTTTCGGAAGGGAAAGGCCATCCGACCGTAAACCAAAGCGGATGTACAGTCAATCCACAATACAGTGCATCCCGGTGCCTAGGGAGGGGGACATTCTATAGTTTTGTGGCTCTTGTCATCAGAGGGGGGTCCTTGTCATCTCAGTGGCCAGTTATCCGACACGACACCCCCTGGAGGTGACATCTATATCAGTTAAGGAAGTAGTGGCTGGGGGAGCCTTCTGCATGTCCTTCAGAGACAAGTGAGGGGGGAACTGGAGCTCAGATCTGCAGTGTGTGTGTGTGTGTGTGTGTGTGTGTTTGCACCTGTATTTTGGTCCCCCTGCCTTTAAGGGCACAAGTTTTGAGAACACAAAGAAATGCACGAGGACTTTCCTACAAAACAGGCTTTTCTTTTACAAAAGTATCATGTTAGCAGCATGTTAGCGGTGGATATTGGCATGACCCAGCACCTCCAGGAACAGGGGCTGGAATCCCGTGTCCGGTCCGTGTATGTTGGATTTGCATGTATGTTTCCTCCCTGAGACACCAGATACTGCACTGCACTGTGCACTGGCTGCACTGTGTCCTCCCATTGTGTCGGAGAGCGTCACAGACAGATGGGGAACCTCGCCCTTAACCAGCACGGCGCCAGACATCAGCTCTTTCCCATGTTCTATTTAACTACTTCCTGTGATTTATAAATACAGCGAAACTCGCTCACTTTCTAAGTTTCTTATTTAGCTAAATTTGTTTTCACGTGCTTTTTGCACCATCTGACACCCTATAGGTGCTGAGTTAATAATGCTATCATTCAGCAAGTCCCTGCAAAGATCACACTCCTTACTATCATCTTAAGAGGAAATTTCACTTTTGTTTATCCATCCTTCCATCCCTTTATCCTGGAGCATAAAAATATTCATTGTTAGCTTGTGAACTTCTACCTCCCACCCATTTGCTTGCAGAGACCCCAAAGTTAGCAAAACTTTCACCAAGAGGGACGTGGTCGCATGCTGCTTACTTTCTGCTCTGTGTAGGACACACTTTCCCACCCTGTGGGGTTTCTTATACCAGGTTTTGCCTCCTCAGATGTTTGGAGAAGCAGTCAGGGATCACAAAGGAAGGCCTCATATGAGCTGCGAAAGACGGTTGCAAACAGCTACAAAAATACCTACAGCTCGTGCACATTTGAGTCTATAAATGCAGTGTGGAAGACGGCACAGAAAACTTAGACTGCCCTGTGATCAATGACCATACGATGATGTTTATGAGTGAGATTATCTGGGCCTGGCCATTACAGGCCGTCAAATTTAGACATCGCAGTGTAAACAGGAAGCAGAATAGGAGAACTGGGCCAACGATCCAGATCTGGGGGGTGTTTCTGAGAATTCGATCAAGCAGTTAAGAGACAGGAGGAATGGTGTGGACAGGCAGGTGTGGAGGATCTCAGCGCTGTGGTGGATCTTTTCAGATTAGTTCTCTTTTGGGGGTCGCACATGATGAAGTGGGAGAGGACCCACAAGGAGGCAGTGGGACGCCCCAGGGCAGCTTTGGGGGGAGGGGGGGATGACAGAATGCTGTGTGTAGCCGAGACACCCCAGTGAAGCAGGTGTTGTGTGCTCTGTGTTACAATACAGAGCTTTTTAGAAACAGGCAGAGGTCTGTGATAGAAGGTGTAGACCTCAACACAAGACTGACCAAGTCAAACATACTGTATAAGTAAAATATAAGGATAAGTAAAGTCCCTACGGCCCCGTTGACAAAATGAGTACCAGTTCATTAGAGATTCATTCATTCTGAGAGATTGATTGTCATTCTCAGTAGGGACCATGAAAGAACTTTGGGCGAATAATCAGTTCTGTTTAAGGGCCCAAGATTAGGCTTATGATGTGCCTTTGTGTGTTAATACATCAGTATCTTTCACTTGTTTTGCTCTCGATGCATCACAAACAGCAGTTAAATTAGGCTTATTAACAAATGAATTAACAGTCAGGGGTCCCGGATATGGGTGTGTGTGGGTGTGTGGTGATTGCACAGGGAGCCAAAGTCCAAACAGAGACAAAAGCTCCTCTTCTTCCAGGACATCAGGCAGTACTGTGTTTCCAAAACATTGTGTTAAGACAAGAAACGGGCTCTCGATGGAGAAATGATGGTGTTTGGCTCAATTACAAGGCAGTTGTGTTGTGGGCTAAACAAGCTGTGTTTATTTTAGCGAGCGCTCCAGCTACGGCCACTAGGTTCGCTCGTCATATCGAGGTTCTGCTCCGCCAGCGGTGGGGAATGTGTGACCTTACGCGGGTCACGGCCGTTTGCCTCTCCTCACATGCACATGCTGAAAATAGTTCATTTTTTTCCATGCTCTGGTACATTATTAAGATAACTGAAAGGTAGGGGGGTTGTTTATTTTTCGACGGACACCGATGATTCTGTGGATAGGCGAAACATCAGAGAACTGCCAGAAGAAATCATTTGATAGCCATGTTACTGCAGCACATTGTAACAGCCATGTTGTTCCATGTTTTTTGTAGTTTCGTTCGAAGATTGTTTACATTGTTGGATCTAAGTAGCCTTGAACTGCCCTTGGTAACACTTAACTTGATGGGGCGCAAATAATATAGTATTATGCTATTACTTATGTATTACTTAACCAAAACCAAGTCTTAGTTACATACTGATCTCGTGTTCATTCATCATTAATGTATCGTGACGCATGTTTTATCTGAAGCAGTTACTATATTTGTCACTATATCTGTTGATTCGGTAAACCTTTGTGAGCTACTGAAGGAACAAGTAATGAATAACACAAGTGAAATACTGATCACATGTTTGTTCATCTGCGGCGTGTTGGCGCCCGCCCAGGGTTGGTTCCCACCTGCGCCCGTTGCTCCCAGGATAGGCTCCGGGCCCCCCGCGACCCCAGTGGGGATTCAGCGGTTACAATAATGGATGGATGGATGGACGTTCGTTCATCATTAATGAATCGTGACGCATCTTCTATCTCAAGTAGGTACTATATTTCTCCATGATTTGTACTTCAGTAGTAACTGAGTTAATACTAAGTATTTGCTCCCCATCAAGTAAAGTGTGACCATGTGTGTTTCAAACAAATGAAGCCAGCATTGTTTGTGAAACCTTTGTGGTCCAATTGAATTTGTCACTGGTTCTGCTTTACACCATCTGCAGTAGTGGCTGCCAGTTGAGGGTATCACATGTCAGCCGTCCCAGGGCTGATCGTAATCATCGTAATCAGCTACCTTTGGCTGGGCCTGAGGTTACGCTGAGATCCTGATGTCCTTCTTGTGTAATGGCCCATTAGAGGAACAGGAAATCAGGAATTTTGGCATTTTGTTGCTGGGGGGTGAAGGAAAGGAGAGGTCATGTTTTTTTATTGAATGCCTTATGGAGTTTACTAGGTCCACAATAACTGGAATGTGGTTTTACTACAGTTTCACTGGCCCGGAGTGTTTCACCCAGACGGACACCTTGAAGCCACATCGGAAAGCCCCTTTTGATGGCGCGGTACTCCTTACTTCCTGCACCAGACTATGAGGCCTGTGAGTTTGGGCTTTGAGAAGCAACCAGGGTGTCAGACGTTTGCGGAGCGGATCTCCAGGGGAATTTTTAAGCACGCCCAACGCCCATAAGAAACATACGTACCTCACAGGTGGGTGTGAGCTGCATGGGGGGGGGGGGGTCATGGTTTATTCGAATGAATTTTTTGGGGGCTGACAAAACCCCCGAGAGACTCAGCACTGGTAACATAAATCACTGTACACTGTACACTGTACAGTTTCTTACATTTTCTTAGTCATGTCTCAAAATTCTTAATAATGCAGCTCAGGCCTCTGTTTTGTATTTGTTGGATTCTGAATGGTGTTTATGAGCATTTTCAGGGACCTGCTGCTGGTTCGTGGTGGGGGCTGGTTTGGTTTGACAAATTAGCAATAGGCACCAGGGAAGGCTGCAGATGAATTCTTTCTGGGATGGTGATTTCACCCCCCCAGAGCATTTAGAAAGTGAGTCTACCTGCAGGTCCTGGGGCCTGGGTATCCGTCTTATAACGCATCGCTCACCATGTCTACTGTATGTGCAGTATGACAGTGACACGTTGTATGTTGTTTAATGTATGTGGGCAGTGGTGGCTTAATGGCCGCTTAGGGAAGCGCACTTGTAATTGAAAGATTGCTAGTTTGAATCCCTGACCAGCAAGGTGCCCTGAGCAAGGTACCGCCCCCAAGCACTGCTCCCTGTGCGCTGAATTAGCTGCCCCCTGCTATGTCACAATGTCACATATGGGTTAAATGCAGAGGACACATTTCGTCGTTGTGTGCTGTGGTGTGTCAACAATGACCACTGATCTTCAAATCCTAACACTGGTAAGTATCAAAGGGAAACTTCAATGCGTTCGACGTAATACGTGCAAATCCACACGGTAGATCTTTAATGCATAATTCCATTTCGCTGGTTTTCTTATCTGCAGTTCTGTTCCTGCCAGCGAGAGCCGATTGCTGTTGTGTCATTAGTGGCACAAGACAAAATTTGCTTTTGTGGCGTAATGCTGTTTGTAGAGATCAGCCTTTATGGTGCAGTGCCCTCTCACACGCCCGGCAAACAAAGATTGCAATCTTTCTTTGACATTCTCTTCTGCAAATGGTAACCTCTGTGTTAGCTGCCTTTAAGAGGGCTTACGCCCTATTTAGGTACAACCGTAAAAATGCCAAAAACGCACTTAAGTACTCCGTAAATAAGGTACAGAAATGTCATGGTTTTAGCCTGATGGTCTCTGATGACAAGTTATTTATGTAATTACGCTGTAAATTATTACGAAGGTTTGGGAATTCCAAGTAAAGAATAAATCAGGCAATAAATTGTTCTGTTAATATTTTAATCCCCCAGGATAGTTTGTGAAGCAGTAGTGTTTAAATATATCATGCTGTTCGGGCAAAGTAAAGTAACATTAATCCTAGGAGTGTCCATGACTGCAAAATTCCTATGGTTAAGGGTGGCAGTGGCGTCCAAGTGCAGAGTGCGTACATGCCGCTGAACACGCCGATCTTTGTTCCTTGGGAAGGCTCAGTCAGGAAGGGAGAATTCCACCCCCCACCCCCATGGTTATGAAAAGCATGGAGCCTCAGTCGGCTGCCATTGACGTGCTAATTCCAGGAATGTGGCAATTTCCTCTTTCTCTAGAAAACAAAGGCAACAGATCAACAGCTCTGTGTTTCCTGCTATAGATCTCGCTGGACCCCCCCACCCCAGCCCCCACTCTCCTCTACACACACACACACACTCGCACACACTCACACAGTTATGAAGACCGCCTTGGGGAAGGAGCTGGCCCGGCGATAGGGTGGAATGACTGACTTTCCCCAGCACGGTCATTTCAGACCAGGTGAGCTGGAGGCGCAAACTGACGTTACAGTAAAACAATTTCTGCAACTTAAATGTCACATGTTCCAGTTTTTTTGTGTCACGAATTTGGGCAGCTGGTAATGTGTGAAATTCCCGTGAAAGCTTCTTTTGGTGCATACCTCAAAGGTTTTGGTTATTATTATTATTATTGTTGTTATTATTATTATTATAAGCACCTACATTTCCTGAGTATAAGGTGAAGATGGCAGTTTAAGCATTCTTTTTGCGCAGTTTAAGGGTTCTTTTTGCACAGTTTAAGCGTTCTTTTTGCACAGTTTAAGGGTTCTTCTTGCCATATCTGGGAAAGCAGCCAGAGGCTGGAGATTACAGCTCCTTAACTGACATGCAAATGATGCGGCAGGAATGTGTGTCTGTAACGGCTGATCTCTGCCGGATCCCGCGTCCTCAGTGAGCGCGCGGGATTGTCCCCGACGAGCCTGTTCCAAGCCGCTCAGGTGGCTTTGTCTATGTACAGCAGGACAGGGTATATCAGGATGCACCTTTGATGTGATATTAGAAGCAAATGGACCCAATTATACAACCAGTAGCACATTATACAGGGAGCTCCTACAGAGATTCAGAAAGCCAAAAGAATGACAGCCATGATTCCTCACCATTAGTGAGGAATTTAAGCGTTGTGCTGAATTAACCCCTTAAAACGACAGGAATGCTTTTACATACTGGAGGCCATACAATTAAAAAATAAGAAAGTAATTGTATCGGTATGTTTATTATTGCTACAGTAATGCTTCTTTGAGCTGAGACTGATTCTGACTAATCTTTGGTGCAGATCCCTATAAACTTACGCTTCTAAAATTAGATTCAAAACTTTATTTACAGCATAAGGTCTTGCCATGAAGTAATTTTTTCCCTTCGGCTAAACCAGCAAGGAGAATGACTTCCTGTGTTAACGAAGAATCGTCAGGCCGATGGCAACGGCGAGTATCCTTCTGCTGATTTTACCTCCGCTCTGTGGAGAGTGCTGAAAGGTGCGTGTTTGGAATGTGCTAGTGAGGCCCGTGGGGGGCGGGGGCGGGGGGGGGAGGCAGATGGTGAAACTTGTTCAGTTATTGCCTGGTGTTTAGAGAACAATGCATCTCTCAGAGCTGCGATTAAGGCAGGGATAACTTTCCTGGGACAGCTGGGAAGCGATCTGTCTCACACTCACCTCCGCCGCCCCCCCCCCCACAGACACACACACACACAGGCATCACTGTGCGGGGGGCCCTACTCCTCTGAGCGTGCCTGTCATCTGGGCGCGAGTTTCACAGCCTCGTATCTAACACGCCATCCGGGACCCACTGGCACCCGACGCTCATATTACAGCACCTGCACCCCCTCCAGCTTTGCCTGACTTTTGAGCGGAGGGGCGGCCCCACGCACCCCAGCAGACAGGGACACTGGCCCGCAGCATGGCTCCCTGCCCTCCCGAACCCCCCAGCGCCTGCCCCCCAGCCTTGAAAACCCAAGTTTCATGCCGGCGTACCCTGGGGATCCAACAAAGGCCTTTATGAGACACAGCTGGGGAGCGAGACCTGTGTTCTGCATGTCACAAAAGGGATTTGAATCAATAGCACAATGAATGCATAACACAGCTCCCTTTCCAATATGTGGGGATTGTTATTGTTAATATCCAAGCTCTTTTGTCTTGAGGTAAAGAACAATTCATTCATGAAAGGATTCACGAAATAGGGAGTCCTTCTCATTGGCTCAGTTCCACCTGCTGCGTTGTTCAAATCTAAAACCATGCTGAAAAATAATGAGTTAAAAGCCTGTTGTTATTTATATAAACTTACACCGTTGTGGCATGAAAACTGTATGAGAACGTTTATGAATATATCTGATTAATGAACATGACATGTTTAACCATATAAAACCAGGCGTTCGATATTTTACGACCGAAGCTGTGGAGAATTTGATAACTCAATTGGCGATTAGCGACACGGAACGTGAAGAGCGCGCTGGCGCCGCCTAGCGGGAGGAGAGCGGCGGTGCGGCCGAGGCAGTGGCTGCGTTTGATCCCCCAGGAGCCCGGAGCACTGGCATTCCGCACATTCCGGGCCCGGCGCACAATCACATCGCAGTTATTTATTAGCGCGGCGGGCTGGGCGTGCGGCTCAGTCTGAAGCGCGGCACCGTCAGCAGCGCAAGGCCGGGAGCCCGCCTCACCTACACATATACACTCCGCGGATTATTTCGGATCATACGGAAATTTAATATTTACGGACCTTGACCTCCAGATCTGTCATGAACGTTTGAATTGGTAAGCTTTTCGTTTAATCGTTTCATTTTCAGTTTTTTCGCTCTTTCGGTATTTTATAAAAATTACGGTATGTTTTTGATCGCAAGAATAACGTTTTCGAATGGTTATATATTATTCAAGCGCATTATATTTTGTTCCACATTATGAAATGGATCTTGTCTAAACAATTACAATGTTTTAAACTGCGTTTGATGATTTGCGCAAAACAACAACAAATGGGGACGCGTTTCATTATGCGAATGTTCCATGTTAACTACATTTATTTCAGTCTTTGGCATGAAGACCAGTTATAGTAGTAAAGCATTTTGCCTGTATTGTTACCTCACATCAGTATTACTTCGTTTCCTGTGGTATTTCTGGTGCTGGATGTTGCAAAAACCAAAGTCGAGATACGCAAGCAGTGTGGTAACCGATACATTTTTTTTACTAATTTTTTTTTTATATATATATATATATATATATATATATATACACACACACACACACACAGAGTAGAGGGAATGTCTGTAACTTATCCAGACTGTTTTTTTCTTTTACCACACTGGGTCCGTATATAATATTACACGTTATGAGTATAAACAATAATGTTTGAAATGTAAAAAGTATATATATGGATATATTTATACATAGGAATCGCTGTTGAGTGTCGGATGTGCGCTCTGCGCGTATTCACGCTACACCGAGCGGATAACCAGCCTTTCACTGCCTCCTGGGGACCGTTCCTTTGGTATTTCGGGCCAAACGTGCCGTTGCTAGGGCTCTGTGTCCAGGAGTCCGGGAATGACGGCCCGGGGAGAGCCGTGCGGTATGCGGCCGCAGAGGGATTCCGCATTGGACGCGGGGGCTTTCACGGTCCGCTGGCCATGTGTCTATCCGTGCTTGGCGCTGCAGGAAACCTCAGACTTGTGCATTTGTTTACGCTACTGCGTTTTTTTATATAATTTTTTGCAGGTGGACTTGTGAATTGTAAACTAAGATAAAGCTGACAATATATAAATTTTGAAAATTAATGTCTTCGCGTATATTTAATGTTACTGGACTGGCTAGAAATATGACGTTGGTTTACCGAATTTGGTTTAACCAATTATGATTTGTGAAATATGGGGATATTCCCAGGACACAAATAAGATCAGGATGAATTTTGAGTTTTCACTCCCGGTTGCTGACCTTCTCCCATGCCAGGTTCCTACTCATCCTTGGAACTATATCTGTAATTCGTCGCATCACGAGTGAGATGAGAACAGCCGAGGACTCGACCAGCACGGTCCTGCACCGCCTGATCCAGGAGCAGCTGCGCTACGGGAATCCCACGGACACTCGCACGCTGCTCGCCATCCAGCAGCAGGCGCTGCGTGGGGCAGGGAGCGCCCGCTCCTCGCTGGAGAGCCTCTCCCTGGAGGAGAGCCCGCAGTTCCTCCAGCTGTCCGTGCGACAGGAGCCCCAGGGGCAGGAGCACCAGGGTGACTGCCATCACTCAGAGAGCGGCTGCCGGCTGTACCAGCTCCACAGTGAGGAGCTTCCCACCTACGAGGAGGCCAAGGCCCATTCCCAGTACCTGGCCTCCCAGCAGGGCCAGATGGGCCTCCAGCAAGCCGTCATGCCGCTGTTGGGCAGGAACCTCCAGGACGACGGTCTGCAGGAGTTGAAGAGGGGCCACGTGCGCTCCCTCAGCGAGCGCCTCCTCCAACTCTCGCTGGAGCGGAACGGCAGCCGGGCTAACATGGCCATGAGCTCCTCTCACAGCTATCCCCAGCTGCCCGGACACCACCTCCCCCACCCCAGCCACGCTCCTCACCAGCCTGGCCCACCCCCCGAGTACCCCGCACAGTCTCTGGGATACGCTCACGGCTTTCCCCGGGAGCGGGGGCACTACTGCCCGGACTCACACCCGCTGAACTCCCAGCACTACAGGTAGAGTGCCTGTCTGCGTTTTACGTGACGTTCCCTTCGAGGCTTTTGTACTCAGTCACCCTCGCACTTTCATACAGCCTTTCACGGCTCACATTCCTTGAGGTTGTAATCACTGCATTTGGTACACATGCCCCAAAGCATCATGGTCCGCGGCCCCCGTGTTTCATATTGACATGAGTGGCTCTGAAAAGCAGATATCAGGCATTCTTTGATAGTGTGGGTTTGAGGAAGTTCACGTGATACGTGTTATCTCGTACTGGCTGACAAATATGGATGTCAGCAGTGGGGAGGGCGTAGACTGGGTGAGGTGTGGAGATGGAATGCAATTAATGCAGCTGCCCGTATTTTTGTTTCCTCTATAGGTACATGCAGGTGCAGCAGGCAGGCCGCAGTGTCGGCATGTCAGCCATGGAGACCCTCGCCATCGCCCACGGGTCTCCAAGCAGCGACCACATCGTGCAGATGGAGGCACTGGTGGCCGAGAATGAGCGGCTGAAGGGGGAACTGGAAGGCTACAACGAGAAGGCTTCCAGGATTCAGAGGGTGAGCGGGACGCCTCGGACAGCCCCCCCCCCGAGGCACGGCACGTCTTGGGATGAGCTCTGACGTGTAGGACCTAAGGACGGCCTGGCAGTGAGCAAGCTCTTGACTCAAGATGCAGTACATAACTTCTGCTGGGATCTTACGGGACTTTTTGATGATTTACTTGAAGGGTGTGGATTTGGTGACACCACATGCCAAACGGATTAGCTTCACTGCCATAAGTGAAGGCAGCACCATGAAGCTGGTCTGTCCAGTTTATAATGGCCTCTTCCTATCGCAGAGGTACATTCCTGTTTGAGATATTTGGTTACACTGGGTACTATGGTCAGAGGCTTGTGATCCAGTTTCCTCGTGTTTGAAAGTCCAGTTTTGTCACGTGGTGGACACAGGAGGCCCAGACTTCTGCAAGTCCAATGCAAATGAATAACTTTATAGAGCAGCTATAGGATTATAACATCCTTTTCACTTTCACTTCGGTCATTGCTTTGTGGGCTCTGTCCTTTGATCTTCTGTCTCCTTGGGTAACGAGGAACCCTGCAGAGTGAGACTGGGTCACCATCTGTTTGGCAATTTGAAAAACTTTAGCAATGCTTTCCAATACACAATGGCTAGCAAGTTTTCTTTTCGAATTAAGCGAGAGGTGTCCTCACAGGGTGATGATCATACAGGACCTAGCTGGCTGTCCAGATAAATGAGGAATGTTTTCTACTCTTGTGTGTCGCCATCACCCATCCCCGGTTCTCTTTTTTGCTGGCTCTCAGCCTGCTCCGGGGGGTTGAATCCGCCAACACCTGGAGTTATTGCCTTTCCTCCCAGGAATGTTGATTCATGTCCACGTCCAAGGGGGAACTGTGGCTGATTTGCTTTAGGACTCATAAGCCAAGAAGTAGTTTAACAGTGGAGTTTATTACAACGTGGGACCCATCTTTAATTTCTTTAGCGCATAAGCTTTCCCAGGTTGCACTTTGGGTATTTTGGTTACCATGACCAACTGTACCCCTTCTTTTGTTTTATTCAGCTGGAGTTGGAGATCCAGAGGATATCTGAGGCGTATGAGGCCCTCATGATGGGCTGCTCCAAGCGGGAAGCACTCGAGAAGACCATGCGTAACAAGCTGGAGGCCGAGATCAAGAGGCTGCATGACTTCAACCGAGACCTGCGAGGTGTGTGTCCTGCCCAGCGTCAGCACCAGTTTTGGTGCTGGCCATCAGAAGGTGTATATCAGTAACTGGCAGTTTTGGGACTCGTGTGCCGCTGTTAAAATTGACCGTTTTCCTTTTTCGAATCAGACCGTCTGGAAACGGCAAGCAGACAAGCGTCAAAGGAAGTTGAATCTGCCGGTCAACATCAACACGCCATGGCCAAACTCTTAGAGCAAAGTGAGTAGAGATATCTTACCAGGTCTTCCATGTGACACACAGGTAGCCCTGGGTAGTATTCTGGTGTGTGCATTAAATTGTTTCTGTTATAATACCGCATACCTTTGGCATGAGGAAACACATACGGCTTTCAGGCCTTGTTTGTCGTTACGAGTAGCGAGATTGACTCAAGTGTCTGACTCATCACCTGCAGTTGTGGTGAGAAGTGTCTTTAAGAGCTAGGAAGTTTTGTTTGGATCCTCAGAAGGGGGTGTGTTTTTAATTTTATATGCTGAGATGTAATTCCCCAGAGCTGCTGTTTTTGATTTGCTGAGATGCCTGGGAAAGTTTGCTGGAGGTGCCGCCGCGCTCCCAAATGGTGCCGCGATCTTGGCGGGTCCACGGCCCGGGGAATTCACAGTTTTGCCTCGCTGTGCCAAAAGTAACGGTTTGATGGCGTATGTGGCCAATCACGGGTGTGTAAAAAGGTTTAGAGGAATGCAAGGAGGAAGACTTGGGGGGGGTGGGGGGGGAGTTCGAGAACAATATCAGCAATCTGCGCTAAATGAGGCCCGGCTTTTTTGGGGGAGGGAGGACTTGGGCTGTGGAATTTCCTTCTGGAAATGACTGAGAAATCAGAAACCAAACAAAGTGGAGAGTGCTGCTGGACGTGCACCCCGGTGGCGGCGTTCCTCGTGACTCTCTTTTAAACGAAATTTTAAAATCTCTCGATTGCTTTCACATGTGCCGTTTCTCAGCCCCGGCGATTTGCGCTCTGCCTCGGAGTTCGGTGAATCCGCTCGCTATTACGCTATGCGGAGCGTTAGCCGGGCTCCCATTCTTTATGAGCCTAATAGTTACTTTGTGGCTACGCAACACTTTGATGGGGGTACTGGGTGTAAGTCTGTGGGGGGGGGGGGGTGGTAGTTATGTGCTGCCACGTCCAGCTCACTCACACCCCCACGTTTCCTGAGTGTGAGCTGCTCTTGTGGCTTCACACACACTAGCAGGAGATGTGGGCCGCATTGTTGGAATTCCTCAGGTAATCGGGCTCTTCTGTGAAGTGCTGAGACCCCCTCCTGCTTCGCCGCCCCCCCCGGGCGGGCTACGGGGATCCCTCTCTGACTCGCAGCCCCCCCCCCCAATGGCAATCGGCCGGGAATGTTATGGTGCCCGAGCTTTCCACCGTTCTCTGCTCGTGCGAAAATAACATATGTGCAGTTTGTTCTCGCTCTTGGGCCAGTGAGGCGTTTTTTCGCTCAGTCTGACAGGAAGGGAAAAGCATGTTCGGTTGTGTACGTGGTTGGGAGGAAGTGCGCATTCTCTGGAAGGGCCAGGAATGCGGGGCAGTTAGGTAATCAGCACTTAATGAGTGAAAAAGTCTAAAGATTGTTCCGAGAATTAAATAGCCAGTGTGACATTATATGAATGAGAGGAATTTGGGGTTATTAGGACATTTGGAAGTAAGTGTTTTGGGCAGCTTAGGGAAATTTGGTTGAGAAATAGTAGACAATCAACATGAGGGAGGCTGATGGAATTTCCCTGTTATCCGTTGGTTCATGCGTGAGACGGCAGGTCCAGACTTACTCACATAAGGCTCAGAGCCCGGCGTGTGAACCAAGCAGAGCTGGAATGTGTGAATGAGTGTGAGAGCGAACAAGCAAACAGACAAACTAATACTCCTGGACAACACAAGGTTTAAAAAAAACAGTTTTGATTTTTGAAATTATGAATCCTGCTTATAAATATTTTTGTCAGTCTTGTAAAGGGGTTAGAGTAAATCATCAATTGTTAATTAGTAAATAAAATGAACATTGAGGGTTTAACATCAATGTTTGTGAAATGCATACAGAGCTGTTTGTGTGTGTGTGTGTGTGTGTGTGCGTGCGTGCGTGAGTGTGCGTGCGGGAGTGTGTGTGCGAGTGTGTGTGTGTGTGTGTGTGTGTGTGTGTGTGTGTGTGAGTGTTCATTTCAGCCCTCCAGCCCCCCCCCCCCTTCACATTCCAGACAGTCTTGTGTAAATCAGGCCCTCCAGCCTTTGTTCAAATTCCCGGACTTAAGAGCAGGAAGGCAGGAGGGCCGTATCCACTGAGAGAGGAGAGCCTTAGGAATGTGCCCCCCCACCACCATGCTGCCTCCCCCTCCACTCTCACACTCACACACAGCACCCCCCTTACGCAAGAGTGTTTCACAGCTCTGAGGCTACGCTGAATTTCCAGTGCTTTTTAGACTGGCTTAGAACTTGGGTATGGGGGGGGGTGACTGGTTCAGTTATCCAGGTAGTTAGTAAATGATAATTAGTGAACAATGTTTGGGTAGGTTGAAAACAGACCGGCAGGCCTTTGACCTGCATCTAAGGCCCAGAAGGCACACTAACCGGCAACCCCCCCCCCCATTACAGATGAGGAGCAGTGCAGGGAGCGTGAGCGGCTGGAGCGGGAGGTGCAGCGGCTGCGGGGCTCCGAAGAGGAGCAGCGACGGCTGGCCGAGGCCCTCGAGCAGGCGCTGGGCTCAGCACAGGCCCGTGGACGGCGGCTGGAGGAGGAGCTGCGGCGCAAATGTGCCTACGTGGAGAAGGTGGAGCGGCTGCAGCATGCGCTGGCGCAGCTGCAGGCCGCCTGCGAGAAGCGCGAGACGCTGGAGCGCAAACTGCGCACGCGGCTGGAGCAGGAGCTGAAGGCGCTCCGCGGGCAGCAGGTGAGTGGGCGTCCGGCGGAGTGGGTTTCCCATGCCATTTTACCCCAGTGGGGTACTGAACCCATCCGTGTGCCCCCCTCCCATGCAGCGGCAGTCCCAGGGACAAACTGGCAGCACGGCGTCAGAGCTCAGCGCCTCCTACCTGGAGGAGCGGCTGCGTGAGAAGGAGGAGCGGATCCTGGCACTGGAGGCCGACATGACCAAGTGGGAGCAGAAGTACCTAGAGGAGAGCACTATGCGGCAGTTTGCCATGGACGCCGCAGCGACTGCGGCTGCGCAGAGGTGAGCCATGGTGCACATGCATAACCTGCAGGGGAGGGGGTCCCTTTAAATTGGCACCTCTGCCGATTCCTGACACACGTTCCATCCTTTCAGGGACACGACCATCATCAACCACTCGCCCCGCCACTCGCCTAATAGCAGCTTCAATGAGGACCTGCCAGCAGCCAATCACCGCATCAGGGAAATGGAGAACCGGTACGCTGAGCGATTGGATGCTCCCCGCCCGTGGGTCGCCCTTACAAGCGCTGGGCATTGTGGGAAGGCTGCTTGTTAACTGTTTTCTCCCTCCTGTCGCAGAATCCGCGCTCTCTACGCGCACATTCTGGAGAAGGACGCCATCATCAACGTGCTCCAGCAGCGATCGCGTCGTGACCCGGGCATGCGGCCCGCCCGCTCCGTGCCCTCCATCGCCGGCCTCGTCCCGTCCGCCGTCAGTGATGGCCCAGGGAAAGGTGAGCTTTGGCACACTCTCTGTTTCTGGAAACATGGTTAGCTGCAAACCAAGAAAGAATGAACTCAGAAAGTGCTTAGTAAAAAAAGTAAACAACAACAGAGTGAAATACTACTTAGAAACAACATTTGAGTGAAATGCAACATACATTACAGTGAAATAATAGATAAAAACAACAATAGACTGAAATGCCACATAAAAAAGAACAATAGAGTGACATAGTAAACATCCCCAAATTCATTGCACGGTTTGTTGCATGAGAGCTGTATCTTCCTGTCCTGGGAGGGGGCGGCTTCTCGAAATGTTTGCTATTTCCTCTTGGCACCGCGGTGACTTCTGTCCCGATATAATTGCGCATATTTTTGTATGTGTGCGTCGGCAGGGAAACAGCCATGCAGTGGCGGACGGCGCATAACTGTGTTCTTCCTCTTTTCTTTGCGGCAGGGAAGAGCCTCTCGGATGACCAGACAGCTGCCACATCTTCCTGTCTGGCCGCCCTGCCCCGCCCTGACAGCCGCGACTGCGCCACTCAGGCTGACGATCTCCCGCCCGAGTCTCCGGTTACAGACGAGCTACCTGCCCCCACAGAGTCTGGTGCTGCCCTCGGAGCCGGTGAGTGGTGACTCGTGCATCCTTTTTGGGTGGCCGGGGGTCTAGCTGCCGTGATTGGCCCTCACACATCCTCTCCTCCACTAACTGGCTTTTTGTCTTCCTTCCTGGTCCAGAAAATGCCGCAGCTGAGCTGGCGCCCGGCGCGGCGTTCGTGAATCCGAGCATCTTGGGCCGGGGAGCGGTGGAGATTTTTATATGAAGATTCTGACAGTGACACCCCTGGAGAGACCCCCCCCCCCCAAACTCCTCCACCCGATCTGACTCTATGCAACGCAAAGACGATTCTGCCTGGACAAATGGCTTTAGAGACGGAATGGATGGGCCACAGCGCGGGGGGGGGGGGGGGGGGGGGGGGGGGGGGGGGGGGGGGGGGGGGGGGGGGGGGGGGGGGGGGGGGGGGGG
>JAODKC010000047.1:2724775-2758276 GCA_026777985.1 Mormyrops attenuatus | reverse complement strand
CCCCCCCCCCCCCCCCCCCCCCCCCCCCCCCCCCCCCCCCCCCCCCCCCCCCCGCCGCGCGCCCCCCCCCCCCCCCCGGGGGACTCAAACTGGTAACCACCTGCTCACGGTTGCTGCGTCTAACCCGGCCTGCAGATGAGGAAGGCGTGCGCTACGTGCCTGTCCGCTCACGCCCCCCAGTCACCCTCCTGCGCCATTATCGCAACCCCTGGAAGGCGGCCTACCATCATTTCCAGAGATACAGCGACATCAGGGTCAAAGGTCAGCCTCTGCATCCCTCACGTCGAGGTTACCATTTAATCACGGCTAAAAATGGCTGACTTTTCCCTCCTCCCGCATTCAGAAGAGAAGAAGGGCTCCCTGCAGGATGTGGCCAATCAGAAGGGCATCGCCTGCCGCGCACAAGGCTGGAAGATTCACCTTTGTGCCGCACAGCTGCTGCAGCTGGTGAGCGATGCTGTGAGGGGGCGGGACCAAACGTGACTTAGAACCTGATCAGGGACCTAAAGGTCAGGAGAGTGATTAGGACTCATCGATCCCTTGCCCTTCTAGACGAGCCTGGAGCACGATGTGTACGGCCGACTCTCCACGCTGCAGGAAGGCCTTTTCCCCAAGAAGAAGGCTGGGGCCGATGACGACCTCCACCGCATCAATGAGCTCATCCAGGTGAGCCCTCGGTGACTCACCAGAGCTCTGGGTCTGATGAGAGAACCGATCTCTTATCTTATGTGGACTGTGCTTCTTTCGATGCTGCGTTTAGTGAAGGATAACTAAGTGAGTTGTATTAACCCAACACAGAAGGTAGGTGGCAGTAGTGAACAAATCTGTGCCTTTTTTCCTCTCTTTTCCCCTCCCTGGAAGCATCTTATAAATATTAAATAAATATATAGGTGTCTGTTAAATATCTGGATTTAACAGGTTTAGTGTGTAGTGCAGGCTGGTCTAGCGATCTTGTCTCCCTTTCTCCATCTCAGGGAAACATGCAGCGCTGCAAGCTGGTGATCGACCAGATCACGGAGGCCCGCGAGGCCATGATGAAGGTACTGGACCACAAGGAGCGCGTCTTGAAGCTGCTTAACAAGAATGGCGGGCCCAAGAAGGTGTCCAAGCTAAAGCGCAAGGACAAGGCCTAGGATGGCGGCCCGCTTCCTGCCGGGACGGCTGCCGTTCCCCTCCGCTCCGTCCGGCCCGGAGCCGCCCAGGAGGCCCCCACGCCAGCGGCCTCTAGAACATTTGTGGCTCTAACTGGTCGGCTTGGCGATCTGCGGAGCGATGGCCGTGATTGCACCTGAGAGCGTATTGGTTAGGAAGCGGTTGGGTGTGCTCTGCGCTCGATGGCGGCGCCCAGAGCGGATTCGTTATGCGTACTGCTTAGACTACCATGCAGGTTCATTTTACTCTGTGTTGACACAGTACTGGGTTTTTTTATTTTTAAATCTCTATCTTAAAATATTCTTGTTGCCAGTGTTTCCCGCCAGTTTCCTTGGCTGGACTGGCCTCACCGGGAGGAATGCCAACAGGGGGCGATGTCACAGTGGCTGGGAGGTTATGGAGACAAAACTAGCTGTGGCTAGAGGGCTGCTTGCGGGACTGGGGGCTGGCGGATGCACCCTGTCGGTGGGCGGCACCAGGAGGGACCTGTAGGCTGGCTGTGTTGTGCCTTTGGGGGGTGCCCCCCAGGTCTGCAGTCATGGCTGGCTGTCTCGCCTCTGAAAGGTCCAGGTGTCTGCAGCCTTGGCCTTCCTTTGGTGCAGTGTTTAGGAGATCGATCGCTTCTGCCCCAATATACTGCCAGGCCGGAGTGTTCGTTTTTTTTTTTTTTTTCTTTCTTTTGAATTTCCTTTAACAATCCCAGCAAGCGTTGGATCTCTAGAACCCAAAGCGACATCATTAACCTTGGGTTCTAAAGAGGTGCGAGTCCAGGGCTCTTCCTTGGGTCCACCCCCTGCTGGCCGCTGCTGGGAGACACTCCCAGCCTTGGCCTGTGCGAGGTGGGGGCCATGGCTCTTGGCCGTGATCCGGGTGAAGAATTCCGACTTTTAAACAGAGGATCACCGGTCCGTCCCTTCTGCCGTATTTAGGTGGGAAATCTGGTTACGTGAATTTGGTCCCAGTGAGGAAAACCTGGACAGAGACGTGTATTAAGACGTGGTGGTTTTGGGGTTATTCTCTCCTTTTTTTTCTTTTTTTAAAGCAAAGTATAAATATATGCAAGACCAGAAAAGACCAAACTGGCAGTTATATGTTAAATATAAAGTAGATTTTGTTTTTATAAAGCTGAATGGCTTAATTTGTACGGCGTTCTTGTTTTTTATTTGATAATGTAGTTTTCTGTTCTGGTTCATTTTGATTTTTTTTTTTTTAAATTGAGTGGTTTCAAATGGCTGTGTTTTTTTTTTTTAAATGTACATATGGTTTACCCTGTGTTGTTATCTTGTTAATTCATTACTGTAGTAAAAACAAAGTATACATTTTGCGCCTTGCTCGTTTTTTTTCCCAGCCCTTTCTTAAGCCCAGATTATCAAATATCCTTGCACTCCTCAAATGTGTGTTTCAGTTGCTTAATCAAATGATAAACTTTTGTTGTCTGTCTTGTCGATCACGCAGTAACACTTACTGAACCTCCTCCCAGGAATGTTTTGCTTTGATTTCGGGTAAATGCGGTTCCTGATGTTTGGGGAGTTTAACGTTGGCTAGTTAACGGCGAGTGTGATGTGTGTAAGTCTGTCTGCCCTCTATAACTAGCTGCAGGAGCTGACACACTAGTTATAGTGGTTATTGCCACTTTGTGCCCTGCACAGAATATAAGTCCTTTCATCACCTCTAAGTAGCTCATAATTTAACATGAAGCTTAGAATCAACAGTCGCCATGGTGACCACAATGCAGGAATAGTGCAGGTGGTTGTGGTTGCAGTTATTGCCCTTGACTGCCTGCCCGCATCTGCCATAAAGCGTGTGTGGATGAGGAAGTAGCACAGATTTGGGGTTTTATGCTTCCATTGTGCCGGGAAGGCTGGTATCACCTGCTCGTATCTTACGGTGAGATCACGTTAATGGGTAACCGCACAGGAAGCGACACCGAATTAGCCGGGCTTAATGGTGGCCCAAATTTCTGATGGAACATAGTTCTGGAAATGCCATTTTTCCTGTGGGAAGAAAGGTGAGACAGAATCCTGTTTTTGCATCCTTTCTCCTGTGGTATTGGCAGTGCGATTAATTGCATCAATTAGTCATTGTTCTACTATCAAGCTCCGTATCTGAACTTTGAGCTAAACAGGCTCCTTCCTTCATTTCTCTTTAGGAGCCCGGCCCTTTGTACACAGAAAGACAAGATAGTGGCGTCATCATCTCAAATGACCTTTAACTTTGAACCCAGTTTTACTGTACGATGCTGGGCCTGGTTCTAGGAAAGGCAGCGCGGTGCTTAATCCTCACCGGTCGCTCCCTGCAGGCGCCGTCGTCTCCCATGATCCCCCTGTGCCTCGCTTACCTTTGTAACTCGTTTAATTCTGCTGACGACAGTTCAGCGTGGGCTTCCCCGCATTCCACACGTGCCTCATCACACAAATCATTCCAGTGTCTTTATCTCTGTTTGGTATTGGCACTCGCTGGTTTCATCAGCTGCAACGTTTTGCCCTTAAGTACAAGTAACACACCAATTGCATAAATCCAGACTTAAGCCAAAAAAAAAAAATCAGAAGTTCCACAGTTTAATTATGGAAGCATTAATGCAAAAACGTGGTCTACTGGAAAGACATTTAAGTTTGATAACATGTTTTAATGCGTATGTGATATAAGGGCTGAGTGGCCTGTGGTGTAACTGAACGAACAGGCAAAATGTTTTATTGTGACCTCGATGGAGAACGAGCTTCTGAGGTAGGAACTGTTCAGACCCCAAATAAGAAAATACTTTCTGGAGTATTCCTCTTACGTTGTTTAGAGTCCAAATCAAGGTGACGTATTTCTCGCTGGTTAGTGACACATAGTGGACTGGTTACATATAATATCCCAGGAAAAGAAAAATCAACACGGTCTCCCGTTGTGGCCTTAAGCTCTTGTGACGGTATGGAGGCTCTAATGAAATTTATGATCAAATAAAATGAGAACATGAAACTCCTTTTACCATATGCCTACATGTCCCATAAAGGCTTAGTTCAGGCTGTAGGTCACAGGCCTGTAATGTAATCCTGAAGGGTTCACTGATGTTTCCATAAAGGAACAATCCCGCCAGATTTGAACACATCTGGCCTATCTGTTGTTTATAACATAATTGCCTGTTTATTTGCTCAGGTAAGCCCAGTCTTCGGGGGGGGGGGGGGATATACCCCCACTGCTTTGGATAAATGTCAAACTCATGAGTTCATGTTCCATTCTCATATGTTAAAAGTCACTCCCCACACCCTGCTGGTCCGTATTTTAAATACCTTCATTCATTGACTATCCATAGTCATTTAGTGTATTTCCTGCACTGTACGATTCAAGGAGCTGAAACTAAATAATGGGTCAGGGATTATTAAATGTTAGCTGAGTCACATGGACCCTTAACAGTGGGGGGGGGGGGGGGGTGCGGGAGAGACTGACTTTTAAAAACGGGGCGTGAGAGCAGTGGCAAATCGCTTCCTTGACGCCAGACCACTGCCATGTCAGAAGGGCTCAGCCTCAGGGGCGCAAAGTCCAAGGGCGGCTAAGACGCTCAGCAGAGAGACGAGGCTGCTTCCTCATTTGCACTGGAAGTGACACCAGAGTCACTGGGACGAGACAGGCGGGCTTCATAGTGCACGGATCTAGAGACCACCCTTCCGCGGGGCTGTGAGGACCGCTGCCGAAGGGCCCACGCCGTCACGCTTGAACAGACCTCGGAGGACGGAGAGAGCTTGGTC
Organism: Mormyrops attenuatus; assembly: GCA_026777985.1. Classification (NCBI taxonomy): domain Eukaryota; kingdom Metazoa; phylum Chordata; class Actinopteri; order Osteoglossiformes; family Mormyridae; genus Mormyrops; species Mormyrops attenuatus. The sequence continues at coordinate 2,753,396 of JAODKC010000047.1, read as the reverse complement.
TCTGGCCCTTTAAGGAACAGGAAGGATCACAGCTGGGGCTACAGGTCTGTGTTGAATTTGACAGCTGACCCCTGTGGCTCACAGATTCCAGAAAAGTCCCGTTTATGAGGACTTCTGGGATTTGGGCAGGATGGATTTCCGAATGATCAGATGTTTCTTTATAAAGATCTAACAGGCTTGATACTAAAACAGAGTTTTTCTGCTAGAACAGAGATGCATTAATCTACTGTTCCCAGTGTAACATGAAAGCAGGAACCCTTCAAACTTTCTTGATTTAAGTGTTATTTGCATAGCGGATATTTATGGCCTTTTTCCCCGTTGATTTCTAAGTGTGTTTAGATACACAGCAGGTTTCTGGCAAAAAAATAACAAAACAGTTCATTTGAGAATGTGCCCTGATAGCGTTTAGGATTGTGGGTCTGTTCCGTGCTGCTTTTGTGAGGCTGGTGTATTTTACGGCGTGCCTAAGGTGTGGCGTCTGTTTAGAATCATCCTCGCTGTTGCAAAACTGCTTGCTTAGGTAATAGGAACATAAACCTGTTATCGCAGAAGCTCTTCATATCGCGAACCCTTCTTCTTCCTGGCTATACAGGCTGGTGCTGAGGTGTCAGATATGGTTGTGTTCCGGCAGGTAAGATGGATTTTAAAGACGGTTTGTGCAAATCCTTCAATAAAACCAAAATTTTCATCAATATGCTATCTTTAAGTTTAGCTAGCCATGAGCTGTTAGCTGGCATGGGGCAGTGTGTCTGGGACGTGTGTGTCGGTATGTGAGCTACGCCGTGGCATGCCCCGCAGGGCGATTTCGTCTGGCTGGAATCCAGCATCGGTGTTTCGATCGGAGCTCGACTCGAGCTGTCGGATACCGGGCAGCGGCAGCTGATCGACGATGAAGGAAAGGTACGGACCGAGGTGGGACACGGCACCCCATCCCACAAAGGAGGCGCCCGGCGGTGTCTTAACTGCATCTCCCCCTCGACGTCCCTCCAGGTGCACAAGGTCTCCAAGAAGAATGAGGCCTCGCTGCGGCCCATGCACCCGACGTCCGTGGAAGGCGTGGACGACATGATCCGACTGGGGGACCTGAATGAGGCCGGCCTGCTCCGGAACCTTTTCATGCGCCACAGACAGGGTGCCATCTACGTAGGTCCATTCGGGCCCCAAACGCCCCCTTCGGCTGCGAATAGCTACATTTTAGACAGTCTGACAGGCTGCGGATGGACTGACTTGATTGTAGTTGAGGGCGATTTGGCTGCCATCAGATTTATCAGACTTAATGTCAGACGACCCAACTTTTGATTGATCCTTGGTGCTTTAACGAATAGGGACATTCTAGTGAGGCACTGAGGTGCTCATTTGTCGGGCACTGTTTGGGACAACACAGGGGATCTTAAGCCCCCTCAAGGCCCTGGTTGGGGCCCCTGTAACCCGATCCGCTCTTTCCTTCTTCCCAGACGTACACGGGCTCCATCCTGGTGGCGGTGAACCCGTACCAGGTGCTGCCCATCTACACTGCCGAGCATGTGCGGCTCTACCACGGCGCCCAGCTGGGCGAGCTCCCCCCCCACGTCTTCGCCATCGCTGACAGCTGTTACCGCGACATGCAGCGGCACAGGCGCGACCAGTGCTGCGTCATCAGGTACGCGGACCCCGCGCCGGCATCCAGCTTCACCTCTGACGGTGACCCGCTGGGCGACACGCTGCTGAGAAGCAGACAGCTTGTGAAGATACAGGACACAGAAGTGGATGTAGATCTGTATACATAGACATGTTGAAGCTGCAGGTCACAGAGATGGATGTAGATCTGTATACATAGACATGTTGATACTCACAGGTGGAGTTTTTTTTGGGGGGGGGGGGCCCTCTACCCACCCTGCCACCCCCAAAGGCAATTCTAGGGTTTTTTTAAGGGGAGGGCATAAGAGTGGCCAAGATTCATGCAGGTGGGCCAGCCTTGTCATTAGCCAATGAGGTGTTTTCAATGTGTGGCCAATCAAAAGTATGCTAGTGAGTAGAGTCAGAAGATCGTAGCTGGCTAGCCGGTTAGCAAAACATGCTGCTTCAGCACCTCCCAAATAAGGGACACGTTTATTTCATATTTACAGACCTTGGGGGCCCCACGTAACTCTGTGGTTCAAGTGTTAGCAAACACCAGCCCTGTTCATACATCTACATGCGTGACCAGAGATAATGACACATACATGTACCGGGAGGTCGTTCTGTCATTAACGTTGCCGATGAAATTATGGAATAATCTCTAGTGGGTGTGTCGGTGCCTTGTCTGTTCCTGTACTTTATGTACAACATCATAAAAATATGCTAATTTTGCCCGAGTGAGTGCCGTTTACAAAGACGTTCTCCACATGCCAGTGGGGAGTCTGGAGCGGGAAAGACAGAGAGCACCAAGCTGATCCTGCAGTTCCTGGCTGCCGTCAGCGGCCAGCACTCCTGGATCGAGCAGCAGGTCCTGGAGGCCAACCCCATCCTGGAGGGTAAAGTCGCGCCACCTGATGTTAGCCCCCGGCTCGCCGCATGTCCCTGGCTCCCCCTGACCCGGCTGATGCCCGTTTTCCCGCAGCCTTCGGAAACGCAAAAACCGTCCGCAACGACAACTCCAGCCGCTTCGGGAAATACATCGACATAAGCTTCGACGTGGCCGGGGTCATCGAAGGCGCTCGGGTGGACCAGTATCTGCTGGAGAAGTGCCGTGTGTGTCACCAGGTAGGTCATGACCACCAGGGGGAGCACAGCTACCACCGGGACCTCTGGGCAAAGGGGTGTAGCTAATTTCAGGTCTGCTCTTCCTGCAGAAAAGGCCTTTCTCTAAAAATAAAGGATATATATTTTTAATTATTACAATGCTCTTATTGTCATTGTTATTTTGTTCAGGAGTATCTGTTGGCCTTATATTTTACTTAATTGCACATTTTTATGTAATTATGTAGGTCAGGGTTCCCCAGTTCCAGTCCTAGAGGCCCAGTCTGCAACACAGCTTGCAGATTTCACTGCCCAAACTCATCTTAATCAGCTAACTGATTAACTCCAGGACCGGAATTGGGGGATCCTGATTTAGATTATAGCCTTGTGATGGGTCGGCACCCCACCCTGGGTTGTTCCCCGCCTTGCATTTGTAGGCTCCAGACCCCCACAACCCTGCATAGGACAAACGGATATAAAAAATGGATGGATGGATATATAGATTGTATATGTAATTATATCAGCCATATGCTGCGTGGGACAGACTAGGTCTCCTTGCCCCCAGATAAGCAGCTAAAAGGCTATTGGATGGAGAGTTTCTTAAAGAGATACCGCTCGAATTTTCTGTTTCTTGCAGACACCTGAGGAACGAAACTATCACATCTTCTACTGCATGTTACTGGGAATGTCAGCGGAACAGAAGAAGATTCTGTCTTTAGGAAATGCCGCAGATTACAAGTACCTGACCATGGTAACATCAGGCAACACCTCAGGCACTGCGCATGTGAACTGGCGCTAATCGCCGACCATGTCGATGATTTCCTCAGGCGGTTTTCTCAGGGTTGCCTCTCGTAGGGAAACTGCATCAGCTGTGACGGCCGGGATGACTCGGCGGATTACAGCCGCATACGCTCGGCCATGAAGATCCTGATGTTCAAGGAGATGGAGTCGTGGGAGATCATCAAGCTGCTGGCCGCTCTGCTCCACCTGGGCAATGTCAGCTTCCAAGGTGATGACTTAGGGGAGCTCAGAAGTTCAGAAATGTCCCTTGAAGATGAAAAAAGCTGGAAAGGAAAGGTCCCACAGAGGACAGAATTGAAAAAAACGATAAAATACCTTCTGAAGATCAAATAAATTTAGCTGTGAAATTCAGTTTTTTTTATTTTTTAGGTACTGTCTCAAATAACATGGAGGGCTGCGATATTCAGGCTTCACATCATTTCACCATGACGTCTAAGCTACTGGAGGTATAATTTTCTGCAGTGAATCTGTACCACACCTCAGCCTTTGCATGCTGTTCTCCGTTTCCATTCTGGATAGGATCTTGGTTCTAGATCTGTAGCTCTGGGATCATGGGTGCTCGGGCTCTTCAGCGCCTCCTCTGGTCTGTTTCGTCAGTGACAAACAGCGTTATGTTACCGATCTCACAGCGGCTCTGATTTTGTTTCTCTATAAAGTGTACCATTGTTGGCCGTCTCTACCTACCAATGATACAAAATAACTTCAGTAAAGTCTATTGGTCATTTTCCCTTTTAGCACCCTGAGCTGAAAACAGCTTCCCCCACCTATGTTCTAGGCTAATTGAGCTTATATGATTTTCCCAGGTGGACAGCAAGAACCTTGAGACCAGCTTGACACATCGGTCCTTCATGACCAACAGGGAACGCGTCTCCAGGCCACTCAGCCAGGACCAGGCCACAGACGGCAGGGACGCCTTTGCGAAGGTCCGTCCAGCGATCAGACCGGATCAGAGCTTGTTAGGCGGTCATCACATCTCAGCTGCTTGCCAAGATTTCTGGTGAAAAGACTGGATGGTGGTGCGGTCAGCCGTGTGGAAAATGGAACCGAGAACATATTACTAGAAGGAAGTCATTGCTACGTCCGGTCTGAAAGATTAAGTATTGAACCAGCAGCGTGGGCTGGTGTAATGCAGGGAATGGTCCGACAGTGCAGACGTCAGGGTACCACCACTGGGATGTGTACCTGCTTCCTGACAGCTTTGCCCGGCTGTGTGTGTTTGTTTACATATTCAGGCCATATATGGCAGAATGTTCGTGTGGATTGTGGAGAAAATCAACACTGCCATCTACAAGCCCCCCCCCGACGCCTCGCACGTCCGCCTCTCCATCGGGCTGTTGGACATCTTTGGCTTTGAGAATTTTGATGTCAACAGGTTGGTACGCTGTTATTAACCGGCATTTGGTGCGGACAGAATACCAGACAAAATTCCAAGCCATCGAGCCTTTCTGGTTCAGGAACAGGGCGCGGTGAACATGCTTCACGATTAATCTTCGCACGTGTGGATTAGCTGGCGATTCAAGTTAAACCCTACCTGTCCTTCAGAGATGGTCGACAACCAAAACATGACTGTTAACACTTCTCAGTTATTCCTTCTTTGTTCCAAGGCATGAATATATTGCGAAGCTTCAAAAATGGTAGAAAGTTCCGTGGTTCCTCTGTACATCATGCTGATATTTGATGGGTAGGATGATAGAATGATAATCAGAAAAATGGTAACTATACAACAATACTGTGATTGAGATTAGACTTTCATGGAGTTTATTAGTAACGGCGGCTGGGAAATCAAAGGACAAACAGCTTAATTCTTGCTTAAACAGAGCAGTCATTGGGTGATTGGCTCATTAGACTCTCTTGTTCTGTGTCCGCGTCCCCGGCACTGAAGGGATCCATTTCGGGGCTGGCCTGTGTCTATTTATTTATTTTTTTGTGCACCGCAGTTTTGAGCAGCTGTGCATCAACTTTGCCAACGAGCAGCTGCAGCAGTTCTTCGTGAAGCACGTCTTTAAGCTGGAGCAGGCCGAGTACGCCAGCGAGAGCATCTCCTGGGCACATGTGGCCTTCAGCGACAACCAGCGCACGCTGGACCTGCTGGTGGGCGCCCCTCTCAACGTGCTGGCCCTCGTCGACGAGGAGAGCCACTTTCCCAAGGTGACCTGGCCTGCCCCTGCCTCACTGCATCCAATAAAGCAAAACCAATCAGTGCTCGTACCACATGTTTAACAATGGAGGGATGTAAGTCATGCTTATTGTTTGTCATGTACAGCATTGCCGAATATACCTTTTGTTAGTGTAGGGGAAGGTGTCCCTGCCTATCTGTAGACTGGGGTCCAATTCCACTGAATTTCCCCCCAGGGATCAAATAATTCCAGCTGACATTTTTCTGCCGATTTTCCAGTGATCCAGTTCATTTTTTCCAGTTCATTTTGCTTGCATTTGCTTTGCTTTGCTACAAAGCAAATCCTAAACAGTGTGTTACTTTAATCACAGACATTATCTGCTCAGTATTTTCTGCCTCAGCTCCCGTCACACCCAACCTCCTACTTGAGGGTCTTTGTTTTTGGCTCAGGGCACCGACGGCACCATGTTGAACAAGATGGTCCAGATACACGGCAAAAACAGCCTCTTCATTCCTCCCAAGAGCAGCCATGACATGCATTTCGGGATCCAGCATTTCGCCGGAGATGTCGCCTACAACGCCGAAGGTAGGTGTGAAAAATGGGAAACATGACTGATTTTCTGCTTTGGGTCCTTCCTGCTACAATGGACCTCCAAGGCTGAGGCTGTTGTGCGTCAGGTGAACTCAATGATCCAGATACGATGATCCATCTGAGAGGCGAGTCTGTCGGCCGGAGATGTGCAGGGTCAGCGTAAGGCCCATTTCATCGCATTTATCTGCCACCCTTCACGAGTTCTCTGGGTCCACGTCCAGGCTTTCTGGAGAAGAACCGAGACTCCATGAGCTTGGACCTCATCAAGCTGATGCACACGTCAACCAACAAGTTCCTGAGGCAGATCTTCCACGCGGAGCTCAGCTCCTCCGCACCAGCTGCCAGGCCCAATAAGAAGATTATAATAACACCTAAAAACACGCTGCGGGTGAGTTACTGCCGCCATCATTCCGAGCACTTAGTGAATTACTGTGAACTGCCCACTGCTCCTCAGCTTCCGGAACTATACCCTCTGCTGTCAGAGCATAAATATACGCTTATAAATCAACACAACAAGCATACAGTATCCGCACTTCTTGGCTAACAGCGGCCATTGTTCCTTTTGCTTCCCAGTCTTTCATCTAGTTTAGATATTATGAACAAGGATTCATAACTAGGGGTCATCAACCTGTGTGTACACGGGGAAAATGTGTCCACGGCAAGGCTCGTCCGTCTGTGGCAGAGAAAGAAAACACTATTTAGGCTGTGTTTTAGAATATGATGTCTGTGGTAAAAATTGCAGTTCCTCAGAATTTGTCACCGTGATGGCTGCTGTTCCTAGCGCTTTCATGGATTCCAATGGCAATATATTTTTAAATATACTTGTGCATGAAGGTAAATATTGGCTTAAAATCTGAATTTCCAGTAAGTACTACATGGTGCACACATGAGTAAGTTTAAAAAATGACTTCCACAAGTTAGGATGTTGCTGTGCGGTGGCGGAAATGAGCTGTGGCCTTTTTGCTGTTGTGACCGGCGTCGCTGCTGCAAACTGCGTGCCAACAGGAGACGGGGGACACCAAGAGACAGGTGTCCACGCTGAGCGGCCAGTTCCGGCAGTCGCTGGACTCCCTGATGAAGACCCTGGCCATGTGCCAGCCGCACTTTATACGCTGTTTCAAACCCAACAACTACAAAAAGCCCGAGGTGACGATTGCTCGTTTGCAGAGACCCGTTTCACAATATGCCATGTTTACATTTTATTTATTTAGCAAACATTTTAGCAGCATACTTTTTTTTGTTTGAGAAAGCTGGGTGACGGGCCCAGTGGGGACGTCACTGAGCTGTCCCTGGGATGCCATCAACATGCAGCCGCGGGGGGAAATTAACAGCCCACAGGACGATTTTTTGTTTCACTTATTTCTCAATTTATGGGTGTGAGTCTGTGAATAATATAGACATTTCTTTTTTTGCAAACTGCAGCCTGGTTCTTCTCTGTTTCTCATTAATGAAGGGCTTCTTCCTTGCTTTATGGGTCCTGCTTCTAGGAGCCTGATACAAACTGTCCTAGCAGTGCACTTCATACCCGCACATACCCGGCTGTAGTATACCATTTCAGAGCAGAGGTACAGACAGCTGCATTATGGACCGATCCCCTAAAAATATTACTGGTTTGAGTTTTCCCCATTAGCCAAAGGGTAAGGAAGGTGCATGTGTCCATACATGTCCATAGCCGTGTGCCGTTAGTCATGAGCTAATGTTAGTACAGCCTGCTTGGAAAGCTGGGGTCATTTTAGCCTAGTTACCTACATTCACTTTATGGGTTAAAAAACTCCCTTGTCTGCATTTAGATAGCTGCCTTTAGAGGGCGACGTTCAGTCTGTTGCCAGATGTCCTTGCCTGAGCTGTTAGTTCGTCATGCGGCCACCTGCACACGCTGATCTCTGTCTGCCTGCATCACTGCGCTCTCTCATGTGGGCACACTTTGGATTTACTGGGCCCTCGGAGGGAACTGGTGGCCCTTTGTCAGAAATATTAAACAACGCCTCTGTGAGACGGAGATTAGGCCTCTCATGCCATTAAAACATTCAGACCGGGAACAAACTGTGTCTTATTAAAATATTAAGTAAATAATGAAAGGTTCGCTTTTTTGTCAATAAACTTTGTCCTTACACCCCTTTCAGGTTTTCGACAGAGATCTTTGCATACGTCAGCTGAGATACTCCGGAATGATCGAGACTATCAAGATCCGGAAAATGGGCTATCCCATTCGGCACACGTTTCAGGAATTCCTGCAGCGGTACCGAGTGCTACTGCGGAGCTCCATCTGCGACCCCAAAACAGTAAGCGGCATCTCAAGGCCGACCGTGTGTCCCACGACCACGCAGCTGACTGCAAAGCAAATGATCAAAGACCAAAAGGCCGCTTTGGCCCCATATTCAAATCAGTGGCCCCTAATCAAGTCTGTACTTGAGTGTCCAGATGAGTGAAAAAAACAGCAGTGAGGAAATGCTACAAATACAAACAGGAAATAACGAAAAAGAATGTAAATGCGCAGCATAGAAATAATAATAGACAGTGTAAATCAATACCAATTCAAATTTTATTGGTCACATACACAATCATAAATAGTACGACATGCAGTGAAATGTATTTGCAGTGCCCGACCTATTAAAACTGAAATGAAATACAAAAAAATTAAATAAAATACAAGATAAGAATGAAATGTAGTAAGATAAAAATGTAAAGATATAAAATATAAAAGATATAAAAAAGCAAATGAACGGTCCTGCCTGCATCTGCGCTCACAGGAACCTGCTCAGACGTGCTGTGACTGCATCTGCAAGGCCTACATCGGGGAAAATGGAGACTGGAAAATTGGAAAGAAGAAGATCTTCCTTAAGGTTGTGTGGGCTTCGACACCACCGTCAGACATGTGTAACATTAAAGGCGGTCATGTCCTCTGGGGGGTAAATGGTTCTCAGAGTCATTTCTCCTTAAAATTGAACCCCAACAGGATTTCCATGACATAACCCTGGAGACAGAGAGAGACAGGGAGATGAGAAGGAAGGCTGTTCTTATATTGCGCGCACTGCAGGTCTACAAATGCAGGTAGACGTCGTCCTCACAACATGGCAGCCAGAATCAAATCAAATCACTTCATCAAATCACTTTGACACTTTGATCTGTGACGTCACTTAATACGTGGCAGAATACAGGTGAGTGAGAAAAGTTATGTGTAAGGACTTGGCTCAGTGGGTAAACATGCTGTTCTTGTGAGTGGAAGGTCACTGGTTCAAATCTTTGGCAAAGAGATTTCGCCGTTGGGGTCCTGAGCAAGACCCTTAACCTTCTTCATCCAGCGACTGTTTAACCCTGCTTTCTCAAAAATGTGAAAGTTTCAAAAGTACACAGAAATGGTTACTTGCAACACAGTAGTAACAAATAGTGTGCAAAATAAAAACGCTGAATATAAAGCACAGTGTTTACTGCTGTTCGATGCAGTGACAGTTATGCACAGTGTTGTGCAAGTTACCTAAAACTAGTAATTAGTTACTACTTACTTCATTGAAATGTAATTCAATTACTGCATATAAAGTGATTAGGTTCTCGGGAAAGTAGCTCTTGCGTTAATTCCGTTCTCTCATTAATGCCTGCAAACCCAGACAGGACACTTATGTCGCCAGGAGGTTGGTTTAATATTGGAACGTGTTTAGATGATCGCGTTCCATTTACGCTTATTAACGATATATAAATTATTACATATGCTAGTGTGTGTCTGTGTTTCAGCGAGTACATAATGATCTCATTAACATTGCGTTGCTGTTGAAATACATCACAGGGGGATGTCAAATCACCATTCAGTAGCGATGTCTTTGCATCAGAGATACTTGGCTGATGGATTTTCAAGCATCGCAGACATTATGCCGATACATGTGTGCAGTCTGGCTATATTATTTTAGTGCTGCTGTGTAATTACATTACTCGTTACCGGCAAAAATGGTGGAATTACAGTAACACGTTACTACTAACATTGGTTTTGCATGCACTCTGACCGACGTAGTGTGGTAACACAGTCATATGAGTCAGACAGCATGTGCCTGTTGATTGGCTCCGCGGCTGATGACGTACCGCCGTGTCAATCACAGGAAGCAGTTCATCGACCAGAGGAGAGCTGCTCTGGTCCTGCAGAAACACTGGAGAGGATTCCGTGCGAGGAAGCAGAACAGAGTGGTGAGCGTTTCTTAAAGGGATGGCCACGGCACTGGGAAAAGGCGTGCTGCTGCACAATGCCTGTAGGGGGCATGGTGGCTCAGCACACATCCTGTTACCCGAGAGCTGTGGGATTCAGCCTATATATAACCTATGATTGGGGGGGTCTGCAATTCTTTTGCCCTTATGCAGTGACCCCTCCGTGTGTTTTTTTAGCATGAAGGCAGTTGGGAGAGTTTTTTTTTTTTTAGCATTAAATGAATCTGGGAAAGTCAATTTACATTTCATGGCATTAACCATCGGTGCCCAGTGGCCCAGAGAGGGAAAATTCATTTAATTATGGGTTATATTTTTTAGTTAAGCAGCGGAGCCCAGACTAGTGATTATTGCTGCAAAGGTGAAGCCTAGGATGACAGGATGACTGAAATGGCTCTCATGTTGGCTTTTGCCATCACTGCTCTCACCCTCTGTTTTTAGGTTTAATGCAGAAACTCCAGAATCCTTCTATAGTTTGATGCTCAGGCTTTGAGAAAAAACTATCCCAACTAAATACAGGCTATGGATCTTCACGTGCTGCTTGTATAAACTGGAAATGAATGTATTCTGGGTTTCTTTCACATCTCACAAGAGCCATTTGTTAAAGAAGGGCTTGACTACCTCTCTCAGCTCCAGCTGGGCATCGCCCGCCTGCAAGCCAAGGTCCGTGCTTGGCGGCTTCAGCAGAGCTACAAGGAGAAGCGGGAAGCCGCCATCTTGCTACAGAGCCAGGCTCGTGGATACATCTCGCGGAGGCAATGGAAGCACAAGAAGGAGGCTGTGCTCATCCTGCAAGCCCAAGCTAGGGGGATGCTGGCTAGGAAGGCTGTCAAAAAGATGAAGAATGATGTGAGTTCCTGTAGGACCTTTTGTTTGTCCGATGCAGCCTTGTTCTTGAGAAGCTCAGCCTTGTCGGGAACCTTTCAGCTAGATGCCTTTCCATGTGAGATACAACTGAGCTCCACGGCACTTGGCTCTGATTGGCTCTGATGTTAACTTGTATGGTTCTCTGTAGCAGGCCTGCCTCACAGCTGAGGAACGTCTAGCCGGGGAGCATCTAACTGAGGAACATCTAGTTGAGGAACGTCTAGCTGGGGAGCATCTAACTGAGGAACATCTAGTTGAGGATCGTCTAACTGAGGAACGTCTAGCTGAGGAGCGTCTAGCCCGAGAGCAAATTGCCCAGCAGCTCCAACAACGGTTAGAGAAGGTGCTTGAAGAGAAGCAGGAAGAGAAGTCTAAGACTGTCAGTGACGAGAAGATGGTGGACAGCATATTTGACTTCCTGCCGACTGTAGTTGGCGGGCAGGAAGGGCCAGCTCCAAAGGGCTTCGAGGTTAGACCGCCAGATCCTTCAAAAGATCACTTTGGCTACCATTTTCAGGGTGTTCAACCTACAGTATCCATAACAACATATCTCACTGAAACATCTGTCTGTAGGACCTGGAGGGCAATCAGACCGAGCTGGAAGAAGTGGAGCCCAATGACCCCCCAAAAGTGGAAGAAACTCCAAAAGTGGAAGAAACTCCAAAAGAGGAAGAAACTCCAAAAGAGGAAGAAACTCCAAAAGAGGAGTGTAATGACGTCGATGATGAGTACTCTTTCGCCAAGTTTGCATCTTTGTACTTCCAGGGTTCAGCTACACACACTCATATCAGGCACCGGCTGCGCAGCACACTGCTGATCCATGAGGATGAAAGAGACACTCTGGTACCATCTTCATTCTGCTTTCTGCTAACATTAGCTTAGCTTTAATGCCCCATTGAAGCAGTGCTTGACATATCAATCACCAGAACAGAGTAACAAATATAATATGGTGAAATGGACTAAACAGCAGCGATTTACCCCAATTACATTAGCATTGGCATTTATTAGCATCTTTGCCACTACGTCGGCAGTTTCATGCTGAGTAGAGCTGTTCTGTCCAGGCATGCCTGTCTGTGTGGTGGATTATCCTGAGGTTCATGGGCGATATGCCTGAGCCCAAGCAAGCCCAGGAGAGCCTCCCCTCTGCGGGAGATCAATCTATCCTTCAGAACCTGGGCCAGAGGCAGGGTCGTCGCCTTAGCAACTTAGTCGGCCTTGATCAGGTATGTTCAGTTCTCAGTGAATAGTCTTATTTTCAGTTTTCTGTCATCGTGCCTCTTTTAATATTTATCACATGTATGGTTTATATAGGAGCAGCACGGTGGTTCCGTTAGAATTCTCAGGGCAGTTGTGCTTTTATTTTGAATGTTCGTTTTGGGCAGGCTGCGTGAGTCTTAGCGGCAAACGGATATCGTTTTTTTCCCTTTTTTAGAATAATACACAGTTCACGTCCTTCACAGGCTAACAAACTGCCTCCTGTCCTTTCTCCTCTCGCCACAGGGCGGAGGTTAGGACTCCTACTCATACCTCTTGGACTGAAGTTTGAGTCTCTGCCTTGGTTCCGTGTGTGTGGAATTGACATGTTCTCCCCATGTTGTTGTGGGGTTTCCTCTGAGTACTCCACAGTCCAAAAACGTGCTGAGGTTAATTGGAGTTGCCAAATTGCCCATAGATGTGAGTGAATGGTGTGTGAGTGTACCCCGCGATGGGTTGGTGTTCCATCCTGGGTTGTTCCCTGCCCCATAGGCTCTGGATCCGCTTTCATCTGGCTAAGTTGTAAACTGTCTTAGTTAGCAGTCTCTGAAGGCAACAAGGAAACCTTCATCTTTATACGAACTTCTTTTTCATAGAAACTACTGAGAGGAAAAAAGAAAATAGGGACACGGAACCGCAGGCCTTCCATGATTCCAGAGGAGGTGGGTTAGGGATCTGTGATGGGCTCCAAACCTGATTTCTTATGTTCCAAATAAGGTATTCAGAATTGCTGTCAGAGTGGTTACTCTAGTTATATGAATTCTGAGATGGCCGATGTAACCAGCGCATAGCTGCCTAGTAGACTTTCAGGCAGCCTTGTCATCAGGTTAGGATGGTTACGCACGGGTACGGCAGCAGGCCCGATGGCATCAGCCCCACGGTGCTTGAAGTCAGTGCCTTCCAGCTAGGGGGAGGTATGTGAAGCTCTACTGTATCTTACTATTGCAGTTAACAGCCGAAACTGTCAAGGAGGAAGATGACATACTGGTTGGGGAAGGACCCTTGCTGCACCGGCCGATGACATCCTTAGAAAAGCTTCATATTATTGTGGAATATGCTATGGTCAGACAAGACATCAGGTAGCAAGATATCACTTTTTTAGCAATGAGAAAGGGGAATGATAAAACTGATGCAAATAGTCTGACCTGAAATCTACAATTTCTCTGCATGAATGTTCCAGGGATGAGATCTACTGCCAGATTTGTAAACAATTGGTTGGGAATAAGGACGAGAAGAGCAGGCGGAGGGGCTGGATTCTTCTGTCCATCTGTTTGGGAATCTTCGCCCCCACTGAGCTTTTCGATAAGGTTAGTTGTCCCATTTCGCCCTTCATGCTTCTGTTGGGAGAATGTTCTGGTATAAAAGTTATTGTTCCTATTTTCTTTCATCATCGCATAGTATCTCCAAAACTTCATCAGATCTGGCCCTGCCAGCTTTGCCCAGTACTGTTCTGAGAAATTGCAAAGAACTATTGCCAATGGATCACGTAGTGAACCTCCTTCCTGGATTGAACTGCAGGTAAAGAAGGCCACTGCAAAGGAGTGGGACCATTATTCTGTAATATATGTCTGATCATTAAGGTCTTGGTCACTGTACAAGCAGTCTCACTTGACGGGATTTACCTGCTCTGATTATAGGCCGCAGAAACCCAGAAGCCAATGACTGTGTCTGTGATCTTAATGGACGGACAAAACATCAAGCTAACCATAGACTCAGCCACCAATTCTGCAGAAGTCTGTGAACTTATTACACAGAAAATCAAACTCAAGGACACCTTTGGATTCTCACTTTATGTTGGCCTGCATGAAAAGGTAAAAGAATATGTCCAAAACCCCCATGACACTAGGAACTCCAGAGTGGTTTAGCTGGAGAAGCTGCTGGAATGAATCCCAAGGCCTCATAAGTGTTTGAATCTGAAAGGTACCTTTTGCTGCATGTGACCAGAGACAAACTAATTAGCGTCATTGGCTGCTTGAGGTAGCTGTTGGAGTCGGCTAGTTGATGGGAAACTTGCTTTGCTCTTTATGGAGCACAGAAGTGCAAATCTAAGTCTAAAAACAATCATGGATGTCAGTTTACAACGGTGTTTGGGATTTTCCAGAGGTGGTCACTGGGATGCGGCAAACAGCACGTCCTGGACGCCATCTCGCTATGCGAGCAGGATTCCCGGAAGAAAAGCGAACAGGAGCAGCACTGCCCGTGGCGCCTCTACTTTCTGAAGGAGCTCTTCACTCCCTGGCTAGACTGTGGGCAAGACCCTGTCAGCACTGACCTCATATATAAACAGATCATTCGAGGGCTCAAGCTGGGAGAATACCAGTCTGACAAGGTGCAGGAGCCTGAAATCCACATAAATCTTGGGCTCTGTGTTCTGTCTCTGTCGGAAAGTCGGTTTCGAAAAGTCGTTTTCCCAGGCTGCCATGTAATACTGAGACTTTTCCTGTAGTCCTCTGGTAGCTACGTTCACGGCTTCTGACTGACCTGCATATCTGTGCAGACAGAGATTTCGCGACGTACCGCAACTCGGAGGGAACGCAATGTCCTGCCTTTGCTGAATTATTAGAATTTTTGTCAAACAATATGGCTTCCCATATTCATTTTACTTATTTCCTTTAGGAGGATGATTTTGTCCAGCTGGCGGCCAAACACTTCTATGTGCAATTTGGAACCGATTGCAGTGATGATAATGCAAAATCAGTTGTGGAGGACTGCATCAACGGCATTCTGATCGAGGCTAAGTCAGAAGCTAAGTGGGTACAACTGGTTAAGATGGCACATCTTCAGGTAATATGGGATTAGAATGTCATTGAAAAATAACTCAAAAGGACTTTTCAGGACCTATCAACTTGTGCTACACATCTTTGACATCGTTTTGTTTTTGCCAAAGTGTTTTCTTTGAAATGTGTATTTTATGTCTGTTTATGACCTTCAGGGTTCTTATATAAAGTCAAAGAAGAATGTGGAGTTAGTGAAAGCCGAAGTGATTGATTATGCTCGCCAGAAGTGGTCGAAGTTTTTCTCCAAGTTTTGTAATGTAACAAAGATCTCAGGTAAAAAAATAAAAAATAAACCTTTCACCGTTGAAAGTATTGCAGTTTGCTTCTTGGGCGTGGTGGTCATCTTGAAACCATTGATTGTACACTCTACGGTTTACTAGTTTTTATGTCAGTGATTCTAGCATGTATTGTGTTCCTAGGTCCCGATTTGCCTCAGAATGAGTTTGTTGCTGCTGTTAATTGTTCTGGGATCACATTCATGAATGAAAAGGAAACGCTGCTGGAATTCATTTACCCAGAAGTCACTGGAGTCAGCACAATAAGGTATATGACAGACCTACTATATTATGAGGGGGATTTTCTACCATGCATAAATTTCACAGATGCTTTTATCCAATGCAACATACAACCAAGAAAGGAGGGTCACTCAGGCTGTGGAGCACTTGGGGGTTAAGGGCATGGCTCAATGGCCCGGCTCAGGAGCCCCCCAGTAAAATCACTCCGCCAACTCTGGCAGCCAAACCAGCAACTTTCTGATCACCAGCTCAGTATCCTAACTTGCTGAGCCACCCGCCACCACCATACGAAATGGAATCTCCATATGTAAAGTGCTACTTTCTGTTCTTCCCAGGGACAACCAAGCCACCCTGCAAATTGTTACTCTGATTACACTGAAGGGAGAGTTCTCCCTGAGCTCCAGCTCTCCAGGAGAGTTGGAGCAGCTGTGGAGGCTCGTAGATATGTTTCTGGAAGGAATAAAGGCGCGATCCCAGTACGCCCTTGCGTTACAGGACTCCAACAGGCAAGGTGAGAGGGCGGGACATTCTTATGAACATGCTCCTCACAGATCAGAGAGTTTGGGGGATTCAGTAAGCTACATCGTGTTAGCTTTCTGAAAAGAATGTCTCTTTGCCCAGATGATCCTACATTTCTCAGCTTTCGGAAGGGAGATCTCCTTTTTATTATCAAGGATGAAGAATATTCACCTAACCATGGCTGGATGAAAGGCAAAAATGAGCGAACTGGCCTAACTGGTGCCGTTTCCATGGATGCTGTGTTGGTCTTAGCAGCCCTCAACAAACCGACCAATGAGCTGCTGGTATGATGCAGTTGATCTGTCAAACTGGTTGAGTATACAGGAATGAGCCAATCTTTATCCCTGCCCATTTGTCCTTCATTGAACATGTTGGCCGCAAGTACCGAATGTAATGTATCCTAATTCTTGAAATGCACTGTTTTTACAAGATAGTCCACATTATCCACTTCACATGGTTGTGAATGTTTTGGTTCGTCACTGTATGTGAGGTTGGTATAAAGACATTGTCATAGATCTTGTTTGGCTATGATTACAGAACTTGCTGAACTTGTCCCCGGAGCAAAGGAAATCCCTTAGCCAGGTCAATCAGGCAACAGAAGGCAACACAGAAAGAGTGGCCCCAGTCTCACTTAAGGAATTCTCCTTTGAGTACTTTAGGTAGGACACTCAAAGTCTACTTTTTTGCAACCTGCTGTTAATGCATAATGGTGCCTGATGTCACTTAGTTGCACACAGGGCCAGAACAGCCCGCCGGATCGCATCAGAATTTTGCATTTCTACTGAGGAGATATAACCCTTCTTTTCTTTAAGTAGAGTTTGCTGTCTTGACAATGGTGGTTGGAAATCCTATCAAAGGCATCCTGAAATCTCCCATAAGTGTTTAATTATATTCAGCTCAAGCTGAGTTCAGTGAGTTGGGTGGATGTGGTATATTGTATTCATAGATTTCATGCTCAGCCAATGATTCCGTGACCACTTGCATCCTGTGGATGTGGAAGATTCAGCAAGTGGCAAATCATTGGCATCACATCACTCCGGTCCTCACATCACTCCGGTCCTCACATCACTCCGGTCCTCAGCTGTCCCACGTGTTTGTCTGTCCTTTAGGTTTCAATGGCAGCATAAAGTAATAAAACCTCAGAGGTCTGAGCAATCTTCATCAACGAAGCTCTTTCCAAACTTACCCCAAAAGACACCCCTTTCTTAAAGCCTATGAAATGATTACAAATATGTTCCAGTATTTCAGTACTTTAAGCATGAATCGACGTTTAATGAATTGTCTAAGGAACCTGACCTCTGTGGAAGCACCTATTTGGAACCTACCATCCTGTTTTTCTTGTTGGGGTTCTTCAGGCAGCCGGGCAAGGCCATGGGTAAAGGAATGGCCAAGGAGAAGCTGTGGGCTTGTTCACGGGAACCACTGAGACAACCTCTGCTGAAGAAGCTGATGGGGAACTCAGAACTCAGCCAACAGGCCTGCCTTTCCTTCACTGATATCCTTTGTGCCGCTTGCTTGAATGGACCGAAGCATCCATTAGTGCTTGATTCTTTTTTATAAAAGATAATATGAAAAATATATAATCTCAACACCATCTAATTTCTTTATATATGGTGAGAGTATTTTTCTCATGCAGAGCAAGCGTATCCTACACAGACCTTCGTGTGTTAGAAACTTTAAGCATTCTTGCAAACACTGATATATATAAATACATTTTAAATTTCTGTTTTTTTCTTGACCGTCCCTGTACCCATCTTGAAATATATGGGCGATTACCCCGTAAAGCAGGGGCGGGGCGTCCTGGAGCTGACTGACCAGATCTTTGGCCCTGCGATGCAGTATGAGATTCTGCGGGATGAGATCTACTGCCAGATCATGAAACAGATGACCATCAACAATAACCGGTTTGTATTCCATAACGGTTAAGGTGATCTATTTTAACGGGATGCCGTTTGACACCGTTTGACATCATCCGTTGCTGCTGAGGATTAATGTTCTGAGAAGGTAAAAGGACAGGAATGATACTATGGTTTTTTAAGGTGGGGAGGGGAGCATAAGGGGGGCATAATTCATACAGAGGAGCCAACTTGATCATTAACCAATGACGTGTTTTGAGTGACAAGGGAGGGGGCACGCAGCAGCCAATCAGCTTTCAGCTGGGGCCAGTGCCCCTGTGGGCCCGCCCCTGTACATGACTCCGTAACAGACGAACAAGAAGTTTTGGCCGCAGTATGAATATCCGCAGTGTTGTTCCCATCTGGCCGGCCCCAAGCATCACGCTAGCGTGTTAGCATGTGTGTTAGCATGTCTTGGTGTGTCCCGTCTCATCCAGGCAGAGCATGGAGAACGGCTGGCAGCTTCTGTGGTTGTGCTGCGGTCTCTTCTCACCCAGCCAGACCCTGTACAGACACACACAGCGCTTTCTGGAGTCTCGGAAACACGAGCCGCTGGCCTCCGAGTGTGTAAAGAGGCTAAAGGGGATGCTGAGGTGAGCTAACATGGACAGAAGCGCTGTGGCGTTCTTTTGGGGGGTGAGGCTGGGCTCTTATGCATGACTTACATTCCGGTGTCAGAGGCCCCCGGCCTTCGGGCCGCTGCCGTAGGGAGTGACGCTCTGCTACTTTGCTCTTTAACGGCATCTGATTTTATTAAGCCTTCCTTCCCTGAATTGTCGGGCAGGTCCGATTTGGGGGTCCCACGCTGTCCTGCCATATGCAGAACAATACAGACGCACTTGTGCTTTCAGCTGGAGAAACATCTCTCTGCAATTATACACTATAATCTTTTGTGCAAAGCAAATTCATTTAGTCTTCACCCCGGGTAGCTCTCACAGGTCCTCTGTGGAAAAACCCTGGAGTCTTCGCCAATTCTTCAGTGCATGTTCCATTAGAATCAGTAGTTACCTGCAGTCCCTTGCTTCTCATGTTGTTTTAAAATAATTCAGGATGGAGCCTCGTAAACGGCCCCCTCACCAAGTGGAGGTTGATGCCATCCAGCAGAACAGCACCCAGATCTTCCACAAGGTCCACTTTCCCAATGATACGGATGAGGTATGGGGGGCGTCTTGTGTGCAAGACAGTTGTTTCCCATATGTTTTATCTTCACTGACATTTAGTGATCACGCCCCCACCAGATCTTTGAGGTGACGACCACCACCCGGATTGATGACCTGTGTAAGAACATTGCTAATAGCCTCTTGCTAGTGTCACCTGACGGCTTTAGCCTCTTTGTAAAGACCACAGACAAGGTTTGTCACCAGTGCAGGCTTTCTGTCTATATCAGCTTTTAACAAAAATAGACTGAACAGGAATCATTAATTCTTACTGTTTTTAACTTATTTAAAGTCATTTTCTTTGGATGTCGTGCCATAATGATTTTTCTGTGACTTTGACCTGGATAAGTGAAACCAGTGACTGTTTTCTCAGAATGAGGGTCCATTTTCCCACTGTTACTGGGAGCAGTAATTCGAGTCAGCCAGCAATATTGTAATCCTGCTTTTGACATCACGCTCCTTCCAGGTGTTGAGTCTGAATGATGCAGACTACTTCTTCGATAGCATAAGGCAGGCAGCAGACAACCCAAAGAAGACCAAAAGAGCCAAGGATGGTAAGGAAGCTCCACTAAGAGGCGCTTTCGTCACAGTGGCTTATGTATCTGCTTCAGGGAAAGTGTTTGGTAATAAGGGTTGAAAGGATAGGTGGAATGTGCCCTGCACCACAAATCACTGCATGGCTTCCAGTGGGAGTCAACAAGCTACCAGCTGGAACCGAATACATGTGGCTACGCTCTTAGCGACTGACATTGCAATTTTTGGAGTCTCGGTTCTCCCATAAGTAGGGCTTGACCTCGATTTGCAGGAATGGCGGCGAGCATGCCGTATCTCGTCATCTTCATGAGGAAGCTGTGGTTTAACGTGATCCCTGGCAGGGATTTGAGGGCCGACCTCACCTTCCACTATCCGCAGGTACAGTGAGGCCTTCGAAAGAGGTTCATGGCAGGAATATGTGTGGAAATGAAATGACGTTATAAATGTTCAGCTCCCCTCATCACCCATGGCTTTGCCCGTGGATACATTCAAGGTTTGCTATGTATATAGTGGCTAATGAACCGTTTGAACTGCCAGGAAGACGACTTCATGGGCTTGTTGCAACTTGGAGTTGCTTGAAGAGTTTCATCGAATGTCCTGGCTTGTAAATGTCCAAAAACTTTAATCTTTGATCAAAGGCTTCATCGAATGAAACATAAGTGACTATGGATACTAGAATTTTGACTTTTTAAAAATTCCTATAGATGTTCTAAACTTTCTGTAGTGTTTATCCTGTAATGTTGCTTGAGAGGTTGTTTATGTTTGGACTTTGGTCCTTGCTTTCTCTTACTTCCAGGAGCTGCCCAAATACCTGCGTGGATACCACAAGTGCACCAAGGAGGACATGATCAACCTGGCGGGCCTGCTCTTCAGAATAAAGGTCGACATGGACAGGTCACAGTTCGTCATGATTCCCAAGATGCTGAAGGAACTTGTCCCTGCAGACCAGATGAGGACCATGTCTCCTGAGGAGTGGAAGAAGGTAGGCGCTCCGTGGAAGGGAGAGGCTCTGAAATTGGGCATTTCAATGGGAGAAAAACATGAGCAATACAAGCCAGTGAGTGTAGCTGTTGGGTGTTGACTCGTCCCAGAAGGGTCATGACGTTGTCCAGCTGTGTAAACATGTAACAGCCTTTGAACAGAAGTGCAACTTAAATATACATCTTCTCCCTGTTTTCAGAACATTATTTCTTCATACAACAAGCATGCTGGGTTGTCTGTGGATGACGCAAAGGTGGCATTCCTGAAGGGCATCTCACGATGGCAAACATTTGGTTGTGCTTTCTTCGAAGTTAAGGTGAGAGCTGTTTGTCAATGGGTCAACAATGACGGTCCATTAAAATAGCAATATTGGAGCATAAATTGTATTATTACCAATAATTGACAAACACTTGTTGTTTCTACAGCAAACATCTGAAGCTACATTACCAAGTATCATAATGATTGCGATCAGCAAACAAGGAGTGAATTTCATTGACCCCCAAACTAAGGTAACTGCTCTCACTCATTTTATATTTGTAGTTCCTCTATTATGTTGGATTTCTTATGATTTATAAAAAAATAACCCTATAGTTATTTCTTAATACCTAGTTCCTTCCCAGGTTAGTCCTTAATCCCATTTAAAACACGTTACAATGCGTAAGATTTAACATCATTCGCAAAACATTGTGCAGAAATGGAAAGTTCAGGTTCAGAAAGTGTAAATCCAGACCAGAGTTTTCTTTCAACCACCTAGCACTCTGTGATTGTGGCTCTTTATGCTCAACTGGTTGGTTGAAATAAAACCTTGGTCTGGATTTCTACTTTCTGGACCTGAACTTTCCACCTCCGGAACTGTGTTTTTATTTACTTGCTCCCTGTTCTGGATCCTTCCCTTCCTTGCCTCCTCTCTGCTGGCAAACTCCAGGACATACTGGCTACACACCCCTTTAACCGCATTACGAACTGGTCCAGTGGTAGCACGTATTTCCACATGACCATTGGGAACATGGTGAACAGCAGCACGATCCTCTGTGAGACCTCCCTGGTGAGAGATTGGTCACTCCGGTCGCACGCATTTCAGTGATTATCGGCTTAGCAAACCTTCTGTTGCTCAAGTATCACTGCTGAAGTGCTAGATTTTGATGTTATTATCAGTATAGTAATGCACGCTTTAGTTAATATGACAAAAGGGGGTCCTGCTTGGATCTAAAGCTTGTAACCTTACGGTCAAACATCTTAACCAGTGAGAACCTTCTCCATCCGTATGGCTTCCTGCATACCCTGCTTTGGTGTGTAATGGACATCAGCGCTCCGTGTACTTTCTCCTTGAAGGTCATAACCTCACAGGCATGTTTGTCTTTGTCGTGAAGGGCTACAAAATGGACGACCTTTTGAAGTCCTATCTGGATATGTACCTCAATGAGAGGACGTCGGTGCGTCCCAGAAATCAGCTCTTCCCTGCCTGAACACAGAAGACCCAAACCCATGACACGCTATCATGGCCTTCGACCAGCGTCACGTTTACAGATTTTGAGCCAGAAACTCACACCCATTCACAATATTTAACTCCATCATGTCGGCCAGGTGGCACACAACCAGTTCAATCTGCATCTTCTGACGGAACTGCCCATATCTCCGATGATCTTGTCAGCGTCTCTTTGTGAAGCTAAATATTGGATGTCGTTCACTGCAAGTCAATGAAATGTTTATGAAGAAAACATCTATATCATCTAAAGTCATAATTAACATGTTGCACATTACACACAATGGGAAGTTCGGCACGGAACCTTAGCCCAGAGCACAGAGTCCGTATTCACAGCAGTTGTTACACACAATTAAGCAAGCATTTTTTTTTCCCCAGTCGAAAGCACATCTAATCTCCAGGGCTGGCGTTCACAAAAACTTCTTCTTGACCACTGGATACTTGTCAGTGTTGCCATTGTTTATCTGGCTATGAAGTACTGAAACGAGGTGTGTCGCACATTCCTGTTGTATGTCGTTTTTATAATCCAAACAAACTCATGTGCAGTTATTGAAGTATAAATTCACGTAGGTTCTGTGAGTTAGGTGTCTGTTGGCTTAATTTTCTCTGTGTGTTATTATTTAATAAAATCAGCGGAATATTTACAGTCCAGAGCACTGCCTTGCTTGACATATAGCAGAGATGGAATGCGGTTAATTGGTAATGGGTAACCTACCAGAGGTGCTTTTTCTGACAGAGGTAAATCTGAAAGGTTTTAGTTTGTTCTGATTGGTTGGATCGGTTCCCAGATGTGTTGTATGTCTTTTTTTCATTGTAACTTCAGTAACCTTTTTGTGAATATCTTTTAGCTCAGTTTTGAAACTCATTAGTGTTTTTGTTTTTACCTTTATGCTGATCTCAATTTTATTCAAATTAAAAACATTTATTTAATTGTAATATGTCAATAACTGGAAGTCACCGTAGCTACCATCTGAAGACACAATTTAATGTCAGATTTTGAGAAACTCAAGCACACAATTCTTGCATGAAATCATTTTCATAATACTATGATTTGGTAGCAATGCACGTTTTGCATGTCCTGATCCGGATGATTCCGCTGTTTTTCTCATAAATTATTATGAAAGGGAATAATGTTTATCAGGTAAACTTCAGTGATTAGGGAAAGAGAGAGAACTGCTCAAATGGAAGTGAGCAGGGATTGGGGGGGGGGGGGGCTGACTGGGAGAGAATATTCCAGAATACAGTCTGCTCATTCAGGACCCCGGAGAGCATTGACATGTAGATGTGCTGAGGCTGGATAAGACTGCGATGTGTCAGATGTACAGCTGTGTTCTCCGCCTTTGAAAGAAATATTATCTCTCCTGTTGTGTTTAGCACATCTGTCTGGCCAAAGATTTGCTGCTTATTGTGGGGGCCATTGTGGAGCATCCCTCCCCCCCAACAAGCAGGCCTGTCTCTGTGGGCCCCTCCCCCCTCCTAGCACAGGGGCTCTTTTTGAGTCCAGACAGCCTATGAGGGATGGTCTTTCTGCACAATCAGCCACACAATCGGCCCTCTATCCATTGACAAGGGGGTGGGGATTGGGGCGTCATCGCGGGAACCGCGCTGGCCTGGCCTGGTTTCCATGACAGTGCGGCTGGCATTCTTCTGGTGGTGGGCGGGGTCACCATCCCTTTCACCCAAATATAACATACTCCTCTCCACCCCCTTGACTCAGGTCATTGTCAAGTGCACAAGTGGTCCTCAGATGGACCTTGCAAAAAAAATGGGTGGGGTCAGGGTTCAGCCCCGCGGCTTTTGTCCCCAAAACCCGCGTCGCCTGTGAGCAGCCCGCCAGAGTGCGCCGGCTTCCCTCGGCTGACGCCACATGAGGGTGGGGATTGATGGTCTTCGTCGCGTCTGTGCTACGCTCCTGCACACCACCCAAACGCTGCCAACCTACCAGTCGCCTCTCCGAAGTTCTTAAGCCCAGAGACCTGCCTCCCCCCACCGGTCGGCGACCAGCTGAAAAGTCCCCCAGGTCAGCAGCCTTTTTAAAAAAGCCCCCCAGGGAGACATCGGAACCGGTAAGTCTAACTTTGGTTCAGATGCTAAGACCATACCATCACGTTAAGATATGCACCATGTTTTAAAATATGTCTTGAAAACAATGATAATTATTGTTTGCTGTTGCATTGTACTATGCACGTTACCCGCACTATGCACAATGCACATTACCCGCACTATGCACATTCTCTGCACTGATTATTTGATGTGTGTGTGTAAATTTAGTATATTGTCTTGATTATTCTGCACGACACCCCAAAGTAAATTCCTTGTATGTAAAAGTACTTAGCAATAAATAAACAATTCTGATTCAAAAAATTTATAATACTTCACGTAAATGAAGCAAGTGCGCAGAATTTATTTTTCTTAACTATTTTTTTAATTCCAGTTTCTAGTATATATCTTTGTCTGTGCACTACGTTCTTGCTACTGTATGCATCAGAATTTCCCTGTGGGATTAATAAAGTCTATGACAATCTTAATCTTAAAATAGTTTGTTACACAGACTTTCTGAAGTCTGGTTTTCTAGTGCAGCTTTGCAACTCTGATGCATCACGTAAATGAATGGGGTGTACCCTATAGCTGGTCACACATTGCTGCAGTGTGAAATACGGCTAATTGGACCAAAAATAGTCTGATGTAAAGAATCCTCTCCTGCTTAGTGCTTTGGGATTATTCCTGCCTTGAGAGCCCCCAGGGATTTGCTGACAGTGCCAGGGAACACAGCCACCTTTCAGTTAAATTTGGGAATTTCTGGCTTGGGGTGGCACCGTTATTAAGAAGCATTTCCCTTCTTTTCTGAACGATGGAGTATTTCCTTCATCAGTGTTTCCCAGCTCAGTCTTCTGGGACCCTGAGACAGTCCATGTTTTTGCTCACTTCAAGCTTCCTGCCAGACAGTCCACATTTTTACTCCTTCCCAGCTCCCTACTGCAAAAAGTGGACTGTCTGGGGGTCCCCAAGGACCAGGTTGGGAAACACTGTTCTACATGAGGCCAGGGCACCTCCACGTTCCCCTTGTTTCCATCCTGACTCGCTTACTAAACCAAATAGCTTTACTGCTGTCCCTGACTGTCAAGGGCTGCAGAAGATCTCCAGCAACCAGGAGTCCTCTGTTTTAGCCAGAGGATGCCGATATTGACGGATTAGTTCCCAGAAGGTTGCGCGTTACTTCAAGCTGAGCTTTTCCCAAGCATGAAATACTTTTTGTTAGCCTAATGGAATTACGAGACCAGGGGTTCGAACCCCCACTGTTTCTCAGTGAGGGATGTGTTTTTAAGACCACCATTTTTAACCCTATGGTTTTTGCATTGTTGTTTGTGAATGCAGGATATGCAGAAAATTAAAATTTCTCAAGTGTAACGAATGGTGATTCCCTCGTAACGGAATAGTGCAGCTGAAAAAAGGCACAAGAGTAGTAATAAAACAAAACATGATTACGTTCAAATTAAAATTTTGTTAAATTCGGAGCAATGAAGAGCCACCTCTTTGCACATGAATCCAAACATCCACTGAGTAATAAAGACATTTGCATGCTAAGCAGCCAGGATGCCAACATTGTTTGGTTGCTCTGCTATTCCAGCCTTTAAAGTCAGGAGCTTCATGTCTTTGGATGGGGTGTGACTACAGCCAGGTAGTCATGGCCAAATGAAGCTTCATGGACTATTTTCTGACCCCACTAGATGTTGCGCTCTGTTCAAACAAACATGCCCCAAAGCAAACCAAGAGCACCATCTAGTGGGGTCAAAAAAATACAGCAAATGGTTCATGAAGTTTCATTTGGCCATCACTCCCGCCAGTGTTGAATTTGCAGCAAAGGGCCCTGCAGCGGTGCCCTTGGAGCTGGGGGGTTAAGGGCCTCACTCATGGGGCCACAGACATGACTATGCTGCCAAAGACAGACTCAAACCGGTGACCTTCTGGTCACAGGGACAGATGCTTAGCCTGCTGAGCTACATACTGCCCCCCTGCAATGCATTTATTTATGACACCATTTAATTTATTTATTTATAAATAACACCATTCCTTTTGTGTACAACAGCCACTTTCCGGAAAGGGCTGTCCGTAGAGATGGCCTTAACGAGCTTCATGAACCATTTGCTGTATTTTTTGATCCCACTAGATGGTGGTCATGATTTGCGTTGGGGTATTCCTTGTGCTCTTTTTTGAACAGACAGCACCATCTAGTGGGCTAAGTGTAGTTTTGGCCATCACTTCCTGTCAGACTGAAATATTCACAAATCATAGTGAATTAGTCTAATATTTGGCAAAAAATGTTTCTTTTTGTTGCCAAATGATTAAGGAGGATTAGGGGATGTTCAGTTTATAGTGTTCATTTGTATTAAAACAAATTTTTGATTTGTCTCCCCCCGCCACTCAGAAATGGACTCCACCACACCTGAGGACGCAGCTATGTTTTCCAACCAATCCATGGAGAGCTGCGGAGGGGAAAGCACCACAGAGAACCTGATCTTTGGCTGCTATTACATCCTGGTCTTCTTCTTGGCCCTGAACGGGAACTGCCTGGCTCTGTGGGTCTTCTCTCGCCAGCGTGGAACTTCTACTCCAGCCAACGTCTTCCTGTTACACTTGGCTGTGGCTGACCTTTCCTACGTGGTCATCATACCTCTGCGAGCCACCTATCACCTCACCGGGGGCCACTGGCCCTTCGGAGAGCTGCCCTGCAGGCTGGCCGGCTTCCTCTTCTACGTCAACATGTATGCCAGCCTCTACTTCCTGGCCTGTGTGGCCGGGGACCGGTATCTCGCTGTCGTGCATGCCGTAAGGTCGCTGAAGGTACGCCGAGCCAAGTATGCGCACATTGTGAGCTTCACCCTGTGGGCGCTGGTCGCCGTGTCTATGGGGCCCCTCCTGGCCACACGGCAGACCTCGGAGGTGGCTGGGGCCACGGTGTGCCTACAGCTATACCGTGAGAAGGCCTCTCGCCGGGCGCTCATCTCCCTGGCTGTCGCATTCACCCCACCCTTCCTGGCCACACTCTCTTGCTACCTGCTCATCATCCATAGCCTTCGCCGGGGCTCACGCCTGGAGCCGGCGCTCAAACTCAAGGCCCTCCGGACTATCGGCCTGGTGCTACTCATCTACGTGGTTTGCTTCCTGCCCTACCACGCCAGCCGCGCCATCTACATCCTGGGCTTTGCCCAGCCAGCCGTCTCCTGCGGGGCCAGGAGGGGCCTGATGCTGGGGAACCGCCTCACCTCCTCCCTGGCCTGCCTCAACGGCGCCCTGGACCCGCTGGTCTACCTCTTCGGAGCGGAGAAGTTCCGGGGCAGCCTGCGAAGGCTCCTCTGCAGGGAGAAGCTGGGCGCCTCCAGCGCCACCACAGGGGAGCTGAAGGGAACGCGTGAAAGCTCGCTGAGTGCCAAGTCGGAGCTCTGAAGGATGGGCAGGAGAGACTTTGTCAGGCTGAGAGGCGCACGGAGCCACACGCATCTGGAGACACGATGAACTGGTAGTGCTTTGCACATAGACCCGCTTTGTTCTCAGGCTGCACTGCTGCTAACCTTGGTTTCCTGTTATAACAAGATCACTGTGCTTCTGATTAGGTTTTTCACCTTTTATATTTCAAACGAAAATGTGCTACATTCAGATTTGGGACCTTCTTAGTAAAAAAAAAGAATCTAAGACCTGTTTATCCTTCACAGACCCCCAAATGATTTCTACTACTGTGATGCAAGTAACACTAAATGGTTTGTTTATTTGTTTCTGAAGGACTTTGCTGGTCATTGTCTGGACATTTCAGCAGATGTGAATGTTCACTGCACTCCTACACGGTCCTATGAACCGTCCTCAGTGTCTGTCATTAGTGTCACACCTCCAACCTAACATTAACAAACAAATTAAAATGCGCTTTTTCTTTCAGCAGAAGCTACTCGTTTTCCCTTTTATTTATAATTATGGCTGATGTACCAACATGAAAACTTGTCTAGAGTTTGTGGAGAGGCTCAGAAGACAAAATGCAGAGCCACACCAGTTTTATTCCAGATTCTTCTTTCTCAATGACCTCAAATTTCCCCAAATGTATGCATTAAGTATACATTATCATCAATAATGTGTCATTATTATTATTGGTATTTTTATTTCAGAGCGTAATAAGAAACTCTCAGCCAATCACATCATCACACATCTGGCTTTAACCACTCAGAAAAAGGGAGAGTCTGCACGATCCCCGATTGTCC
>JAODKC010000047.1:2703982-2724675 GCA_026777985.1 Mormyrops attenuatus | reverse complement strand
ACCAGGGAGAGTCTGCACGATCCCCGATTGTCCACCAGGGAGAGTCTGCACGATCCCCGATTGTCCACCAGGGAGAGTCTGCACGATCCCCGATTGTCCACCAGGGAGAGCCTAACCCCACTGTACGCAAGCGGCCTTCTTCACTGCTGCAAAGAGACTCTAAGGCCAGTATCTCAGACCCAGAAACTCCATTTAGTCAGAATCCTAATCCAAATCAAGACTGTGGAACCATAAACTGGGACAAGCAGCAGAAAAAGTCAGAATGATGCCTCACACACATCTATGATCTGGGCCCAAGAAGAATTCTCTAACCTCTGGCCTAATTATAATGAAAAACAGATAATTAATAAATTCTGATAATTAATGAAACCCCACATCATAACTGATCAGTTTTAATGTGATGTATAGGAAATAAAAAAAATCTACATAGGTGAACATGAACATGTATGAACATGTACATGAGTGAGTGTGAGACTTTGTCAAGAGATGTTTTCATTTTTAGAATAATTCCAGACACGTGTGCAGTTTTTCCTAGTGAGCTAACGGGGGCGGCCTGGTGAGCAGGTCAGACCAGACTGCAGCTCGCTCTGCCGGATTCCCAGATGCTACCACACTTTGCTTACAGACACTTAAATATTTATCATTCCTGATTCAGCTTCATTTGTAGCCTATGGAATCCAGCCATTTACCCTGTACACCTCCCAGTGTCCTGACAGTGTGTCAGAAAAGGTGTTAATTCGGTAGGACCTGCACAGTGAGAGCTACAAAATCATATCACATTAAGGAAACATGATTTATAAAATTATGGTTTACAAAGGATTCATCTGGTCCAACCTTAAATTTAATTTTCTGATCTATGTAAAAGAGCGTGGGTTAAATAAAGATTATAAAAATTTATATTTATTTTCAGAAATCAAGCTGGTTATGAATGCTCCTAGAGGAGGATGGTTCTGAACCAGAACACAGGCAGTATAGCACAGTACGGCACATTCTACAGGAGGATGGTTCTGACCCAGAGCACAGGCAGTATAGTACAGTACGGTACATTCTACAGGAGGATGATTCTGACCCAGAGCACAGGCAGTATAGTACAGTACGGTACATTCTACAGGAGGATGATTCTGAACCAGAACACAGGCAGTATAGTACAGTACATTCTACAAGGGGATGATTCTGACCCAGAACACAGGCAGTATAGTACAGTAGATTATACAGGATGGTGATTCTGAACCAGAACACAGTACAGTACAATGCAGTACTGGCCCTTTAAGGAAGCTTTACATGATACCTTGTCCTCTGTAAAAAAAAAAAAAAAAAAAAAAACGTGTTTATCTGGAAATAGGAGAGCAAGCACAGTCAAAGTATTATTTCAAAATACGTTTGTAATATTTTGGATTCATAACTAAAGATTGGTACTTATTAAATTCTAATTAGACTTAATCTTGCTGAAGTGTAACATTACCAACTATTGAAAATTTTGTATTCAGTAAAATAAGCAATTAAAAGTGAAAGCAAATATTTCAGTGATCAGCGACGATTATTGTGCTGAGAATCGCGCTGAAGAAATGGCAGCCAGGTCCTCTGTGCTGGAAGAGGAGCTCACCTGTCCTGTGTGCTACGAAATCTACAGGGATCCTGTGGTCTTGAAGTGCAGCCACAGCTTCTGTAAAGTCTGTCTACAGCAGTACTGGGGAGAGGAGAGCTCTCGGGAATGTCCAGTTTGCAGGAGAAGGACTTCTATGGATTTTCCACTGTCTAATCTGGCCCTGAAGAACACGTGTGAGGCTTTCTTACAGGACAGAGCTCAGAGATCTGCAGCAGCTTCTGAAGCTCTCTGCCTTCTGCACAGTGAGAAACTCAAGCTCTTCTGTTTGGATGATCAGACACCTGTGTGTCTTGTGTGCCGAGATTCAAATCAACATGAAAATCACAAACTTCGACCCGTACAGGTAGTCATCCCTGGATACAAGGTTGGACAACGGTTACCTATTATTTTTTGTTAAAATACATAATATTTCTAATTGTATATATAAATGTTTGTAATAGAGTTAGAAATTAAATATTATTGCAGTAGATCACAGGTTTACAAAATGTAAGATCAGCTCTACTGATGACCGTTTTGATTATATGTTAGATGTTTCTGAGAGGGCTTATTTATCTCAGTGGTACCAACGTACCCGCGTACCTTCAAACAGCTTATTCTGCACAGGATCTTTGAGGTTGGGGGGGGCGAGGCTGGTGTCTATCCCAGGCAGCACAAGGCAGGAGGCTGCATGCCAGTTACACAGTATATTTAGAATGAAATAGAATGATGCGCCGCTACATTACATGTGTGTAGACACCAAAATGGATGTTAACATCCGTTCCTGATAAATGTGACAGCTGAGCTACGAGTGTTTTTAATCAGTCATATCAATTCATAACAAGTTGTCAAGCTATCCACTGTATTGAAAGTACAATATCAGATTTCAGGTCTTTGTAATCACCAACGAAATCACTAAATGGGAAGATACTCTTCTGTGATATCAGATGAACCTTATTCAACTGATAAACTTGCAGAATGTTTCTCATAAGCATTTCCAACATGTTTGCAGTTGCAGTGAGAGCTGAACTCAGTCAGTAAACATCTCACATCTGCTCTTTCCTTCATCCAGGAGAATCTGAAGTCTGCACTGAAAACTCTGCAGGAGAAGCTGGAAACTTTGAATGAAATACAACAAGCCTGTAACCAAATAGCAGAACGCATCAAGGTACAGAACTACCTACATTATAGAGTGTAAGAGCAGTAGTGACATCACTGGACAGGCTGCCCTATAACAGCACTGAGGAAACTCACTTTCATTTCAGACTCAAACCCAGCACACAGAGAGACTGGTAAGGATAGAGTTTGAGAAACTTCACCAGTTCCTAAAGGATGAAGAGGCAGCCAGGATATCTGCACTGAGGGAGGAAGAGGAGCAGAAGAGCAACATGATGAAGGAGAAGATTGAGAAGATCACAAACGAGATATCATCCCTCTCAGAAACCATCAGAGCCTTAGAACAGGAGCTGGGAGCTGAAGACGTCTCATTCCTACTGGTGAGGATGGATCACAACTGGATTCAAGTGGTTAAAATATAGATGTATCTAGTAAAGTTGATATTAATCTTCTTTACTCCCTTTCAGAAATATAAGGAAACACAGAGAAGGTAAGGAAACTTCGGTGTCTCTCCTACAGTTTAGTGTGAAATGCTTCATCTTTTCATGGTTGTAAAAAATTGCCATTATGGAGTCAGTTTGAGATCCCTGTGGATGAGCCTCAGACTGCTTACTGTCCATGACATCTGGACAAAGGGTGAAACATCTACTCTTACTGCTGAACATTGTTACAGAGCCCAGTGGCCAGTGCGGGATCCAGAGGAGGTCTCAGGAGCCCTGATTAATGTGGCCAAACACCTGGGCAACCTGAGCTACAGAGTGTGGGAGAAGATGCTGGAGAAGAAAGAGATTAAATACAGTGAGTGGAAGACGTCAGAATGGAGCAGATCCATAATCTCTCTGTGCAGATGGAGATTTTTGAATTCTAATGTTTCTCTCCGATTCCCTTCAGCTCCTGTGATTCTGGACCCAAACACAGCAGATGTTGAGCTCACACTGTCTGAAGATCTGACCGCTATTACCTGGAGTAATGAGATACAGGAATATCCTAATAACTCAGAGAGGTTTACATGGCGCTGTGTGCTGGGATCTGAGGGATTCAGCTCAGGGAAACACTGCTGGGATGTAGATGTGGGGGATGCGGAATTATACTTCGTGGGTGTGGCTAATGAGTCCATCAACAGGAAAGGGGACGTCCTTCCCAAAGCAAATGGAGGACTATGGGTCATAACACGTTATAATGGTAAACTGGCAGCATGGACCTCACCACCAGACCCTCTGTCTGTGAGGAGGAAACCCCAGAATATCAGAGTGCAGCTAGACTGGGACAGGGGAGAGCTGTCATTCTCTGATCCCAGTAACAACACTCCTCTCTACACCTTTAAACACAATTTCACTGAGAGGCTGTTTCCAATCTTCTTTACCTGGGGTCACAGGGTTCCGTTAAAAATCTGCCCAGTGAATGTTTCCATTGCAGTAACAGCAGTGAATCTCTGAGCACTGTAATCCTAATGACAAACACTGACCATTCTGTACAGTATTATATATCATTGTTGTTCAGGAAGCAGATTCATGTTTAATTTGTAAAACAGCGTGTCATCATGAGGCAGGTCATAGTGGTTGCATCACTTCCTGTCATGAGCCTGGATTAAGGATGACGGCCAAACCCAAACGCTTGTCTAATGAAATTCTGGGACGAAATTGAGGTCCAGATTGACTCATTTCTCCAGAATGAGTTTGACACACGTTACTGTAGAGCCCATTTATACACGGACATAATGTCCGTCCTGAATGTATGTATGTTTTATGTATGTATCTAATACTGTAACTGGACAGGAAGGGAATGCTGCTGGCGGAATGTGCACTTTCCAGGAAGGAGGCCAATAAAAGCTTCATTTACATCCTCTAATGCTGCTCCAGGCTTCTTTATGCAACTTTCACTACATTCCTGTCATACCATAATAACAGTGATGTTAAACTATTTTCAGTATGAACAGCAGAGGGCGCTGGAGTGAAAGAGGAAATGAAGTTTATTCCTTGAAATATTACCACTATCAGGTCCCAGAAGCCTTGAAGATGCAGTCATTGGAAATCCTATAAATGCTGTCCATGACTGCAAAAACTGGTGGACATTTTAGTGTTTGGGGTCAAAGGGCAATTAAGGGTGTTCAGGTTTCACATCTGTAACCCTATGAAAACCTTTTAAACAATGTGGAAAGTATCAAACTCCATGTTCATTTTGCCGTGCTCATTTTGCATGGGTCATGAACTGCAGAAGGTGTGTCTGTGTGTGTAAATAACTCCCAGTGAGTAACGCCGGTTACCGTTAATCATTCATTTTTATTATGGCTGCTTGACAAACTCTGTCCACCTTCCACGTTAAGGGGGCGCCCTGCGAACACACAGCTACATCAGGCCCCACATGCCAGAACTGGTTTACTGTGAGGCCATCACTGACGCGTGCTCAGCCCGGGACGCCTCCCTCCGGATCCCACCCCAGCGGGACAGAACCATACAGCCTGACCCAAAACACCACAGAAAGAGACCCATGGAAATAAGCAGCTTCCGCACACAGCATCATATGAACTGATCAGACTGTCCTGGGAGTTTAAGGCCAGTCAGCACAGGGGACACGACATGAGCATCTTACAGATTCGTTCAAAGGCTTGTGGATCCATGACCGGTAAAACGGTTACAGGCGGCGATGTGCTCACATCCCAGGAAGGGACACACAGCATCACGACATTACAAAATGCAATAAGGGACTTCAGGGACACTGGGGGCCAAGGGGGGGTGGGGGTGTTACAGTCTAAATCCAACAGATTGGAGCATTTATATGCGGTCCAGCTTCTCACTCAGGAACTCTTCCACGCTGTCCGTGTTCCACTTGAGGATGCTGAGCTCCTCTGCAATGTTCCCGCTATCGTCCAGCAGCTTGAGTACAGGGTCGGAGCCTCGGACGTACTGTGGGGGGGGCAGGAGGCGTCGTCAGATCGAGAACTGGCTACTAGGGAGCGACCATTTGTCAGTTAACGATCATGAGAGGACCAGACACACGGAAGCAGCGTTAGCAAGTGTGCCATGATGAATTACATCAGTTAGCATCATGCTGCACACCGGGACCAGTGGGGAATGTGTCACAAGGACCCATTTCAAACTGGGGTGAAGATGTCACCAGGAGTGGTTGGGGTGTTAAACGTAGGTGGGGGTCCAGATTATAAACTCAGACAATCATTACACCCCTGTAAACACAACCTGTGTAGAATGGTTAACAGTACAGTTTGCGGTAGTGTCTAGCATAGCGGTTGTTGGTTGGTGCCTATAAGTGGAAGGCTTTGGGTTCAAATCCCACAGCTAGCATGGGCCTGAACAGCAATTCTATTAATTCACGCCACGCAGCTGTAAATCCGATTGCAGGAACATCCTGTCTGTACTGGATTCTCAGTCACACATGTGGGAGCTGCCTGCTGGGGAAATGAGGGCTTCTGGATTTTTCCACAGCTGTAAACATGTGAATGTAAATGTGTCAATGTGCAAGTGCGTCCGTCACCTTAAGAAAGCTGTGTGTTTATCAACTGAACCCTGAAGGCAGCACCCAAATGTATTTTCAGAGGCCTTTTGCTGCGACTGAGGGGTTGGGGGGGGAAAAAAAAAAAAAAATCGAAGAGGAATGGCAGTTCGTCACACTGCTCTCCATTAGCGTCCCTGCCTGAGCCTCCACTTTTTATGAAAGTAATTACAGTTATCATGCTCCTGCACCTTCTCCAATTAAAGAGTCCCAGTAATTGCATTCGGCCGAGTACATTTTGCGGATAATTAATTAGCCCGAGGAGCAGCAGGCGAGTGGCGAGGCCCCCGGCCGGGTCTCGGGCTGCATGCCGCCTGCGCCTCCGCCCGCTCACATCGATCCATCAGGGCGACTGGGGGGGGCTCATCCGTCACTGTCTGCTTAACGAGCCCTGGTGCTCGGAAAGGAGCCCAACGTGAGGGCAACCACGGCGCCATCCGCAGGTGGGGGGGGGGGCACTGCGGGTATGGGGGTTTGGCAAAGCGGCCTGACGGAATGCGGCTTTGCCTTGACGCCTTATAAATGTGTTTCGCCCACTATGCCAGTAACGGTAGTTGAGTCTGTCAGCTCTCGCCTTCCCTAGATGAACGATAAACCCCTTTAACTTTACAGCATGGAAGGCCGACACTGAAACGTCTGTGTAATAATCAGAATTCCACATGATTTTCCAGCTAATAAGCTGGGATCCGTGAATGGGCGGGGGGACAGCTCAAGTCGGTGCTTCTCCCCCAGGGTTAATGATTTGGCCCATTTTCAGACAGATACACCCATCACAAGGCGCAGCAGCTGCCTGCCAGACAGAAGATTCCGGTCTTTACCTTGATCTGAAGACCCTTGAACATCTTTGGCTTGTCGCTCCTGACAAAAGCTGAAATAAGGACAATAGTCACAACAAATGCAGGACATGACAGAAACCTGGGGGGCCGTACATGGGCTTCTACCGAGGGAGGGGGTGCAGGGTCAGAGCACATCCACACAGAAGGGGGGGAGGATCCACTGGGGGCAGGTGACCGAGACGCTCTCGTACAGTCATGCATCACAACACCACGATTATTCGACAACATGGATTTCCACGGTGCTGCTGCCGCAGCAGTTTTACATTCACACGGTTTCACACTGGTGCACACTCAGCTCAGGACTGGGAAGTAGGTGATCAGAAGGTGTTCTTCGGCCGGAGGGGCATTGCAAACACCCGAATACACCCCCATCCAGGAGCCGGTCACTCTCACATTGCCAAAACGCCTTCAGCCAGGCAGTCATAATGCAGCCTTCTGGTGACATTTCCGCAGATGGCGGGTAAATAACTCTAAAAAGGACAGGTCGACGTAGGAGGGGAAGTTCTGCCATTCCGGGTGCCATTAGTGTTGCCG
Source organism: Mormyrops attenuatus (assembly GCA_026777985.1). Taxonomy (NCBI): domain Eukaryota; kingdom Metazoa; phylum Chordata; class Actinopteri; order Osteoglossiformes; family Mormyridae; genus Mormyrops; species Mormyrops attenuatus. The sequence continues at coordinate 2,717,100 of JAODKC010000047.1, read as the reverse complement.
TGGTGACGGCTGGGTGACACGACATGTCACGATTCGCACCCAACTAAAAGGTCTTAAACTTCTTACAAAAAAGGCCAAATCTAAATGCAACCTGAAAAAAAAATCTGGGGCAAAAAATATTTTTGTGACAGCAGATAATCAGGTGTTCTCCTATGGTTCATTATGAATGTTATTTTCTTAAGGGCCAGATTACCGTAACTGGGGGCCCTAGGATAACTCCAGCATGGACCCTCATTTTTACCGAGGTGGGGGCGTGAGGCCCTGATATTTGCCCAGGCTTTGGGCTATAGCCTAGGATAGCCTGAGCGTTAACCTCCGCCCCCGGAGAAGTGTATCAGGCTGACCAGGAATTTTACCGTGACACTGGGTACGGAACACACCGGAAAGGATGCGAGCCCATGGCAGGACAGGCCTTCAGACCGCGCGCCTGCACCAGCTGCCGTTCACTCACCTTGGACTTGGGGGAACCTTCCGAGTTTTCATCCACACACCTCCAGGATAGCACCTGGGTAATGCTGTGGGAGACAGAGGGACAAATTGGGGCGTACGCTCAGTCTCGAACCTGGGCACGGCGGGCCTTTCCAGCAGCACACAAACAAACAAGCGGCCAGTCGCTAAATTCACTCCAAGCTGGATGCTGATAAAAAGCTGGGGGGGAATTCATGTGAGGCATAATTAGCGGTCGGTCATTGTACATTCCTCGATCAGCTACATGCAACATCTCATTGACATCGTCTACATCGCGGCACACGATTCCATAATGGCACGTGTAAACGCCCCCCTGAACACAGCCTGAGAGCACAGTGACCATGATGACATGAGACTCGCTTCTGATTTGCCCAAACTTTATCGCTGTCCCACTCTGGGGTTCCAAACATGACAAAAGCTCTGATATGATTCCCATGCCTCCTCTCCAAAATACTGGAAAGGTTTAGGTTCCTTATTAGAGAACTGTAGTGCAGGGGTGACCAATGGCAACTCTATCCACTGAAATCACAGCACCGGGACACAGATGATAACAGCGATATGTTACCGTACTGACGTCTGCCATCATCTGCTCCAACAGGAGGGGGCACCGTAATTGCTCCTCCCCTTACCATGGGCATTTTTATGTGGCCCATGAGGACTGTGGACCCAATTCACGCTAGCAAATGGCCTGGTTCTATAAATGAGCAAACCTTATGTGCCTTTTATGTAGTCCAAGGGAGTCAATGGAAATGGAGCGAAACAGGGCGGGACAATATGCAGAGACCACTCTAGGAGATGGATGCCTTCTCTGGATGGGGGTTGGGGGGGTGATCACTTCCACAGCCCCCTGCTGTGGCCCCCCAGTCGGGCAGGACACGGCGGACTCGGGGAGGAGGACGGCGGCTGGACCGTTCTCAGAGGTGCCGCTTTAGTTACTGAGAGGCTCTGCCTCAATTTCACGCCCAGCTGGTCCGACCGCCCACTCATCCCTCTTTGTTTTACACTGACAGAACTAGAGGCATTGCGGGGGCGGAGCTTAGGACGAGAACCAAGAGGGGGAGTGCCTCTAGAGATACGGGCTCCACAGTTGGCTGGTCCATAAGGCACACGATGATGCATGATGGCCATGTGTGAAACAGCAGCATGTGCGTTCAGGTAAGTGCAGAGAGCGACGCCAGGATGCACGTGTGAGGCAGCCATCGATTTCCTGTCTGCCGCTTTACCTGGATGCCAAAAATGCTTCAACTTACTGATTATTGGCTGACTGGGAAAATAGGATCAAGGGCACAGCAATCCCTAACAAATCCTACAGATAATCTATACATCCCATTTTAGCTGGGCCACACGTACCACTCTACCAAGTTTAGTGAAAAAAAAAAGACAGACGCAGCCTGAGCAGACCCAAAGAATATCTGACTTTAGGATATTCATATCCAGAACCTATCGTCAACAATGGCAGAACTGACACCACAGAGCACAAGACCGAAGACAGCTTATAATTCCTGCCACATCACTGCAGACTGGAAAAGTGATTAATCAATGGAAATGTTCTGGCCTGTTATTACCTTCGATTGAAAGCCATGCGACAGACCAGCCTGAGGCTGCTGTAGTACAGCACAAGAAAAGGTGCAGAACACGCTGGTTAAAGTCCAGTAAAGACAGTGCAGGAGGAAACCTGCTCTCATTAGGTTTATAACCACTTCATCGCAGGCAGAAATACCGTATGTGAAACCAAATAAAAAGCAGAGCTTCCTGTGACCCCAACGCATATAAAGCATGGAGGCCAGATGCATGGATAAGCAGACGGCGACCCAAGCCGCTCACCTTCCTGGCCTCGACCTGGGCTTCTTCTTGGCAGCACTGCCTGCAGAATGGGTCAAGCTGGGTCAGGCCAAACTGGCCCAGCAGATCACAGGAGCTGCACAGGAGGTTGCTGGAGAAGCCCAGTTCTCTGCAGGCCTCAGAGGACAGCTCGGCGCCATAGGACGATATCTGAGCAGGGAGCGGTAAATGAAATAAGACACCAAGTACACTCCCCCAACACACCAGAGGCAAAAACGACCTGGTGCGGGGATTTCAATTCCCCCCCTCGGCTAGCCACTGTCGGTCTCATTCTGTCAAAACAAACGATGTTGTTAAACTGGTGCTCAATGTGAGGGGCAGCCCTGGTGCCTCATGCTGTGACATCACATCTCTTTATTAGGATCTCTGCTTGGGGTAGCAGCTCACAGGCAGGAGCCGGAATGCACAAGCAGGACTACAACCGGTGCGCCTGCTCTCGGCTCTTTCCCGCGCCGTGCCCCATGCTGCGGAAATTAATGAATTATGGAAATGTCTGACCTTCCAGCTACAAATGGAGTATTTATGAAAACCCTGAAGAAATTCTTTAAAAGAGCTTGAATTACTGCAGTTAAGTTCCTGTTTCAGCTTCTTGGCTGCCAGGAACAATTTTCACTTTCATTTTGGCCCTTGGCATTTAGATGGACCCAAAATCACCACGATTAAAATGGATGTGTCCCTCTACATCCCTGCCTGGTGTGGCTTATGATACAGTCCTGTTCTCCACTGTCATTTTAGTGATTTTGCAAAAACCAAAATAAGTAGGTTTGGATAAAGAACCAAAATCATTTACATTTTCATTACGCTGCACGTTTCTTTTTTTGATAAAAAAAGATAGGTACTTTAATACTGAGGTACGGGAATACTCGGAAACCTTCTATATCATTTATTGTGAACACTAAGCAAATGTGACACCTGAAATTCACAGTTATGCTGGATTCTCAGCTGGCAGAACGCCACACACGACTCCCACCGAAACGCCGGGTAGTCTCCAGCACCGCTGATCAAAAATAGATTTTAATGGAGAACCCAGTGGGCCTGGGCAGGTGAGAAAACACAAACGGATGCCGACTACATCCATAAAGGTGCCGTCACTAGGTTACTCTAGCGGATTCAGTTCAGATATTTTCGCAACGAAGGACATGGTTAATGTAATTAACCATTTCAGGCCACTTTAATGGAAAATGTTTCTGATAATGTAAAAACTTTTCACACATTAAGTGCTTAAACAAAGACCGAAAGACGACATTTTAAATTTCTAATAATATTAAGTTACATAATACGTACAACGTCCTATTTATAAGCAATATATATTCGCAAGTCTGGCACACATTAATCAGCCTAGTGAAACATTTTACGGCGAAATTCTGCTGTTGCACAGATCATTTACACAAGTTGTTTTGTTCTGGCTTAAACATAAACTTTTCCATTAAAAGCCACGTCATATCAGCCGGCTTCACTTCCGACTGAAAAGCATCTCATGCATCGAGCACCAACAACGTCTATATGATGTCTGTCTACACTAACGATATTGGACATTCATCTGACGAATAAATCTACCATAATTTTATTAAATTGTAATCAATTTTATAATGTATTTACCGCTTGCAATATCGACAAGAGCCAAAAGAGATACACCTCCCCCGCCATCTTGATATGTATTTTTTTTTTTTTTCCCGGGGGATGGGGCATAGGACCCTTACAAAAGAAAGTGGCGCTCTCACATGCCTGTTAGTTTTTCCAAACTTGGTCTGTATTTAACGATCAAACTTGGTCCACAAACAATAAAAACTTCACCTATAATGACCTTGATTAAGCCAAAGTTGCATATGCCCACCGTTAGTTTTAAGTACATTGACGCATTACATATGTAACGTTTCTCTACGGGAATCGTTGCCGTGTGCGTGTGTTTTTGCTCAGGCACTCCTCCAGCCCTCCCCAGATGAGCGCGGGGTAGCCGGAAATACGGCATCCGAAGCATCCAATCGCCGCCTGCCTTTTTCTTTACAGCTCCTTTAAAGCTGACTAGCGGCCGCGGCGTAGTGCGCCTGCGGGGAGCTGAGCTGGCCAATGGTCGTGCCTCTCGCGCTGGTGGGAGGACACGCGCACGGCGCACTCTCGTCGCGGTCGCCTACTCGCCAGGGAAAGTGTACATCGGAACGAACCGATCGGAACCGAACCGAATCGCCCGGGTTCGGCAGAAGCGGACCGGGACTGAGTCGGTACCTTCGCACGGAGGAACGGGGAGGGGTGTGAGCGTGGTCTCTGCGGCGTAGAGCCCTGACGCGCCTTATCCCAGATCTGCCTTAAGGCAGCACAGTGTGAATAAAATAATTTCAGTAACAGTGATAATAAGAGCGGCTGCCTGCTGCAGACCGAGGGGAGACCCGCCGGACCGGGGCACCCCCAGCGACCCGGCTCCACCGCTCGGCTGCCGTCCCGCTGGTTTCGGTTTGTTTATATATATATATATATATATATATATATATATATACACACACACACACATTTTGATCGGCCACGGTATGACTCGCCGCGATCCGATAGTTTGATGGGGCTTTTACGGATTATGATGCCGCCCAAGTTTCAGCTCCTGGCGTTGCTCGCCTTCGCCGTGGCAACCCTCTTCCTGGAGAACCAGATTCAGAAGCTGGAGGAGTCCCGTGGGAAGCTAGGTAAGATCGCACCCGAGGCGCCGTCTATCCGCCCCCCCCCGGTCCCAGTAGAGGCGGCGGGGGGTGCTCCTGGCCATCCCCGTTGGCTCCTGCGGGGATTGGGTTCGGCTTAGCAACAAGCCAGCCAGCCAGTCCGCCCGCCCCCTCCTCCCCCCGATCCGGTGTCTGCTGAGGGCCGGCGGCTGCATGGCGACGCGGCTCCGTCGGGCACCGCATGGGTGCCAGCGGGTCCGTGTGCGGGGACGGTAAACCTCTCCGTCGCCAGCTGGGCAGTGGCAGGTCTCCGCCGGGAATCGGATCTCCTACCTGTGGCTGGCAGGGGTTTCAGATCTGCGGCAGTCAGTCATATTTACACCGATTTCGCCGTGAAAGATCCCCCCTCAATGATGGGAAATGATACCTGCTCTTTCGGAGTCCTTATCCTGTGGAATCGTTTTCCTCTCAATAGCTACTCCAAATGTCACCCGTGCCATCGACCAAAGTGCCCTTTCGGGTCCGAATTGACTCTGGGATCATGCTGTAGCTCCGATGTCAGAAATCCAGTGGCTGAGGCGGCACCCAATCTGAGCGGCGTCGAACCGAAAGAGACCCAGTTTGAGTGGCACCCCGAACCCAAAGGGACAGAGTTTGATCGACACCCCGAATCCATGGAGGACCGTGTCAGTGTATGACGGCCTTATCTCTCGTGTTAGTCTGAACTGAGGAGAATAGCGGTTCTGGGACCATTTGCCTGCTGGTGGCAGATTTTATTCTCATGGGTCACCTTTGGCTTTAAGCTATGAATTATTTTAAAAAACTGTCTTGTCCAGCTCACCTGACTGATTCTCCGTTATCCGCCCTTTCTGTACAGAATAGCCTGTTCAGACATTTCATTTGTCTAGTAGCAACGACGGGTCAATTTGTCCAACTAGTGATTTATCTATTGGCTCTTTATAGCGTTTCTCTTACAACTTTCTGGTCATGCTGTGAAATAGGGATTTTACAAAATGAATTTATTTCTTATTTCATTATAAAATATCACTTAATTGCAGACCTTGCGGATTTTAACAGCTTTAGTTTGTCTTAAAGGTTAAGGGTCGTGTGCCGCGGTCCGCTGAGTCCCCACTTGCCAAGTTGCCATTTGCCACGTCGGCCCACCTTGGCTAAACTTTTCTCGTCCCTTTTGTCCCCTCTGTGACCTTCGTCCTTAACGTCTCACATGGCCTGTGAACAACGTGCTTCAGTTTTCATAAACTGTTTGCGGTTGCAGTCGGAAATGAAATGTAACTGTAAGGATGCTTTTCTGAGTGTAAGTTTGATTTATCTACTTTAGTAATAATTGCAGAATGACCAGCCTTGTCCAGCTTTTACGGGTGTCTGCAGATCAGGCTCAATTTCTGGACTCCTCGTACTACCTCTGCCTCCAATTCACAGACGCTTCAGTCATAATGCCGTGCTTTGTGCGAGACTCCACTCATTAAAATATAGTGTTTAAGTAAATATTTTCACATTAAGAATTCTTCATATCATTCTGACCTCTCTGATAGTGCTCTATAGGTAATGATGTCCTAGAATGAGCACATTACATGTAAAAAGTCCAATAAAGATGAATGTGAATACATCGCAAGCTTTGTTCAGAATTTCATCCCACAAATGCATTTAAATGCATCCCCCCCATTCACACACAGCAGAGTCCTTCACCATTTTAGGTACGGCGGCACTGAATGTGCCATCGGGTGAAAGCCTGGCACTCGTGTGCAATGTTTGTGTTTGGGCATCATACCGGGAAACAGCGGGCAGACGGACATGGAACTGAACGGAAGCTAGAAGCTGAATGGGATTTTGAGGAGGGGGGAGGCTTCCCTGTCGAGATCCCCCCGCCTTCTCCCTGTCTGGAGGGAGGGTGAGTGGGCGGGTGGCTGTGACCAGCAGCCGTGAGTGCCAGAGCTCCCGGGTCGTGCCAGACCGCGCGTGTCATGGAGGCAACGGTACCGATGCCAGCAGGGAGGAGGTTGTCGTCGGTGCTTGGCTCCGTCATGGGACTGCTGCGCGGCAGATCCCAGCGCCTTTCTGCTCGAGCTGTGGCGGCTCTCGGCTCTGATCCTCTCCCAAGCGGCTCGGCTGCCTTAAAAGCCGCCTTTACTTCCTGCAGGAGAAGCGGAGTGGGAGACCCTGTCATCTCTAGACTAACTTTCCCCTGGAATTCCTTCGTCACTGTCGCCTTGCTCTGCTTCCCCAGTTTCCTTTATTAAAGACAACCTCCTGTGTGTGGATTATGTAATATACTTTTTCATGGTGTGAAAGCATAACACCTGGTTCCTAAACAATTCATAAGAGTTCCTCATTTCGGTGTGATGCATAATGAATTGTGAGCATTTCTATTTGACACCGTCTTTGGCAACACTTATGGGGTGTAAATCTGGAAAGTTCCCCTTTGCCCTTGTGTCTTGGGGGGGGGGGGCAGGTATACGCTAAGGGTAAGTCTCTCTAAGTGGCCGTTCTGTTACAGCGGAGCTCTGCGCTTGTTCTGAAACAAGTGTCCATAAGCTTGCAGCCTTGATGCCACTTTTACATTAGCCAGTTGGGTGTGATATCTTACACGATGCTCTTTGGCTCCTTGACAGTTGTATACTTGCGATGAATTATCGGCCTCACTTGTACTTCGCATTGAACAAGCCTGTCTGCTTAAAAAAAAAAAAAAAAAAAAAATCAAATGTGAATGTAGTACCGCTACGAGGAAATGCGTCTTGTTTTGCTGACTTTTCCGATTGGCCTGTCAGAGCTTCTCGGGGCGTTTGTTACCAGGGCTGCGATGCAGCTCACAGCTGCCTGGGTCTCGTTAATTGAACTGGATTAAGCTGAGTACCGGCTGAATCTTCCAAGATCCATGCTGTTAATTTCTATCCAGATTTGGGTTGAATTCCCTTACAGTTGTGTTGCGGGGGGCATTCCCGCGCACCCCTGGGCGTGCTGGCTCTGGGTCGTGGCTGTCACCAGACCGGCATCCCGCCTCCTGTCTAACAGTCTGTACGCCTGCTCTTGTGCTCAGTGCCATGTGCGAGTGGGCCGGCATGACGCTCGTCTCCACGTCGGTGGCAGGTACTGGTGTGTGATGTCAGGTTGGGAGTGTGAAGAGTCGTCGGGAAGCAGGAGGCCACATTTTTGCACAAGCCTTCGAAGGGCGCGTAATATAGAACGCGGTCAAAGGTGCCCCAGTCCTTGTGCCTTTCACTTAAAGTGAGAAGCATTTTCGATTGGCCGTTAATGAATATGCAAATGGAGGCTGTTCTCACCACGTTAATGAGTGTTGGAAGAGCCCGCAGGTTTAAAGGCTTAATGTAGGGGGGTGGGGGTGTTCCTCATGATACAAATGAAAGCCGGAGGTCGTAGTTAACATGATCTTGGTCACCCTCAGCAGTCACGGGGCCTTCTGATCACCCGTGTCTAAGTAGGCGTTTCTGGTCACCTTGAACATGGTGTTCAGAAGCTGTGACTGTTCACTGGAGGTTTATCATTTGGGTGCCTCACCCACCCCCCGAAACAGCCCCGGCCCGTTTTGGCTGCATCTCCCATGTTGCTACTTCTCCTGCACGTTTAAGGCCTCTGATTTTTACATTTTTTTTTTTTTGTTCCTGACCACACTGTTCTGGTTTCTGCCTGCTCCCCAGTTAATGGTGTCACTCATGACCATGTCTTCAGCGGCTGGCCATTTCTGAAAATAACCACCACTGTGTTTTGAGGATTTGGACGGCATTTCAGGTCCGGTGCCAGACCAACTGAAATTGTGCAGCTGTGTTCGTTCTGTCACATGGCGGATGTTGTACGCAACATGCCATACTTTATCCGATGGATTTTTTTCTGTTTTACTGTTATAAACCAACTTTTTTTTTTTGGGGTGGGGGTCAGGATCTCTTTTCGATAATGTTTTGCCATATGACTCCTGTACTATGACCCTGGTCAATAAACTCCATTTTGTGGAATGACATTTTTGTTGGAGGTATTAATATCGCCAGCAGGTGCCTTTTTAACAGCCCCTGGCACAGTGTATCATAGCTACAACTCGCCCTGGACACAGATTTGGAGAACATTGACCCCCCCCCTCCTATTGTCTTCTCCAGATTCCCCTGAAGGCATGCCTGGTGGGGAAAGCGATACCCCCCAGTTGGTTTTTAAAGACACTCACCATTAGGAACTTTGCACGTCACTCTCACTAGATAAATCCTCCCATTCCTGGGGCTAAGTGCACTTAAAGCAGGTCTCATTTTGCCCGTCGTTTATTTCCAGAAAGCAAATTGTGTCTAATAACCCAAATGGAAAAAAAACTCAGGACCTGGTCGTAAAACAAGCTGAATTTGTCTTTATTACTGGTGACTCTGCAACATTCAGTCTTTATAACGCACCGATCTGCTGACATTATAAATGGGGGGGGGGCCTTCTTAAAGAGGCTGTTTCTTCAAGCGTGGTCAATGCGGCACTTTTCTGTGGGTTAGGGTTGTGGCCTGGAACCACGCAGGTCCTGCTCTTCATCCATGCCTGATATCCAGATGTCTCTACTGTGTGGGGGGGTAGAGGAACCCCACTATTTTCAAAAACACTTCTGAAAAGAAGCATGTGCCCCAGTTTGACTCCTCCATCCCTCCTCCCCCACCTCTCACGCTGCCCCTCTCCTCTCCGATACCCAAGGACCTCCAACTTTGGGTTGCCCTAGTCCAACTTTGGGTTGGAGGTCCTTGGGTATTTTGCTTGGTATTATGACATGCATTCAGGAGAATCTCAGAAATGAACTGGGATCCTGCACAGGTTCCAGCCCCACTTTCTGATTTTTTTTTTAGCTACAGAATGGTAACCCTCCCCACTACATGGTTGTAATGCTGAGATTCTTTTAAGCTGCTGCAGCCCCATTGGACCAGGCCATGTTTTGACTGGAACTTTTAGGGATATTAATTATCGCTTACTGAATGACAGCCTTAGCTTATTTAAGGTTGGTGGTGGCCTACAACAGTAAGATTGCTTCTAACATCTAGGAAGCTCTCCCCAGTCTCTCCAAAGCTGCCAGCTTCAGTTAATGGGGGGGGGGGTAAACGAGTAAATGTGCCTCATCCTAATGCCTGCTTAATGGGTTCTGTCCATTCTGCAGGTTGCATGCTTGGCCACGATTCCCCTGGTGCATCTCTCCATACCGTGTTACTGCTCTCTCAGCTGGGGTGGCCATCAATACCCTTCCAGCCTGGCCATTTTACAGTCTTTAACATTGGGGGGCGAGGGGGCCTTCATTTTAATGATGTGGGAGCCGAGCCCAGCGCTAAACCCCTGCTTCTGTCAAGCTGACAGTCGCTCTTTAGCGACGATAAATGCAGTGTCAAAGCCTGGAATCGATATTCCTTCTGTCCCAGATGACAAATAGGACTGACGGGTGTCTTGGAGGGGGGGGGGGGGTGACTAGGGCAAGTGTGGAGGATGGTAGGCCTCAGACGGGCCTGGCAGTAGAACCAGAGGGTGCCGGACTGAGGTGCCTTGACCTCAAAGCACCGCCCCGTAGTCTCCTTAGTTTGGCCTCCACATACTGCTTGTAGTCGTAGGTTCTGGGATTGTGTAGCTGAAGTTTTCACCACTCTGGCATATCGACTGCATGTAGGAGAGACCCCAAGTACGTGCTGAAAGCTACCGAGTCCTCAACCTATTTTAACTGCAGTCAGTTCATTTATCGAAGCAGAAGATTCTGTGTAGGCGTTCAAAGCCGGCACCTTCCAGCCTTGGTAATGCCATCTTTGATTTTGTGCCATGTATTTTTTTGAAGGTTGACTTTCTTTTTTTTCTTTCCTCCTCAAGGATCAAGAATCAAGGATTTTTATTTGTCATTGTGCAAGTGTGTTACTCAAGTACCTCGAGCTACCATCATTTTCCCAGTATCCTCTGACTGTTTGGACATAAGGTGATATGCTTTTGACCTGTTTTTTTTTTTTGTTAGCTATGTCTGTTATAGCATCATCCATCTCGCCGTCATCCTTGACATCGTCGTCATCCTGAGAATGGCTGCCTCACCAGCTATCGGGTCCCAGTGAAGCCTCCTGCAAGCCCTCCACACTGAGCTGTTCACCACAGATAAATGCGATGTCAGAGCAGTGCCGGCTGCCCCAGGTCAATGCCCATCAAATCCTCTGTGATTAATAGGATTATTCTGCTTTCAGTGTTGACTAAGAGCACACAATTGATTATGGCCACTGCTGAGTAATGGCAAATTGTGACTGGCTGGTTATCCTGTGAACCCCTGCTCCCATTTTGGGTCTGTCCATCTGCTAATGTACCCAAGCAGTGGCCTGGTCTCCAAAGACCTCCTTATCGGAGATGGGATTTCAGGGAATGTATCCAATGGTGGCTGAGGGCAGTCCTGGTCCGGGCGTCCTTTGCATGTTACTCACAGGTGACTTCTATTCCTCCCCCTCCAGAGGCATTTTCTTTGCATTGAACTTGCATCAAAGGTTAATGATAGAAGACTAGTTTTGGTTTGGGTTGGTTAACTTTCTGCTTTCTGACTTGTGTGCAGCATTTAACGTCCCGCTTTTTGGTCTTTACTTAGCGAAGGGTCTATATAAAGCTTGCGCTCGTGTTTTTCATGCCCAGTGACTCGAGAAATATCTCCACCCAGAGAGTCCCATCATCCCCAGCTTAGTCAGGCAACCGCTCACCTTGGGTATGCCAGCTGTGAGCCGGCCCGGGCGTGCCCTTTCGGAACGGCTCTGCTCAAGCGGACACCATGCCTGTCGCCCTTGCCGGGGTTGGCCGCCCTTCTCCGATTCGCCTGGAGGCATGTCGCACCGCTGAAGGATCTCAGCTCAGCTCTCCAATGGCTCTGCCTCCCCTCCCCCTTCCCAGAGATTTATGTGGAAGTGTGTGTCTGAAACTGACAGCCTGGGCACATGCGTTGGTTGCTAACCCAAACATTAATAGTTCTGACCATCTGGATACAGGCGGTCATACCTCTAATCTCCTTGTATGGTTCTTTGGTGTCCTTGAACATTGTTATTGTCGTCGTCAGTCATCTTTTGTCGCTTCCTGACATGCATGAGTTGCTGCCCAAAATGTTGACGCTATCGCCTTAATGAACCCGATTTGGCAGTTGACCGTGTCAGTACGTAGGAATTGGACCAATCTTAAGCTCTCTTTGCAGTTTGTAGGCAAGGTCTTGGTTTTCTTGTCAAAGACCCACTGGCTTATGGTGCCAGGCTTCTTCCTGTGATCACTGAGCTGGTTTCTCAAGGGGGAGGAGCGCTTGCCACGGTGGGTCTTGCAACACAGACTTGCCTCTCATTAAATCTGCAAGTTTCTTTTAAAGTGCCGTTGATGGTTTAATACTTGAACATAGGCAGCATAGCTGCCCCCCCCCCCCCCATCTCTCACAAAGTGTCATTACACTTACTGCGTTCAGCTGGCGGAAAGAATGTCTATCGCGGCCCCGACCTCATGTGACATCACAGCTCGAACTGTCTGTTCTATACTTGTGCGTTTGGGAGGATCATCACGATTTTGACTTTCCCTGTTTAACACCCAACTGTTCCCAACGTCTCCCTCTTTACGGGCGTCTTCTCCTTTGCACTGAGCGACGCCAAAATGATGAGTAATATTGCAATGGGGAACATTTATTTAGCAAAAGCCGTGTCTGCATTCACCTGGCACAAACTGAGTCACAGAATGGGCTGGCTTCATTAACAGATGTCTGTGTACCATAAAGCGATTGCTTCAGGGGGAGACTTTTGCGGCGGGGAGGTGGGGGGAGGGGGTGGTTAGATTTTATAAAGTGTTTCATCGCTTGTCCCCTCGGTCGCTGCCGCACACCCAAATTTAATTGGCTGGAAATAAGATTGGCACCATCTGATTCGTCATATTGATTAGCTGAGGCAGTGTACATATTTCTTCCCAGTGTGATTTATGTCAGAGTTGCATTGTCCTCCCACACTGTTTCTCTATTAATCTTTCCTGGGGAGGGTAGGGTACCTTTTCCATGAATTGCACGAGTCTTTGATGAATGCTGTGATCAGCCCACGGAGGCAGTCTGCCTGCCAGACCATGCTCTGTGTGTGTGTGTGTGTGTGTGTGTGTGTGTGTGTGTGTGTGTGTGTGTGTGTGTGTGTGTGTGTGTGTGAGTGTGCGGCAAGCTCA
>JAODKC010000047.1:2673973-2685363 GCA_026777985.1 Mormyrops attenuatus | reverse complement strand
CCCCCCCCCCCCCGCGCCCCCCCCCCCCGGCGGGGGGGGGGGGGCTCGTCCTCTTCAAACCCCCCCCACACGCCCTTTGTGTCTCTCTCCCACTTCCATGCGATTTTAAAAAAAAAAACCCCCCCCCCCCCCCCAGTTTCTGTGCTAGTGCAAAAAACCTTCAGCTTAATTTTACCCTCATCACTTTGGTGTGCGCGTGTGCGCATCTATCTATTTTTGCACACTGTCCTGTTTGTTCCACCAACTTCTGCCAGGTGGTCAGTCAGCCCTCCATCCACTCTAACTTGCCAAGGGTCCAACCACAGAGGTCATGGTGCGGTCTTTGTCGTAGATTCCCAGAATCCCCCATGCCGAAACTCCGCTTCATAGCTGCCCGTTGAGGCCCCCGAGGGGTCGGGAAGGCCTTTGTTCCGCCGCTCAAGGCGCTCGCTGTTCCAGATCCTTCCCGGCGGCAGGAAAGCATGAGAACCAGAGGGCCTCTGTTGGCAAGGGTTGGCTTGTGGGTGCATTTTGGAAGGGGGGCACTCAGCCGCGCCGTTGTGCCACCACATCGGCAGCACGTTGACCTCCTGCCCCCCTGTCCGTCGGTCGGCTGATTGAGGCGGCGGCTTTGGAAAAGGCCCAACTCCAGCGCCACACATGCTATACAGTGTCGTTATTATCCCCTGACAGCCAGTGAGGTCACTGATCGGGGTCTCGCTTTTCAGCATGCAGACAAAGAACTTTTTTTGAGACATGGGCAGCCATGCGGCGATACTGACTCTGTGTCAGACAGTCTCTCTGCATAACGTGAGACCTGGAATTTCACCATGGTAGGTTGTGCTTATCCTCCTGTTCTGCTTTTTCCTTTTTCTTTCAGTCTCTTCCTTGATTATAAAGCAGATGTTTCTTCCCCAAATAATAATTCTGTCAGAGAGGCTAATGAGCATCATCGTTAAACACACACAAACAGCCCCCTTCTGAGATGCCGGCGATGGAGCCAGTTGTGGCGGCTGCTAACGGTTGGCTTCCCCGCAGCCCCAGCGCGTGGTGGAACCTGCCAGCAGACGCTCACCTGTTAATGGCAGCTGTGTTGTGTCAGGTGAACAGCTGCCCGGTGAGGAGTCGAGTCATGTGACACCAGGGCACCCGGCTTACCTCTCGCCGAAAGTGTGATGGCATTCCTAATGAGACACTACCTACCCCAACACCGACCCATGAATATTCCCAGGAAGTTCATTCTTTGGCACCAAAAACACCCCCCCCCCACCCCCCACCAATCTGTTGAAAATTGAATGTCATCACCAGGGACCTGATACAGGAGTGTCCAAGTGGTAAATTGCTGGATGGACTGTGTGCATGATGCTGTATCCCATGATCTGTTTATAAAACTCCTGTCGTTGCTCACGCACACATAACCATAGATGTCTTTCCGTAGAGCGAAATGATGATAATGTTACGGCTTCTGAAGCGCCGTCTGCTCCGGGTCTCAGGCCTTACTGTTCTACCTTTCAGACTCACTGTGAACTTCTGTCCTCAAGGACATGTCCTGGGTCCTCAAGGCTGCAGGAGTCTTCAGCGCTTTTAAGTGAAGCGAGACGTGGCTCAGCGTGAAGATGGTGAATGAACTACTCAAGGGTCGATTACTCGAGGCGACAGCTGAGGACTCTGATATGTGCCAGGCTTTGCTGTGATGTCTCCATTTAGCTGGGTGTGGAGATCAGAGAGGGAGGCTTTTGGGGCGAATACACCGCCTCGAGCCAGCTTGGGTGAAATTCTCAGTGTCCGAGAGGTTGACTGTTCTTTCACGCCCAGTCAGATTCCGGTAACCATTATTCTGTCCCACGGGATGCTGTCACTGCATGCAGTATTTCTCTCCTGTTGTTTGGTATATTCCCCCTCCAAAAACGCACTTGTGGCCTCGCTCTAACATGTACAGGAAATAATCAGCTAGTTCCACTTGCATCCCGCCATCGCCGCAGACTTGGGTGGGTGTTCCAGGCTAATCTTCGTTGTTGAATGTCTTGCGGAGGTGGCGTAGTGGCGCATCAGTGCCCCTGGACTGGGCCATGGTGCTTTGCGGGGAGCCAAAGAGGAACAACCTCAACCCCAATTGTCTGCAGCAGAGAACAGCGACTCGAATGGGTCCTGTTTCCAAGTGACTGATTGGTAGGTCCATGTTGGTTACCGTGGAAGCACAGATTGACCCCGTAACGAGCCTGACTTCCCTAGCCCTCGTTATAACTCAGCTGTGACGTAACGACTCAATCCACCAGGGCTGTTGTCATGTCAGGCCTTTGCCGTTATTTACTAGGAAGCCGCTCGATTATAGATGTTCTTCAAACGTTCATGCCATATGATAAATTCTGTGCCTTTCTTCTGAAATCTTCATATGCAGAACAATTAAGCGGAACAAGGTTAGAAAACCAGGTCAGAGCCAGATGCATGACTGGTGTTTCCTCCCCCCCACCCAGGCCGTGTGTGTGTGTGTGTGTGTGTGTGTGTGTGTGTGTGTGTGTTCGTTCATATCAAAATAGCACCGTTGTATGTAATCAAGTGTGGGGGTGGAATTACCTTATCTTCAGTCTTATCTGGTTGTACTCTGACTGAGGAAGGAACATGTTGAGACCCAAAGCACAAGGCAAGCTGCGGCCTGCTCCCCTCTCCACTGGAAAGATAGGAGGTCTTGTTCTCAGCTTTTTTGAGGAGTGATATATATTCAAACATGGTTTACATTTATTCCTGGACCATCTACAGCTTCTAGCTGCCGCTTAAGGGAATTCACCCGAAAACTTAGCCGAACTCAGCCGAAAGCTTAGCACTTATCTTACTCGCTGGCGTAGCGCCGCAGAGCAGCTCCTGAATGCCATTTGAGTAGTTTCCCTTCACATTTTGTGCAGTAATGAATAGTAGCATTTAGAAAATAGAGGTGGATGTAGCAGACGCACAACATTGATTGTAAGAACATGTAGACCAGCCGAGAACTTCATGTGGTGACTAGACGCAGTGTGAGGTCTGCTGTAAGTTTGTGTTTCTCTCTGAATGTCTGTAAGGAGAGTTTGACACTCCAGTTTTCGTAGGTCGTGAAATATTAATGTCCAAGGACTCTGCTCTATCGACAGCAGCAGGTGAGTGTGTGTGTGTGTGTGTGTGTGTTTGTGTGTGTGTGTGTGGTGCCACCTGTCCCTTCACAGTGATGGATTTTCCTTGAGGGAAAGACCTTGTCATGGGGAGCACTGAATACAGTGGTTTTGACCCAACCCCCACACCCATCAACGACCCCAGCTTCGGAAGGGTTTAGTTTTGAGGTCCTTTCGCTGTGCAGTGCTCGCACCTGCTGCTACGATTGTTAATCCCGGTTTTGGACATGTTGGATTTTTCTGTAATTTATTTGAAATTGTAGACAGCAGTTGCTTATAGGATTATGTAGCAGCTGCCGCCCTCACTGTAGGGTGACTGACTTCACCGTCTACCTAATTTGCGTGTCAGAATTTCAATTCCTCCAGCTTCAGCAGAGAATGGGTATCGATGGACCATCTTATTGTCAGGATGGGGCTACCCTGGAAACTGAGGACGGATCAACAGCACATGAAGGAAAAAAAAAATCAAATTCACAGTTGGGAACAAAATCAGTTATAGCTCGGGCATTAGGATCAGGAAGGATTCTTTTATTGCTGCAAGTGAGATTAAACGGCGCGTGATCATTTTTACCTAATGCGGGGGACGAGTCTGGTGAGCCAAGCAGCACTACAGCCTCCAGTCACCTGACTGTTTTCAAGACCAAAATATGCCGCACCCACCACTCATCACATGAGATAAAGGATGGCATTAAAGACAGGAACATACTTTGCGGTGATAGAGAAGAGCTTGGAAAGTACACAGTTCATTATAATACAATCGCAGTTACAGTTGAAATCAATAGGATCCAGCAATACATGTGTGAAAAGCTCATTCCCACCGCAGGGGCCGGGTACTTAGAGCGCACCACATAGGCAGAGGGGAAATTACCCCCAAAGTTCTAGACTCCTGACCAGCATGTGTCACATTCTGGGGTTTTTTTTTTTGGTTGTACCTTCTGAAAAACTTACGTCAGTTAAGTATCCAACTAAATAAATTGACCTAAAACTGGGTTTCTTTAAATAAGCAGCGATATATTGTTGGATGCAGCTGGCTTCCAGGGGAACCTGAAATGGTACGACCCGTATGATAATGCATCCCTATCTACATCCCTGGCTTCCAGGGGACCCTGAAATGGTACGACCCGTACGATAACGCATCCCTCTCTAAATCCCTGGCTTCTTGGCCGTGTTGCTCTGATGGCACAGTGACCTTTCCCAAGAATCTCCATGACGTTTGGAGCAGCAAAGGGGCAGCTGTCACCAATCTGAAAAGCGAACAGTTGAAATGACCCCCTTCTGCCATTGGGGGCGCCGCAGGGACCATTATGGAGAAGCTCTCCATTTTCTGTACGGAACCATTTTCACGTTCTTCTCACCATGGATATTAGGAAGCCAGACTGTCTGTTCTCAAATTAGAGGAAGAATAACTTAAAATATTTTAATGGAAAATTAATTTGATTAATTTCCACCTAGCTAAGCGTTTTTTTTCGTCCATTGACACCATTCATGGGTCTGTAGCCGTTGCGGTTTGTCGATACATAAGAAGTTAAAAACAAAAATCAATGTAGGCAAATAATCTTGTTGTTAATAAATATCCAGTAATGATGTTACGGACAGTGTAAACACAAGCCCATAGTTTTTCATTTTGGCCTGACTGCTGATTTTTGGTTGCAGGACTGGCTAAGTTCGAGACCAGGAGACAGTTTTAATGTGGATTTTGTACCAGAACATCTTATTCGCGCGGCACGAAGCATGCGGCACTGCCATGACAGCCTGGGGGAGCTCTGGCAGCATCGCTGCTCCCCCTCTGGGGATTATTCATTCCGACGGGGTGGCTGACTTGTTTAGTCAAGCGCTTCTCTCGCTCGCTCCCAAACCCTGTTTCCCGCTGAAGTCTGCAGAACGGCCAAACCACCGCCTCGCTGCCAGAGTTCTGGATTCGGGCCCTTTTTAAATTCCATTTCATTGTCTTGGTGTCATCTTTTATGTACCTTAATGACAGAAACCCTGTTCTTCTCAATGTTGTTCTCAGATGGAGGTTGCTTTGCTTAGGCTCCAGTCTCTTTCTTGTTTTTCCGCTTCTCAACCATTCACACGGTTGGGATTCATTTCGGTTTGCATCAATTAATGTGTGTTTACATTTATGAAGTCATACAAGATCCCTTTGGATACCTACCTGTTTCCCGAGTGCTGTTAGTCGGCATTATCAGCTTCTGGTTCTGTGACTGAAATGCATGCAGGAGAATCCCAGTTGAAAAATTGAGGGATTTGCTAACTAATCTGACGCCAGTGGTGTCATTGGAAGCACGACAGTGGTTTTGCAGGGATTCCTGTAGTGTCCGGAGGGGCTCTCTGAGGGACATAACTCTATTCTCTGTGTCTAAAATGCTCCATCCGGTCAGGCTTGAGAACACAGCAGACTTGTGGTGCCCACGACACTGGAGATGAGGCTGGGTCCTGACCCCCAAGCCAGACTTTGGCTGTAGGTTCGTTTTCCCTTTGCCAATAAATGTCAGCATCAGGAATTAATCTAATTTGAGTTTGAAAGCTGCTATCAAAACCAACATATATTATTAAATCCTGGTAAAGCAAATACAGACGCTCCTCTACCAACGAATGAGATACGTTCCGAACGGCCGTTTGCAACTTGAAATGTTCGTAAGTCGTTATTCACCATCATTTTAAGGGTATATGTAAGTACAAAGAACTAGGATGCTGGGAGTGCGCACGCTACGCTGCTGCACGGGGGGAGTAGCGGACAGAAGTTGTACTAGGCGGAACTGGAGCGCTGGAAAAAAAATTGATGTTGCGGACAGGAAACGGGAACCCAGTGAACACAATTTGGACTTAGAGTCCTCTTCGTTCGTATGTCTGAAAGTTCGTAAGTTGAACGTTCGTAAGTAGAGGTGCATCTGTATAATGAACACTCCCACAGCTGAAGAGCTGCGTGCTACCAGGAGCCGGCCCCGTCTCTCTATTGTTAAATGTATTCACAGTCACGAGTTCCTGAAATTTGCTTTAAAAAATAAAAAATATTGTGAAATCGACCTGACAGAAGTGTCATTGACGCAGACATGTGTCTGTGTAAATGATCAGTAGGTGGCGCCCTGTCACTTTTTGGTAAGAGTGAACCATTGAGCCAATGCTGCTTGCACTGCCTAGCCAAGACCGCACAGGCTGAATCACAAGCGGCGGCGTGTCAAGCACGCAGAACAGCGCACGTGTGCCTTCATGCTCGACGTGTTCGGAGCCTCCGGATGTCAGAAACGCCCTGGAGCCTGTCGGCCTGTTGAGTATTTTCTGCTGCAAGCTGATCAGGTAGCATGGCTCATCAAAGCCGCCGTGTTTTGGCAGGCTTGCCGTCCAGGTGTGTTTTTTTCATAATGGGCGCCATTGCACATTAACATCCTGTACAGGGCAGGTCGGAGCCGGGGGGATGGATGCGGGGGGGGCAGTTCATATCTCTCGCCTCTTTGAAATGGAAGCCTTGAAGGTACAGGCAGAGGATCCATTACCGGCTAAGTGCCGGCCTTCCGCTGTGATTGGGCAACTATGTTCCATTAGCATCATGCTGCAGTTGGGAACGGACCCACTTGTTTTTTTTTTTGCAGTTCGGCCCCCCCTGGGGGTTGGGTGGTAAGGAGAAGCCGTATTGGACTGATTCCCTCTGCTTCTTTTCCCTAATAAGTCTCTCTGTTTGGCTGCTAAAATATGTCTCTGAATTTACTCCCTGGCAAGTATTTGTTCGCTGTAAAATACTTGCCTAACGCTGCTGTAGCCCATCGACCACGTGCAGCGTGTCCATCCTGTCCTCTGTGGCAGGTAGCAGCTCAGAGGGGACCCCACACAACCGACCCCACGTCCGACTTCCATATTCTCCTGATCATTTCCTGTCTGATGGACTCTTCTGTTTGATGATTTTTCCGACTGAGAGATGGAGCAGTCCTGGTAGACGGCGGGTGGGTCGTCAGACTGAATCATGAGGAATGTTTGCACCTGAGGGACAAAGAGAGGAAGGGGTGTCTGGCGTCCCACTGTCTCTTTGATCATGCAAATAGGTGTCCGCCATGTGATTTTTATTACTTTAAGGAAAAAGAGAATAAAGGGTTGTTGTTGGTGGCTGGACACGGATATGTCATCGGCTCACAACCTTGTTTTACAGCTACATCTCTTTCTTCTAATCCTTTTGATGTCAGTCTGCTTGCTGGCACTGGGTGCGACTGGTCACAGGCCTTTGTAGTGCTCTGCCTCTACCAGAATGTTCCAGAGTCACTCACCGTGCAAGTCTTTGTGCTGCACTGGTTTGAGCTTGGCATCAAAAACATTACTGGGGATGTGGTCACGAGCTGTCTTCCCCTGCTGCACTCTTTGCACTCGCGGTAGCCACTGATTTTGCCTTTTAATAAAAGGATCCTGAAACCAAATGTCAGCTTTCATAAACGCAGTGAAACCACATATGGTATCTGTCTGACAAGTGAGCGGAAGCACTCTTCTTGGTCTCGGGTAGAACTCCTACGGCATCTGTACCTTTCAGCAGTCAGGTGACATCTGAATGTATGCAGTGAAGTCCGACCTTAAGAGAGCCCATCAGTCCAGCTTTCAGCTAAACCCCTCTCATCAAGGCTTTTGCAAACCCACAGAGGGTTTGCCTTGTTTGGCTCTCAGCCAATCATAGGCTTTGCATCTACCTGTTGGTGCACCTTTTTCCCAGGCCTCAATTCCACGGGCGACTAAGCATGTCCATTCGAAATGGGGGGGGGGGGGCATGCGAGGCTGGGACACGACGGACTGGATCTCCAGTGGCGTTTCATGGGCTGAAGGCTCTGCTTATTCTCACTCCCACTGTGCTCTTTATTATGCCCGATTGGTGGTCTGCTGCATAAATTTGCAGGAGTTTCACCGCACACATTGTTCATGGACGAGAACATGTCGTTAAGCCAGACTTGTGCTCACTGCAGAATACCTCCAAGCATGAAAACAATAACGCAACAACTGAATTTCTTCTGGGGCTTGAGCGTCACAAAATCTTGCTATGCAATTTACTGTTTTAATTGTTTGAGTGAAAAAAGGTTAGTCATTGAATAAAGGCTTTTGTTTTAAATCACTCAAAAGGAAAAAAAAGGCCGACCTATCTGGAAATACCTTCAGTAATCCTTTAATTCGTCATCAGTCGTCACTCATCCGGATGTTTGCTTTAATCTGACTAAAAATAACCTTAAATGCGTTTAGTTTTATGACATGAGTCTGATTTCATTTAGTCAGCGGCTCAAATAGGCTAACTCAGAACTTACTGGGAAGGAGTTTAGCACTAGGGCCCCAATGGGGTGTAAATGGGGATTAGCTAAATGTTTTTCTGAAATGATTTGGGGGGGACAGGAAAGGAGTCAAAAATTATGCATAAATTGTACTTATTCGGAGATCATTTCAGTGAATTGTGGGTATTGAAAATGTGTTCTTTGTATCCTTTGTTCTGAATTTTCAGCAAAGTTTTTGTTCTGATTTGTTTGTTTGTGTTACAGTTGTGTCCCTTGTTGGTCATAAACTGTCAGCATTTGATATTTGAGAGGCCTTTCCTGGTTTTGGTGGCAAATGCGTCATCTGAGAGACCAAAATCAATGAGAAGTCAAATCGATCCGCTGCGTTGTGTAGTTCCTCTACAGTCGTAATCTTTTTCTTTGATTTGGGGTGTTTTTCCCAAATTGCTTTCCATTGATCTGAGAAAGACCTGGAAAAGAAATTGGCCATTCACTGTAGACATAAACTAACCACCCATCCAGAACTTTCCCAAGAATATTATCCTCTGGGAGTCATCATATTCCAGCCGCATGTGCCATCCCCGGTTGTGCATGACGTGGTGTACTTTGGGGGGAGTGCCCAGGGAAGAGGGCTGCCTGCTGACCCTCGTAAATGCCTGCCCACAGTCGTGTGGCGTCATGGCAAGTAATGGCTTGTTAACCACAGCACTAGGTCCATGAGTCCATTTTCATGAACTGAGGCCGCCAATCATCGGCTAATGTTTGATGTTGAAGAGGAGCCTTCTGGACCTGGATGCTGCAAACATGTGATTGCCCTCCCTTCTCATGAACCAGTCTTCCACCATGCTGGTAAACAGGAAGTTCCTATCTCGGTTGACTATTACCAAAGTCTTTTTCTGAATGCGACACTGACGTCTCCTTCGGTAATTCATGAGTCTGAGGCTTTCTGTGCTGCATCGCAACTCCACCGTGACCCTCTCCTCACTCTTGTAACCAAAGCCGAGCTCCTTCTGCGTTAATGGCTGTCGAGGTGCTACCAGTCAGCAGAAACACAACTCCCCAGTGTGGCCCAGCTCAGTGCTTTACCAGCTGTGGAAACACTTGTTACCCACCGGGGAGGTGAAGTTTGCATCCAGAACCAGTTGGGAGAGACCCTACTAACAGGTCCTCATCTTTCAAGAGGAGCGATTTGATGCAATCCGGCATTTGTGGGCTCCGGAACTTTGCTTGAGCGCTTGCCCTGTCGCCCCTTGACGTCTGGGCTGTGACCTCTTCATGGGTTCTCGTTGCATTCTAAATGGCTGACCAGTAACTTCTGGTTGGTGGAAAAAAATTGCCACGTGGCACCCAATATAGCATTCTCTCCTGATTCTGTCCACATTCGAAGGGGAACACTTTGGATGCCCCCAAGATTTGCTAGCTGGCAATCATCTGGAAGACAGATCAGTGACCGCTAATCTGCCTGCCGTCACCAAAGCAAGTGTGAACTTCGATTTTAGATGGTAGCAGTAACTGTAGGAGACACTTGTGGTTATCTTTAATCAACCAGAAAATAAAGCACAGCATGTAGAAATGAATGGCATGAATTCCTTTTAGAGACCTTATTATTTTCGGAAGTGACAGTGTGACTGAATTAACGAATAACTCAGTGTGACAGCAGGATTGGAGGGGAACCGTTGTTTGACCTTTAGGAAGAGGGGAGTGAATTCTGGGGATCAATGATTTTAATCTACTGCTGACTAGACCAGGAGGCCTTCGAGGGAAGCCCGAGAGTGCTGTCTGTGAATTTGACAGCGACTTGGCTGGGTGACTGTGTAGGGCAAAATCTATACAGGACGGAGCCTTATCTCAAACAGCCACATGCTGATCAGCGGCCCAGCTTGCCAACCGCTCCGCTCAAAGAGCGGCATCAGCTTGCCACCCATGGTTCGAGGGCCGCCTGGGCCACAGGACGCGGGATTGGCGTTTTGTTCGGCAAGGTGTTTCCATTTAACTGGGGATCCCCCGCAGCCAAGTGGAGCCAGGTGTGAAATTCTGGAGAAAAGTGAGGGAGGGAGACTTTGGGGGGGTGGAGTGAGCTCGCCCCTATGAACTGACAAACGATGATTCATGTCTTTAATAGGAAATCTTTTGCTTCCACAGCCTTTGTGAGACTGAGTTGTCCCCCTGGCCCTGTCTACCCCTCGCTGAGAAATCTCAACAGCCTCATCTCCATGGCATCTTGGCAGGATTAGAGGATCGTACTCTGCCACCTTCCTGCACCCCCCAAAGCTAGCTTCTCACACTCGCTTGCAGTAAAACCCCTTTTTTGCCTCCGTGTCGGTGCCACAAGACTGCTGTGTGGCACCGTTTGGAGTCTCACCGAAAATGCCGCTCGCAATTACGCCCCTACCGCTCGGCCTCGCCATTAAAAGCTTAATCGTCCGGAAACGTGTTTGTGCTCGATGGAGGAGCGGAATGCCTGGCTGATAAGTGTGCGCTAATGTCTGGGTACAAGTTAGACGCGAGGCGCTGATGCTACCTGCATTGCTTGGTGAATTCAGTGCCATATCCGACTGCGGGGGTTGCCGAGAAGACTGGGGATGGTCTGGATTTGGAAATCTGGGTAGCTAGCAGGTCGAGATCAGATCCAGCTTGAACTGTGTGTCCCCTATAGCTGCACTTCGCCTGTGATCTTGCACTATGCGTAGTCAGCAGTCTTAAATTCAACCGCTTGTATGTCGCACTGTGGGTCCCTGTATAGCTGGTATGACAGTAAAGCTTCACTCGACTTGACCGCTAGCACGCTCTCTCTCTTTGCAATCCCACCCCGGGGAGGCTCCTTTCCATGCCGGGTCAGTTGTTTATCTTGTGACTTGCTGCGGGCCATATAGCATGTGAACCCCCCCCCCCGTGACGATGTCAGAAAGCCACCACTGGCAGCCAAGTACATCAGTAGTAAAAATACAGCGATGGGAACGCATGTTGTGGGGGGGGGGGGGGGGGGGGGGGGGGGGGGGGGGGGGGGGGGGGGGGGGGGGGGGGGGGGGGGGGGGGG
>JAODKC010000047.1:2643996-2654944 GCA_026777985.1 Mormyrops attenuatus | reverse complement strand
AGCTGGCCCGCACGTTACAAAGGTCAGAGCTTAGGAGTCACAGCTGGCCCGCACGTTACAAAGGTCAGAGCTTAGGAATCACAGCTGGCCGTCATGTTACATACACAGTGATTCCTTTGTGACGGAAGGGAACTGCATTGCTCTAAGCCAACAGAAGTGCTCTATTTGATGCAGTAAAGCTGTTTCTCTCCCATATAGCCCACTGAGTAAAGGGCATTCGTGTTAGAACTGTAATTTCATGTTCCTGATCTTATGAGACATAAAGGTTCTAGTGACACTTCCATTTGTTAGCTGCTGCCAGGAAGGTGCAGCAGGCCAGCGTCGGTCGGAGTCTGGCATTGGGACCAGGCTCACTGAGCGGGCCTGGATCATCACCAGGATCCCCATGTGCCTGTCTGCAGAGAGATCTGTCTTTCTCCTGCCCTTGGCATTCCACAGATCATCGTTATGGCGTCAATGATGCGGCCGCATTCTGAGGGTTCGAGAGGTAGGTTCTAGAAAATATTCAAATGCATGTAGGTCAGACTCCGGACATCCAGACAAAAACGCAATGTTACCTGGACCATGCCATTGCCCCCCCCATCTATTCTGGTTTTTAACTGTAGACTGTGTTACAGGGCGTCTCATTAAACCTGGCCATGGGTGAGGGGAAGAGGCCCCTCAAAACCTCAGTCATTTGTCCTTCGCGCTAACGAACGCTTTAATACACCGTACGGCCTGCGTTGGCGTGTCACTCGGACCTCTTTTGATCTGCACCTCTCCAAAGTCGCTTGTTTTTACACAGTCGCTCCAGCTAAACACTACCGGTACACTCAGCTAGCAGTGATGATTACCGCGCTTCAGTTTGGCTGTAATCCGCGAGTGCAGGGCTGCGTAAACATGTAGCGTTTACAGCCAGGTGTGACTCAGGCTCTCCTGCTGAGATGATGCCTCATCTTCTGCTCGTCAGGTGTATCTGAGTCACATGATACTGCATTTCCTTCAGCCAAATTTACAAAAAAAAAAAAAAGCGGAAAAAGAGGCAATTCACATTTTTCCTATTATTTGTGCCTCGTTGTTAATCTACTGAGGACGTTAATGAGCTGCATATTAACTAGCCGTCGCTTCATCTCCTAAGAAATCAAAAATGCAAATAAGCTCTTGGTAAAAACGCAGGGGTGGATTGGCTGTCCAAAGTCAGCTGACAAAAGGGGTTTTGGGAAACACACGTTACCGTGGAAACCCAACTTTAATTACAGTGATTGGGTCAGCCACGGCACTCACTTTAATCTCTGATATCAGAAGCAGAAATTTGATAGCGATCTTGCCTCGGGTTCTAAAGCGTAACCAGTGATTGCTGATAATCTGTTTTGCATTGAGTGCCCTGAGATGGAGCCATATAGCTACAACAGGTCAAATTGTGCTTTTCATTTACAGAGAGCTTTAAGCCTCACATCTTACCTGGAGAAATAATTTCTTTTCCCCATGTTGCTCAGAGGGCCAGATGTATCTGCTGTGTATTGGAAGTAACTGCTTTGCCATTAATAATAGAAACTGGAGGCCACGATTTCTCTTATCTACTGTAATCGTATGATCTTAAGAAGAAAGTAGAGGGACACTCGGGCCCTCGTTGCTGATCAGGAGTATCTCCGTAGATAATTTGTCATTGTCTGTTCCTTAATGACCATAGTTAATGGGCTTCCATGGAAACATCCATGGACTGGTTCCAAGAAGCTCTGCATTTGTGAGTTTATTATTCATAATGATCATAATGTTATTTTTTTTTTGCGGGCGATTTCACAGCTGTAGAGATGGATATTACACTGGATGGAAGAAATCCTGGATGGCTGCTCAAAAGTACAAGAGCATGTTCGCCTCTCTGCCTCCCTCAGTGTCGTCTCCCCCACCGGCAGACAAAGGTTAATTTTATTGCCCCTCGACTCAAACCTGAGAAATAATGCCCAATCAGTGAATTATTCACAGCGGCCAAAGTCACATGTTATTTAATATCCCAACAAGGACTTTAATTAATGAACTAGGGAGACAACAAAAGAGTGCAGACGCTGTGACCTTCACAGGCCTGGATAGCTATCGCTGGTCCTGTTCTGCGGTGCTGCTCATACGCATTGGGCCTTTCCTTCTATTTCATATGCCAGTCAGGTGCTAATTAAAACCCGCTCCCAAAACGACACCAGAACAAATGCTGGGCCGGCCTAGATTAGTAGGCCACATTACCAGGAGACCTGTATCTTGTCTAACATCATTACTAGCTGGTCACTGACCCATTGGGCTCATAGGCACAAAGACGGCAGCAGTCTCATTTGGGTTCAGAACCAACACCCCCCCGGTCTCACACCCACTCACCCAACACTATCACATGCATTAGTATTGGTTTTTTGGCACAACCCTAATGAGCAGACTGGAAAAATAAAAACTTGTTACAGTGTTCAGGTGGGCCGGTATGGTGGAGCAGTGGCTGCCTCACACCTCTGGGGCCAGGGTTCGAGTCTCCACCATGTGTGTGGAGTTTGCATGTTCTCCCCATGTCATCGTGGGGTTTCCTCTGGGTACTCCGGTTTTTCCCCCACAGTCCAAAAAACATGCTAAAGTGAATAGCAGTTACCAAATTGTCCGTAGGTGTGAATGATCTGTGTGCCCTGTGATGGGTTTGGCACCCCATCCTGGGTTGTTCCCTCTGGAACAGGCTCCAGACCCCCCGCAACCCTGAATAGCACAAGTGGTTACAAAAAACGGATTGATGGATATGTGCAGATGCTGCGGAGAAACACTTCTGCTTTACGCAAGGTCACTTCAGTAGCTGGACATGGTGAATGTCAGGCATCAAGGGCCCAACTCGCTTAAGAAGTCCACATCCTGGACAAAATTCTTTTCCCGGGAGATTGAAAGGTAACACTCACAACCGTGTAACCATTTCCCAGAAAGGTTTAAGAAACAGCACACAACAGGGTTCTCTTGTTTTACACGCAAATCTGGGCTGATTTTAAAGTCCGTCATTAGTAATCATTAAAGCTAATGGGCTGAATGTAATTGGACGAAGAGTCGTTCTCTTTTAATGAGTAAGAACTACACATAGAAAGGACTTTCTGGCAGCTTGGCCAGGGAATGTGTGTACTTTCAGCCTGCATGGGGGGTCCGTCCTTGTGTTGTCCAGGAACGTTAATGAGTATGACCTACACTGAAGCTTTAACAGTTACAGCTGTCATTCTGAACGCTTGGCGTTTTGTTCAAGCAGGAGCCCCTAAATAACAAAAGATGTAGTAAGAGCTAAAGAGGGTATGTTCCTCCATGACACATGGAGAGCTCATATCTGAACGTGTGAAGATGGTTCTTCCATGACCCAAGGGGAGCTCATATCTGAATGTGTGAAGATGGTTCCTCCATGAAACATGAAGAGCTCATATCTGAACGTGTGAAGATGGTTCCTCCATGACACATAGAGAGCTCATATCTGATATATACCCATGTAGTGAGGATGATCCTGCCCATCTCTCCCATGAGGAGTGCTAAGCAGGATTCGTGTTGGTTGGCTGGGGGACAATGGACTGGAGGCTGGTACCTCCGATTTCTATGAGACGGCCTCTTACAATAGATACATACAGCTTGTTTAAGTGAAGGGAGATGATAGACCCGGACAAGGGGTCAGAGAGCCCTTTTGGGGTTAACTCTCCTGGCCAATGAGAGGCCTTTGGATGAAGCAGTCAGATAAAACCTTCGCATGATGCCGGATAATGCCTCTCCCAGAGGACCGTGCTTGTCAAAAATGACTTTAAGTGTCCATCCTTCATTTGAGCATATCATTTCATAGCAGGGCCGTCCGTTTTGATGTCCAGGTGATCCCCGTTTGGAGGTGTTTGTGTGTCGAGGCCCATTCTCTGGGTCATTGATACACCGCTGGGCGCCCCATGTCCTTGCTGGCAGAGTGCGACTTTCTCCACTGTCACAGATGGCTGAGCAGCACGACATGACTGGATAGAGGCCTGTCACAAGCTCGTCCTGGGTTTCAGTCCGCCCTGGTTAGGATTTCAGCCAGGCCTCGTGGCTCTGAATGAAGGCCCAGCTCCTCTTTGTACTCTTTATTTGGTTCACGGTCTCTCTCTAATTATTTTCAAGGATACATGTAAGTCATTAAGGCAGCTTAATGCATAATTAGGGATGATAATTTGCCACGTATTTGAAAACCACAGACTTCCAGCTCGGAATGGGGCATAAGGGGCAAGAAAATGTATGTTAATTACAGGTTTGATCTGCATTAACAAGAAAGGCTAAAGGGACACTGGCATGGGGGCAGGGGCGCCCCAAGGTGGGGTGAGGTCAGGTGACGGGCCCCGATCCCACAACCCTCTGTATCCTGTCCCAAGACCCAGTTTAGCTCCTGCTAAAGCTGAAATGACTCCATTGTTCACATTCCTCTTCACCTTCTCCGGTCCTCAAATAAAATCCCAAATCTGATGGCCTCCCAGGCTGAAGAAGGACTTACAGACGTGGTTAGCTTAGATACAGCATTGAGTTTTAAATATGTTTTTATTTCCTGAAGAGATGGTTGGGGATGACTTACCAAGCCCATAATGTTACGTGTGTGTCTCTACCAATCAACCCATTAGGTGACATAGGCGGCCGACTAGGGCGTCATATTCTGAGGGGGAGCCAACTTAGCCAGCTGAGCCACATTCTCAGACAGGGTGCTGATGGTGACATTTGCCCAGGCTCTTCATGGCCTTTGAGCAGTTCTGATATTTGTCAGCTTGGTTTAAGCGGAGCAGCTGACTTCCAACAACAACAGCATTTCCTGTAAATTCTGATATTCACCAGTCCAGCGTCATTCACATCAGAAATAGTGGGATTTCTTTAACTGGGATCGGCCCCAGTCAGACTATTTCCCCCACTCACACTCCCCAAAATTGTCCTTCCACGACTGATCATGTGCCTGGAGGCCCAGTAGCCGAAAACGCTGCCCCAAAAGCGCAAGCTGCGGTAGTGGTCACAATGGACGCTGTCCCACCGACGCGTGTCCGGTGGGATCGCTGCCTTTATTTATCTAACCGCTGCCTGTCCCCAGAGGGACGGGTCAGCACCTTCGAACAGCCCTGACAGAGGTCTTTCACCAAGCGGGTGATGGAAGTAATTGAAGCGTGGACTGGGGTGGCGGGGGGGGGCTTTCTATTGAAAGTTAATGGCGGCAGAGAACGCACACATTTTTGAAATCCATTAGCCTCGCGAGCGTTCCTCTCTGATTACCTGATTGCACGGGGTGACTGCGGAACAATCTGATTGCGTGAAATTACATGAAGCTCAGCTCTGATTGGGAGGGATCCGAGGAGCTGGCGGCCGCCGTCCATGGGAGGTTATGGAATGTAGCCGCCGTGATTTGAAAGCAGGAAGGTGCCAGACTTAATTGTAATCAGAGCCTTGCAAACTTGACAAGTATTCTATTTCAGTACTCTTGCTGTGTGGTCCTTCAGGCTATAACAATCTGCTTAATTAATTATATGCTTCTGACTGTACATAGCTAGGTCCGGCATAATGGTTTCACCTACACGAAATTCATCGTGGCCTCCTAACTATGCCGGCTTAATGTTAGTTGCTACGGTGTAACTTTAGATTACATAATGGCACATCAAACTCACGACTGGAGTTTCACCGTCAGGAAAAAGTTCATTGCAGAGCGATCAGGGATTTAAGTGTGAACCTGCAAAGTTCAGTAACACTTTCGATGAAGCCCTTTTTTATAATGCATTAACGATACCTTCACAATGCATTATAATGCATCCATAAAGTATTATAAGCACAGCTATGAATATTTATAAAAAGTCATTACACATTATAGCCACGTTTCTCGTGTATTATGAATGAAGGTCTCATCTATAATGCACGATACACACCTTCATAATGCATTATAATGGTCGGCATAAGCATTAAGGATGCTTTGTACTGCATTATAAAGGTATCTATAGGGCATTATAGATGAGAGCTTCATAGAGCATCTGTAATGCATTATACACATGACTAATCTGTTATGCCTTTTTATAAATAGTTATAGCTGTCTTTATAATACTTTGAATGCATTATAATGCAGAATAATAAGTGCTTTAAGTAAAAGGTTACTCAAAGTTCTAATTTGTATAGTTCTGAGAAGCAATTCATGAGAACTGAACAAGCTGGTACCCACGGCAACATCAACAAGACGATGTTCCTCAGTTACAAATATCATTCAAGCTCAATCTGAGGGCAACAACTTCAACTATTGATTTGTCTTAATTACAAAAAGCTCATTATTAACAGTAAAATGTTTGTAGGTTGTCAATGAGCACCAGAAGGCAGGTCTTCAGAGTCTGAAAACCCAGGGGCTGATGCCACCACAATAATGACACATATTTTTAATAATCCTGTTTTACTGGAGCGTCCATGAACATTCCGGAAAGCTGCGGAAGTATCTTTGCAACCCAGCAGAGCGGAGTGTTTTTCCCTGTATTGCAGGACTTTTCCGCATCTTACATACAAGCAAAAGCAAAATGAACCCAAAACCAGCAAAGAACCTGAATCCAAATGCATTAAAATGTCCTAAATAAACAGACAGACATTCCACAAAAAGCCCTCAACCTTGTGATCTCTGGTGACACTGAAGTCTTTTCATTATTAAAAAGGGGGGGCGGGTGGCAGCGTGACAGACGGCAGTGAGTGACAAACACTGATCTCACAGTGTAGATGGTTAAAAAGCTGAGCCCTGTGCTTGTTAAAGCCCGATTTGGCGTTTCGAGTCTTGGCCGGCAAGGCACCGTGGGCCCCCCCCACCGATGACAGAGGAGCGTGTGAACAGGAATCCCTCTCTCCGCTCACGGCTATCAGTCATGTGTCTGAGGGGGTGCCCCCCACGCGAATTTCACGTCTAATTTCCACCTAATTTCTGCTGAACGCGCTGGGATTGAGACGGAGCGCGGTGGCCGTGTGCGTCCTGTCATCCTCCTAGTCTTTCTCTTCCCTTTCAGTGCTTTGTCCTTCTGCTTACACAGAGCAGGATTTCTAAATGTTTCTATATCATATAAGGTATCATATAAGGCTTTAAGCCTTCACGGGGATGTTTTCCCTTGGTCACTTGATATTAGATAACTCTGCCTATTATAGATATTAAATTGTACATGAACATTGTAGCCGAAACTCATTTGGACTCCCTGGATCCTGCACCTGTGACCCCCCCCCCCCCCCCGCTCTCGAAGCTGCACTGTAAGTATTTCCCATTTTATTAAGGTTTATTAAGCTCCTATTGATCTGCTGTGTTCATCTAGCTCAGCTCAATGCCGCTGTTATTGTGCCTCCAAAACTGCTGTAAAATTGCACATTTCCGTCTCATTTCCCCTTTAAATTGAAAGCAGAGCAAATCTGACCAATGGATTTTCCTTCAAACTCATCCAAAAATGTAATAACGTAATATAATATTTAATAATCCAAAATTAATCTATGGATTAACAGTTACTCAGAATTCCATTAGACATATAATAGTAATTTTAATTGTAATGGCAACAGTAATTCTAGTAACAGTAATAATGATAGCAATTCTATTTGTAGCAATAACTATCACTAATTAATATGCCGATTACTAATGCCAATACATTTTGTTGTTGTTATTATTAGGGTCTCACACCCAGTTGGCGTCGGGACAGTCACATGACTCCCAGATGCAGCCCTGCCCACACAGGAAGTGTCTTTGCTGAGCCCCCCCTTTTCCAGAGGCTCGCTGCTTGGCTCTGTCCCCTCCAGCCACCTGCGTGGGGCATGTGGAAGGCAGCGGGGGAAACCGTAACAGAGATGTCCAAACACGAGCGGCGGAGCTGAGTCCAGCCCAGATTAGCCGGCAGCGTCGCTCTCCAGGGCCGGCGTTCCCAGGACACACAAACTCCCACTTTTATTACAGCCCGGGATTGTCATCAGAAATTAATCTTCTCTCTGAAAGACGAATTGAATCGTAGCATATGAAATACAACTGAAAGAACAAGAGGGTGCCTGTTTTCTCCTCTTTTCCTCCTTTCCTACACGATCTCTCTTTTTTTCCTATCCTCTTCAGCCTCCAACATCCAAGTGATCCGGAGTGTTCAAACTTAAATTAAGATAGGTGGGCTAGATAAACAGTTAAAACTGGTTTCCATAGCTACCCCTCACACACTGCTGTGATTGCATTATAATCCGAATGTAATCAAGTCTAAATGAAAGAAAGATGATAAGGGTACTATTTTCTTTTCTTTTTTTCGCTGCTGTTTTTTATTACCTTCCAATCAGATCTGTGCCCCTGTCCCTTTCATTAGTCCATGGCCATGGCAGTGTTTGTGGAAACATGGCTGCAATACCGGCCCCGCTTGGGTGATTACGTTCCTT
The DNA here is from genome assembly GCA_026777985.1 of Mormyrops attenuatus. NCBI lineage: Eukaryota > Metazoa > Chordata > Actinopteri > Osteoglossiformes > Mormyridae > Mormyrops > Mormyrops attenuatus. The sequence goes on along the minus strand of JAODKC010000047.1, from coordinate 2,646,580 downwards.
TTGTAAGGTGGCCTTGCTGAGAGGATTTCCAGGCTGCCTCTTCCCGCCCAGCAGAAGACTCTCCCTGACTTCTTTTTGCTCCGTAAAGGCCTCAAATAATAATAGTAATAAAAAACAGACCAGCACTTATTAAATCAGCATCGCTTTACATATTGCGGGGCCCGATTCGCAAGGGCTGGGGGCCTCCCTGGAGGTTCGACGTGTCTTTGTGGATGTGAGACTTTGTGCGGATTATGGTTTAATAGCAGCACACGGGGAGGACGGCTAACGAGATCCAGCCAGGATGTATCGCGCTCTTCACCTCCACTGTTACCTCTTATGCACCCTTAGAATATGGATGAATCAGAAATAACTGGGAGCAACTATTTACCGGCATGGGAAACTAAACAAGGCTTCTTGAGGCTGGTTATTAAAAGTTTTGTATCCACTGGAGCTAATCCACATCAGGTCATTATTAGCAATGCCCAGGGGGCTCCGTCGGCCGCATTGGATGCCCGTTCTTGGAATTTCAGTATTTACACAGAATTTTCTCCATGAATGAATACATTGTCTGGGTTTGAGCGGAGGAACGAGATTGGCAACTTCGTAAAGTGTTTCAGTAACAAGCAGAAATACAGCCGGGGTAAAGCGGCAGGAAACAGGAAGTGGTGCGTATTCAGAGGGCGGAGCTTTCCCGTAGCCAACACTGGCTGTAATCGTCTCTCGTTAGAGGGCCACGTTATGACTTACACTGCTGTAATCGTCTCCTTGTTTACTCGGGTCTCGCCTCATACCTGCGGGTTACGCACACAGAATCGGTCCATTTGGGCATCGTTAACAGACAATTACCCAAGCATAACACAAAGCAGGGGGCTTGCTAGGAGGGAACAGCCGTTGAAGTCGATGGGAGTCTGTTTTCTGACTTTTTCAAGTTGGGAAAAAAATGCTGAATTCTCTGAGCACTGAGGAAACAGATTGTTCTAGAGTATGGCTCCCAAACCTCTCAGCCCATAGGAGGCGGGTGGGCTGACCCGTGTTGTAGAGTGTGCTGAAAAAATAACTAGCATGATGAAGACACACATGTGAGCTTATGGGAGAAAAAATGGAAGCGTATCATCAGATATAGAACAGTTATATGAAACGGATACATGACAGCTGTGTGTGTTTCAGGGTAGGTCTCTCCTTTCAGGAGTGCGAGAATGTGCATGATGTCCACATTGTCTGGCTTCTCACGTCCAGATCTGGTGACATAGCTGGAGGACGGCATTGTCTGCGCGTCCCTCACACCTGACACTCACTTTCCAGTGTTTGGCCACCATCCCTGTCTTTGCAAAGTCGCAAAAACCAAAGCAGTGATACTTGCGTTAGCCTTGATGGTAGGACGGTGAGGAGATCTACTCCTGGATCAGAAATGAAGATGGCTTCAATAGCAGGGAGGTGCGTCATTACTGTGTTTGTTCTCGCAGTTTAACACACTGTATGTTACGCTCTCTCTCTCTCACTGCCCTCCATTCTCTGATATCAGGAATATCTCTAGTGAAACAGATACAGTAAAAGTCCCTTTGTGTGGAACAAAGGACTCTGGGAAAATGAGAAAGGGTGCTGAAGGCAAAATATGGCCATATAACAATCTGAAAAGGAGAAACTTCATACCCAGAGAATGGTCAGAGGATATTATCTTCTCCCAGGCTTCTTAAAACACACTCTTTATTTGGGCCAGCATTTGTTTGGATGATATCACCGTTTTAAAGCACAGCTCATGAGTTTCCAGTCGCGAATCATTTATTTCCCCAGCTGAGAAACCAGAAGCCTTGTTTATTTTCCCTCGGCCAGGGAGACGCCCTGGGTACGGATGCCATGTGCGGCAGACCCCGGTAATGAGGAGAGTCATTCATCTCTTCGGTGTCCCTGGATTTAGGGTTACAGACAACAAATACTGACCCACCTACAGAGTTCTGTTCTGCGGATCATGCGGCGGATACCTGGGCTTTGACATCTCTGTCCCATAGGAAGTGCAAAAGCGGCCCGTCACTGTCCTGCTCCAGTCTCCTTCGATCACACCCCCCCATAAAGTTGATCCTACATCTTCCCAGGTCCCTCTCCTATCTGGGAGGACAGAATTCTTTCACCGTTAGCAGATGCTTTCCAGTGAGCAGGTCAGCCAGTCACTGCAGTGGCGCGATGGTGAATTCAACCAGGACTGTAGATCTGTGAATTAATGCATACAGCATCTCCTAAAAACCAGCCATTCCCACACCTTGCCTTGAACCACCTCCATATAGCCTGGGATCACCCTGGCACCCCGCACCCCCCACGAAAATCATAGAAACAGAGGCTGCGGATAGCGAATGCCCCCCCCCCACACTTTTCCCTGGACCCAGACTGAGTGTCTAGGGCCCTCAGACCACAGCCTGTCAGGGTGTCCGCAGGTTGTCAGGAGAAGAACCCGGAACACCGTGATCCCCTTAGGCACCGGACAGACAACAAGAGGAACATCTGTAAGGACCCCCCAATCACTCATCCTGGGGAAATGGTGGGGGGGGGGGGGGGGGGGGGGGGGGGGGGGGGGGGGGGGGGGGGGGGGGGGGGGGGGGGGGGGGGGGGG
>JAODKC010000047.1:2594548-2626705 GCA_026777985.1 Mormyrops attenuatus | reverse complement strand
GGGAGTGAAAGATTGTTTAAAAATTAATCGTAGGGCTGGTCTTCTGTGAGCAATAAGGACCATATACCATGATGCACCAGACCATCACAGCCCCTACAAAGCCTGCCGCTGCTCCTCCCTCGCGGCCAACCAAAGTCATCCCATGGTTCGCAGGGCTTTTCCATTTATTTTTCTTTCAATGCGGGACAGGGAGTACGTTATTAGCTGCGGCTGCATCTCCTTCGACGGAGCCTGATTTCCGAGCGCGATCTGAGGTTCATTACGCCGTTTAGAAGTCTCAAAGTAGTTGCCGAGGCCTCAGATCCCCGCTGGAGGTGGAGGAGTCAGCAGCGGGAGAGAGGAAGCCGGAGCGCTGTGGCACCCAGAGCCTCTTCATGCTTCTTTTTTGCCCCCCCCCCATATCACCACACTCCTAGAAGAAGTTTGGAGTGAAGTATCAGACGCATCGTGTTGCCTTGGAGCACCACCCCTCCCCACCACACACCACCCACCACCCCTCCCCACCACACACTTGCCTCCTGCATAGTTACACTTCCAATCCAGGCTACATTAAACCATCAGCAGAGGAGGCCGCGGCGACCTGCTTCCCCCGTTAGCGCCGTGACTAATCGGCATCTCTCCCGTAAGTGCCGCGGTTTGTCTCGTCACGCATGCGCCGCATTCTGCAGCCTGCCAGGAAAACGCCAGTTCGCCCTTCCATCTCTGCCTTGTATTTTTGTACCTGACTGGTCCAGGAAGACCTCAAGAACCAACATTTTTATTTTACTGGGCTTTTCAAATATCACATCACTGACAAATATGAGTGAAACTGACCTGGATGTACACCAGCACTTTCCCTTGGTGTTTCCTTGGTTTCCCAACAAACAATATTCGCATTCACCCGGCGCTTACCATCCGGAGGGCTCACCTGTAAAATTCTGTGCTGTGGTGTGATGTTATTATAAGGAGAGGGCACAGACTTCACCGAGAGGCTGAAAGCTACCCAGAACCACGGCGGTACGGGTTTTCCGACGAGCCCTGAGCCATGAGACATCCGGTGTGGAAGCTGAACCACGGAACTCGCCCTTTCAGTACCAAGCCTGCATCTTCCGGCCTGGCCCTCGGGTTGGGGGCTGGGTGAGGTCATTAACTGTGGGGGTGGGCACTCCACAGGGAAACAAAATCAAGGAGGTTTGTAAGACGGCCGTGGTGTCTCTTGCTGGCTGGTTGCCGGACACCCAGAGAGAGAGAGGGAGTGACTCTACTGGATAGGAGGGGTTTGAGTTGGGGTACTGTGCCTGACCACTTGCCACAGACCACTAAACATTGAGAGTCACCCATTAGGTGACATAGGCGGCCGCCTAGGGCACCATCTTCTGAGGGGGTGTTAAGCACTGGGACCTTTGGACACGCTCACCAATCTACCACAAATATACAGCATATATTTTATATACAGCATATATTTAATATACAGATTATCACTCTGTCCCCAAAGCGATGGCCAGATGAACGTCTGGATACCTGAGCCAAAATGCACCTCGTTCTCCTTGTTTCATTAGCAGAGTAACTGTCCCTGTGTCCAACCCAAACCTGGCCAAAAAGACAGCGAGGCCGTCCACTAGTAGGACCTGTCTGCCCGCTGTCCGAGTTTCACGCCAAAGGGGACGCCGATTGTGAGCGGCGACACCTCACTGTTACTGCCGCGTCCCTGAGTCACGCCGCCATGTCAGGGAGCAGCGCCGAGATGAATCAGCAGAGACGTCGACGGCGGGTGTCCAGGGGGATATTAATTAGCAGGGAGGGTCCTCTACGCAGGGTGTCCTAGTTTAGAGGGTGGGTGGGCACAGGAGCAGTTGGGAAGGGACAGACACGGCATGGATTTAAGACGAGGGGGGGCCACACAGAAGAAAAATTAGCCTTCTTTCAAAGTTCAGACTCTTGATCAACTAGGATTGTGGGTCATTATGATGGTGGACAAAAGCACGCCCAAGTGTCGGAGAACCTCCCAGTCCAAGGCCCTCGTACATTCTGCAGGGATGCTGGGGGGTCCATCTCCTGGTTCCATATGGTACACATAGGCTGACTGTAGACCCCAAAGAGCCCAAGGATGCGAGTCCCATACGAATTCAGTGGCACTTGTGTTCCTGCAGGACCGTCACGGGAGTTCATAATTCACGGTGGCCTTATTGTGTTGACATGCATGTTGCCTAGCAATGCTCCTGCCATTTCATTGGCTGGCACCGGTATACCGGCACGATTCCAAACAAGCAGCTAATTTTCTCGCTCGAGTGCAATCAGCTAATTCAAGGTAGACTTGCCCAGTGTTTAGCAGAGGTCAGTGCCGGGCAAAGGCGGGTTTGTAGTAAAACGAATAAAAAACAGGAAGACGAAAAAACAGCACAGCTACTGATCCTTCCCTGGAGACCCGTTATACGATCCCTGCAAATGACTGATTGAAAATGAGCATTCAGCTTCATTCAGAGCTAAGCATAATGACCCGGGGGCCCCCCCCCCCCCCCCGGAACTGGCTGCCAGCAGGTCTTAATGCTGCCTAAGCGTGCATTCGAACAAACCGCGTCACTATTTGAACGAAATTAGCTAAATACACTTGCTAAATAAACTGTTTACCGCTCAAGAGCCTGGAGATCCAGCATGCTAGGCTAACCTGCAGACGTCCCAGCTGTGTGGATCAGAGAGCTCTCTTCCTGTCTGTCTGAATGCACCATGTCCGGAGCGTAAACCAAGAAGCGTGAATCGACACTCCGGATACAGTTAGCTATGTAAATTGAAATCCCGCTAAGTTGCTGGCCACTTTCGAGCACTCCTCGCACTTCGCTCCTAGGGGGAGCTTGTGAGCACATGGAGCCGGACGGACTCACTATTTCAAACTGACTTTTGGAGAAACTTTGCTCTTTGATTTTTCCCTCTGATGGCTGAAATAAAAGGGACAATGATACATATTTCAAGGCCCGCGGATCCACAAAGGCACTTGGGAACTGAGAGGTAGAAACCTTTGAACTAAACAAAGGTCCATCACCAGCACTTCATATGAGGGCGCCTTACGGCCTCATGTACAGGAGATTGTGGAGTGATGTTGAGGGGGGCGGGGGGGGTACCAGCTGGTTTTTTCCCAGCATGCCCTTGCATGATGGGGCAAGGAGGGCCAGGCGAAGCTTGCGACCCCCACTACCAATGTCCAGCTCCTCCATGGAGCCCCATGAGAGCCTTGCCGAGTGGAGGCTCTTTGTCGGGGTCCTCCGGGTGTGTACCGACGCCGCGCTGCATTAGGCTGATTGCAGCGCAGGACGCGGCGCTCTCACCCTAGTCCGAGATTAAAGACGCCGTCACGCGCGTGCCTCTTTACCTCCCGCCGTCACTGAGACTCCCAGTAAAAGCAATAGAGGCCTTCTTTACTAAATGATCTCTAATTGCACCTTTGTTCTGTGCAGACAGAGTCGGCATTCGTCTCTGGCAGCACAAATTACCCCCATAGCCTCCTTTAGAAGCCTCCATTAAAACTCAGTTGCACTATAAGACAGATGCGATAGCCAGAGTGTAGCGGGGGGAAAACAAAGTATGGGGGGCAATTTTCCTGCAATCCCTCTGTCAAAGGCAACGCATAATGGTGCCTCTCTGTCTGAAGAAGCGGAGAACGGTACTCAGATACCCACAAACACCGAGGTTCAGAGGCCTCAATATCGTAAAACAACAGAGGTTTACGCAAGAGTGGGGAGCGGAAAATTCCGGAATGGAAGGGAGCGGATCTGGTGGGAAAATCGAGACTCGTGCGACAAAGGCCTCAGAAAGACGATATTTTTTGGGGACGGATCTCAAAACAGCATCGTTTTCCCGAATGAGGGAACGAAGAGACGTGCTTAATTGCTCTCAGGCCTACAGGGGCGTCAATGCGCCTACAACCCCTCCCACAAAACGAAACGCCGTTTATGAGACAGAATAGACAGCTTGTGCTGATTGTCTCTTTCGAAGCTAATTAAAAATGATCCATGAAAAGGATGTTTTATCGCATTTGAAAATAGAATTGTCACAGCGGCTTAATTAAGACTTGGGATTTTTTTTTAAAAATCCACATATGTTGATGTTCAGGGAACATTACAATGATGCCAGAAGGGTCACCTTGATCGGGGCGTTCTGTTCCCAAGAATTTGTCTCGCTGCAGAAATCATCCCCGGATCAGCCACCATGGCCGCACACAGATGACGTCTCGGTGCCTGTTGTGATTGCAGGCCACACCGCTCTCCCGTTGTCCCTCTACTGCGGTGTGCTCCCCCCCAGCGGCGTCCTCCCTGGCTCGCCAGATTCCCTGACACCTTAATTTCCCTGGCATTGCAGCTAGGCGGCCCCTGATTGGCTACCTGCACCAGCCGCCGCTTAACTTCCTCCACCCAATGACTGACCAGGTGGCGCGTCACAGCAACCGCGCATTCCCCTCAGCTACGACAGGACACGCAAGCCGTCCTCCTGCAACATTCCTGTGCTGATTATTCCCCCGGACGCATCCCCTCCATGTGTGGGCAGGTTAAAGGCAGAGATGAGGCGCACCAGTAGTTTTTGTTCCCGGCCACCGCTCTGCTCTTCTGGCGTCCGCTGACCGCGACTCCAACAACCTTGTGCATGTTGCCCGCATCATCTGCTGACCTATCAATATGATTAATGTCAGTGGCAAGTCGTTTGTTTGCGGCCGCCTCGCGATCTGACACTTACAGATGTTAATGGATGTTTATCGCCCCGGAGCGGAGAGAGATTTCTCCTCTGATGATGATGTTCTCCTGGCCTGAAACACAAAACTTAGTGCCCCTCAGTTACTAGAGGACTTTTGCAAAACGAGATGGAGAGTCACACAGACGCGGGTCTCGCTGAGCTCGAAACTAAATGTGCGGCAAATAGCGGGTTGCACAAAAGCTGCAGCATCGCGCATTTGTCAGCCGTACACGTAAAGTACTGTGGGACGGAAACGCTTGTATCTATTTGTGCTCCTTTGCCTTTTCCCATCTTGGATAAATTTGGCAGCTCTTAGGGCAGATGAGTCGTGGCATCTGCTTGTATCTGAGTGATGACATCTCAGGATGCTGGCACAGTGTGTGCCTGACCTCTCAGCAAGGCCTGTGTCCCCCCGTCCAAACTATCTTACGCTCATTAGACCCCTGTACAGGCCAACCCTAGGGTTCACAAAGTTATTTTTGATGAGATATTAACAGGGAAGTGAATCACAATGTCTTTTAGCTACACCGTGTTTCTGCTGGAATATCTCAGCGCAAAGAGCGAAATTACAATCAGTCCAAAGACCCCCGACAGCATGAGTAATGTCATTCCAAGGACAACACTGCTTGCCTCTCCGCTTGTTTCTCGGCATTACGGGCTGGGACTGGAGCAGGCTGTGTATGCGGCTGTGGGATAAACTCCAACATGAATATTTTTCTGCAGGATCTCTGAGAGGTAAAAGCCCAAAGTCACCAGGTCACCTTTAGCACATTTCTGGAGCTTTCTGCAAGAACCAGCCTGTGTCCCATCTAATGGCCAAAAGACAGCGTCCCCAAGCTGTCATTAACCCGTGACTGCTGCTACATTGTCATTCGGAGGCAATAAATATGTCATCGGGGGAGGGGTCTCACCACAGCCCATGTGACCTGAAAAAAAATGGGGACAGCTGGGTGCTGACAGACAATATCCCCTGAGCAGGAGTGGCAGGGGCCGCGCTGATGCACGGAGACTGGATCTGAATGCAGCGACCGCCTCGTCGCAGGTTGGTCCCAGTCCGTGCCCCCCCAGCTATCTGCTAGCTTGTCTTGCTCCATTTATTCACACCCCGGTTGCCCTTGCACTTCATGCCCCGGCGTGTCAGTCTCCAGCAGCTGGCCTGGGGACGCCCTCGGTCTTAAGGCCGGAATGGGGTCTGACGGGACACATTCTCCGGAGGGGCCTGGCTCTCCATTCTGCAGCTTGGGATGAAAGGGCGCTCCAGCGAGCAAAATCCCTCAAGTGCCCTCAAGGCCAACCAGGGTTCAGCAGGGCAGGGACCCTCAAAGACACCAGGATGCACTTAGTCTCCTAACAGTTCATCTCTTCGGTCCACCCAAGGGCTGGTGCTGAAGGAATGTGGCTGAAGAAACATCTGCTTTAGCTACATTATTATCTCTCCAACAACCATGTTCTTTGACCAATACGACCAAGGAATTTGCTGCCTGGTATCTTGCAGTTACTTCTAGGCCTCTGGCAGTTACGTCCTGAGAGGTGATAATTGCCTCTTGGTATCTGCCAGTTACTTCTGGGTGCCTGGAAATTACTTTCTTGCAGGTGGCAATTGCTTCCTGGTATCTGCCAGTTACTTCCGGGCCTTCGGCAGTTACTTCCTGGTAGGTGGCAGTTGCATCTTAGTATCTGCCAGTTACTTCTGGGTGCCTGGAAATTACTTCCTTGCAGGTGGCAATTGCTTCCTGGTATCTGCCAGTTACTTCCGGGCCTTCGGCAGTTACTTCCTGGTAGGTGGCAATTGCATCTTAGTATCTGCCAGTTACTTCTGGGTGCCTGGCAGTTACTGTCTGGTAAGTAACCTGGAAAATTACTGCCACTTACTTCCCGTTGCTTCTTACCATCTACTGCATAGGTAGCAGCAGCAGTTCTGCCCCAGCAGCAGAAGCCCACGTCAGCCCTGCCGGGGGTCCCATTTCCGCCACGATGATGAGAAACCCGGCGTATAGGTCAGCCGGATGCAGCCCCCACTGGCATTAACCCCCACTGGCCGTGAAGCCCTCTTCCATTGCAGGGTTAACTATTCCCTAATTATCCACGAGCATCTCAGTGATTGTTAATTACCCAAAGAGGACCCTCATTAGGGGGTTCTTAAAATCCAGCCTTAAACTAACACTTGCTGAGACTCCAGGGACAGCCTCCCCCCCATTCCCAGTAGTGCTTAATCAAGCGGTGGGTTCACTGGCTCTGAAGCACAGGTATCCGACTTCCTTAAAGGACAGTAAACAACTGCTTGAAGCGGTGGTCCGCAGTGTCTTGTCAGACTGAGTGTCGGCTCGATGCTCACCTCGCTCGTTAATAATGTTCAACTTCACCTTCTGGGCACCGCTTTATGACTCAAATGAAACTTTTGTCTTGGTGATAATGACTCCAGAAGGAGAAAAAAAGACAGGTAGCAAGAGACTACGGCGACAACAAGGCGGGCGGCCAGCAGGTAGCTTCGAGTTTTAATTACACTGTAAAATTGCAAAGGTGTTGACCATTCTGAGTGGGTCAAGCCCTGGGGACCGCGCCACGACGAGCCTCGAGTAATTAATTAACGGCATTGAGTTTCCACTGCGCAGTTGCTTGGAAACTATCCAACATGTAATTGAATGTAAGTGCTGTGTGTAAATGCCGACATCTTCCCTTTGCTCAGACAGGCGGACAGGCCTCAATGACCACAGCATGTTCGTAAAAATGAATCATATAATTAATCATCCGGATGACTTTCACCACTCCCCCCCCCCCTCTGTTAATGACAATTCTCTGCTCTGTTGAACACTGTGGCTAGGTGGGGGGCAAAAGCCTGTTACTTTGCATATCACTGCCTCAAATCTGTTATGCTGACCTTGTGACAATTAGCTACTGTTGAGACATTATGTGTTGCGACATGAGTTCAGCACTAACGAAAGTCCTAATTTGCTTTGGGGGTGAAAAAAACATGGCATGAATGTTGACAGGTTTCGCTTTTTCATTCATAAACAATCACAGGTGGGATCTCTTGTTTGGAGCTTGCGAGGTTCTGAAGCTCCCGTCACTTGACAAATAAAAAAAATAATAATAAAAAGGGCTGGATTTCCTGCAACAAGCAGACTGTTTGCCCCGTGACAAGAGTCAGGCTCCTGGTGTCAGCTCCGAGGGAAAGCTGTCATCGAGCAGGGCATATGGCGCGGACACACGGGGAGGAATCACCTTGGAATCCATGTGGAGAGGCCAAATTATGATTTGATGATTGACTGAAAGCCCATGATGGCATGTACCAGGATAGCAGAAATGCACCTTTGAAGACCTCTGCGGGTGGGATCTCCATGCACTGTCAATCACCTCATGGTTTAACCCAACGGGAACCAAGACAGTAACCAACAGGCTGTGAGTTAACCTGGGCGACGGCTACACAGTAATCCCACCCGTTGGGGGCTTGAAGCCTCTTCCCCCCCGTTTTGGGGGCATATGCCAATCTTCCTCTTGCCACTAATGAAATCATCAGCTTTCATAGAATCTTCTAGACTGTCGACGTTCACGTTCCAGCAGCACTCCCGTCTGAAGCAGGTGACTATGATTATTTAGCGCAGTCATTAACTGCTCAAGGAGATGCAGTGATTTAATTAGCTGTCCGTTCACCAAACATCTGGAGCTGAATTAAACAAAGCTGGGCATCTTCGGTGGGTTGCATGTGTATGCCTGAGCAGTCGGCAGGAGCCGGAACATCCACCGTGAAAATGATGCTGGTTGAGAGACATACCGATAAATTAAACTAATACCTTTAAAATGTTACATTTTAACACTGCATGGCAATAAAAAGGATACGCGAAAGTCTGAAACCTCGCATATTACTTTAACTTGTAACTAGCAGATTTAACAAACACCGTCAGATCTACAAGACGTAGGCATTCTTTGAAAAATAAACGTAGACTGACGTATGTATTTGCTTTTGGTGTTTGTAATTTGCCAGTTATGTGCACTTTCCTCGGTTAGCAAAATGGCCCCAAATTAAAAACCGTATAAAAATCAGCGCCGAAAGTTACCTGGCACGTGTCCGCAGAAAATCTGCATACAAAATATGCATTATTGAAACTAGTGGGAAAATCCAGTACATGCTGTCATTTCTTACAATTGTTTGTCCAGATAAATATACTGGCATAAGCATAACTTTTTTTTCTAGCGTTCAACGTTTCTTCTGTCAGTCTCTGACAGTCACATCTTTTCCTCTTTATCCAAATCTGTAAAATTACCACAAAAATCTAAATTTACATGCAGGATCTATTCATTTCCAACAAGAAATGATAAATAAATATATCCATCTACTAAACGATATAGCATAATAATATGAACCAGCGCCTAGTTCTGTGACATTAGCAATATTTTCTGGTTGTTTCTAAAACCAATAATTCTACATTTAAAGAAACAAAAATACCGTTCGCTTAAAATTGTTGATTCGTGGATGTTACCGCGGGTTTAAATCAAAATCTACAGCCAAATTACAGAAATCGCAGACAACCCCTTTATAGCAGCCGCTGATATTTTTAAATTAGTCAGATATTTTATTAGCCGAGGGCACTATGTAAACATTCGTAAAACTTCTAACCGCGCGTGAGATCAAATAATCTAATACCAAAGGTCCGTTGAGTTAACCACCCAATGGACAGATCAAATATAAATCTACGTATGTCCATGTAGTTTTGAAGTTTAGCCTTAAAATGCCGGCAACGGCTTAAACTAAACAAATTCATTAAAACGCAGGATGTTACAACTATTGTGCGCTACGATTTGAAGTAAAACCACAAAAGAAAGATACTTTATATACTTTGTAATTGCTGTTTTCGAAAGGTATATAACTTAATTAATTAGCAGCCATATAAAAACACAAAGTGCGCCAAATGTATGTATTTTATCTCTCTAATGTCCTTATAGTTTAAAATGATATTTATCACAGACCAACTGCAACAATAAAGCTGCCGCAAACTGAATATTACCTTTTGTATGCCTGGGAGAGAAAAGGAGTGCGGCCTAATCTTTTTGGTTTCAATGAGGGCTGGCCGTTTTTTCCCGGATATATTTTAGACGTGTCCATTTCACACTTAGTGCTTTCATTGTATGGTCAAAAATCACGCGTGGACGGCGCACAAATACCGTCAGCAATCACAGCCTATTTGCAGAGTTCCCGATTCACACTTTACATAAAGGCAACCTTGTTATAAACTATTTCCATCTGCACATGTTCGCAAACTACCGTTTTAAAATTCATCTCTGTGACACCTCGCCATCACCACGGGGCAAGATTAAGGATCCGACCAACAATAATTAAGGGACACCCAGATGCGAGATATTCCCTCCCGCACCCACACTTACACTCGCCTGTAACGAAAATACTTATTCTTTTAAATATATGTTTATAAGACGAGTTCCCGATATGAATTTTCGTCCTAAAGTTTCGTCCGAAAGACAAGCGCGCTCCCGTTTCCGGGATTCCGTAATTCGGGGGCTGAATTTCCACTATATTGTTTAAATAGAAAAATACATCTCGACGTTTGAAAGTGGCACATGAGACGCGATAATGAGAAGGCTGAAGAGAAGGAAAGTGCTACCTCATTAGGGTAATGACTGCGACATCCCCACCATTACATCAGTGGTGGCAATTAAAGGGCCCTGCACGCGCTCCTGGAGGCTACGGCGCGATCCAATTCTCTGAAGCCCGCGTGTTACAGCTAATCCGTGTCATGTAAGTGAAAGGGCCGAACATCTTCGCTTAATTTTCAGCTCCCCTCCCCCGTGCTCTTTTCTTCAAAAAAAAGGTGTTTCCCAACCACATGGCTACCATTAAATAATGTGCTTTGGCCACGAAAGGTAGTCAGTATAAAGGAGCGTAACGAAAGCTGATCGACCTCTGAAAAAACGGCAGCGAATAGACCATTCTGCTTAATTCCGAAGTTATATTTTCATTAGTTTTAGTTTCGCGCGATTAAATCTGGGACAGAAAATAATCATTAGTAATTATCGCGTTATTATAACTATTCGAAAGGAGTTTTCAAATGTTACCTCATACTTGTAAAGCCACATGGCAGCGTGCTGTCACCATGTTTAAACATAAATGCTTTTCCATGCATCACTCTTCGGTGTCATTACGGTGATGCTTTGCCCTTAATTGGCTCATTTATGCGACGGTAATCACTTCGTAACTACCTACACATAACAAATTTGCTTGTCACTGTAACAAACGGCGTTGAATATGCGAAGAAAAAGTGTGGCATTGAAACTAACGCAAAGAAGGATACATCTACGGGACTAGGGGAGAAGGCGCCGCAGTAACTAGTCGTTATTTGGGTGAATTTCGGCAATGAACTGCTAAAATTTAGATTCCCGGGTGCACAAGAAAAGCAAAAGTGTTTTCCAAACAAGGCGGCATGCTCTTAAATAATATGCCTGCAAAGAAATGTGTTACTCTTCTGCTAACACTGGTTCTGCATAGTGTGAACGTGTTACGTTGTAAATATATCTGTTATTAGCAATGAGCGCACTTTAGTCCCCTGACGGTATTTGGTTAGCTAAATTCAGTCATTTAAAACCCAGCACAGAACAGTTGAGTTCATTAGACCGTGTCGTGTGGCTTCTTTTAATAAGTAACCGAGTTACTTGTTTGACATAAGCAAGGATCGAGACACACAGATTCCATCCGGGACCCGACCCCTCCTGTTTAATGTTTTCGTAAAAATGCGCATGGGGAAAATACTGCGAGAAATAAATAATTATCCGAACTCGCGCCGAGAAAAAAAAAACTCGCTAAGTATCGAACAAGAGGAGAGCACTATTTTAAGTCAATACTGAATGTACGAGACGTCTATAAAGAAATAGCTGAGTCAATTATAATTAATGGATTCTGCCCCCCCCCTCCGCCGTCCTTCTCAGCAATAAATAAATAATGTTTAGAACTCATACATAAGATTAAATATGTATAGCAACTACTTTTGAATTATTTAAAAAATTAGTTCCAGCGCCCCAAGATGTCTTTTTGTCTTCTGTGTTTGGTGTCATTCTTAAGCGCCTTTATTACCAGCGTCACACACCCACCAGTGGAGTTTGCATATCTCCAAGTCACTAGGGGGGTGGGGGGGCACAGTAAAGTTTTATGTATTAAAAAAAGAAAGAAAGAAAATATGATACATGATTCATAAATAAATTAATAAGAACATTGATTTGAGAGAACCTGTAATTAGATGTGTCCTTGTGAGAACAGTTGTATTTAACTGTTAACCGTCTTTGTGATTCCGTCGATTTGTGTTACATTAATTTAATGGCTAATATGCCGATATGGCGCACTTTCTATTAGCATTAAAGTTGTTCTGTTGACCTGTTGTTTTTTTCCAAAGACAAAATTGAATGTTTTACTATTTTAAATGTTTTGTTTTCAATCATCATTCTTCTGCATGAAACCTCCAGTGCTTGATGTCTTTAACCTTCGGGGGGAAAAACAAGCATCTTCATGACATGATTATAAAACTTATAAAAAAAGATATTTTAAGTTTAGAAATAAAAATAGTTTTTCTTTCTGTAATCGGTTGTCGAGTCATATTGGTGGTGTCTGAGAATTAATTATTGAAGCACTGTTCGTAGGCCTAGTTCAATAATAAGTTAATCACCAGAGAAGTAACAGGTTCCGTAGCTAGCGAGCGCCTTAAAAATAAATCACTTTCGAATTTTTATATCTTTTAATAGTCGGATAAAATGTATCCATTTCAACTCTTCCCATAACTCTGTAGGATAACCTGCAATATAGCGTTCACTCGTAATTATGAATTCGGCTCTGATTTCCATCTGTGTAAGAAACTGATGCAAATTAGAAAATGAAATCCCAAAAGAAAAATGTAATTCTTAAAAACGTCAGACAAAATGTAAGTCGACATTCAGCAACTATAAAAGGAAAAAAAACATAAATAAATGAAATAAAATATAAGGGCCCGTTTAAATTGTCCACCTCCTGAGAATTATTTTTAGCGAGAATCGGCATTCGCTAGTCAAAATTTGGATGAGAGTTAAACGGCAACTTTACAGAATACAGTAAGGGTAAACTGTTTTTACGGGAATTAAATTGCTTTAACTTGAATTTAATAGCAAAGAAATAAGCAAACGAATTAGAGGATCCCAACAAACGTGGCCCGAGGCTTTCCCATCCTTGAGTCAATTCTAATGAAAGCGAAGCCTCACCAAAATCCTCTCAGGGACGAGATCATGCTTAAAAAATTAATAATAAAATGAAAGTGCTTAATCTTTCATGTAATTACGCTCACTCAGGAGCGTTATTTGCTTGGTTCTGTCATTTAAAAGCCACAAGATGCCTCGTTTGCAGAGAGTAGCCTAGATTTTCAACGCTCCATAAATACGCAGGGAAATGCACGATCCCTTTATTTATTAAAATATGCCTGTGATGCTAGGGGCAGAAAGGCTAATTTATTTTTATACGTCAGTTCCACATTTTACGTTCGTTTCAGTTATACTTGATTGCGTCGCGCGCCTGATACATTGTTGTTAATTAATGTGATCAAATATTAGCAGACGTCGGAACATAGAATCCCGTCGTGTTTTTAATGCTAATGTGGAACACAAAATATATTAAAATGTACGGCCGGACTTATTCCTCTGGGTAGGAGCTCTTTATGTGGACCGAAATAATTCTCGGGGGATCTTCCTTTTAATTGTTCATATGTAATTTGACTTGTAATTATTGCGATGTCATCCGATTTCTCACGCTGGGACGCCTAGCGCCTGCTGTCTGCGCCAGTGCCGGTCGTCTGACGCGTTCTGCTGCTACGGAACAGCTGCCAGGCAGCGAACGCCTCCCCAGGCCGCGCGCCCCGCTCATCGCACCATTTATCCTCACGGTCATGTGGCCATTAACAGCTCCGCTCTCACGAGCAAATGTTTGCCTTTCGATTTAATGTCACAGCGCTGAACACTGCGAAGACAATAATAATAATAATAATAATAATAACTTTTAAATTGTGTTATAAAAAATGTGCTTATATTTTTCTCCTGTCTCTCGGATTAAGTTTTCTTAGAAACAATTATTTAATTAATTAATTAAAATCATCACATATTTCGGTGCTAGTAAAAATATAGTTTTATTGTTATTACAGAAGGTTTTTTTCATGAGATCAGTAAGTCAAACAGTCGTAGATACAAACTAATGTTTGTTTGTTTTTCATTTGGCTTACCTAATTATGGAATTAAACGAATAAACGAAATTCTGTATGCTATACGTAAGCGGATCTCAGACAACACATAATAAATATTTCACCCAGTCTTTCGACATGCACAGTAAAATCGGCGGAGTTAAATCAAATCTGAGAGAGATTATACGATCCTTGCTGTGTTAGAATGTATCTGTCTCAGAGTGGACTTAACTCTGGTAGAGTTGATTTAATCCCGACTTTACCGTGCGTACACTTTGTATCAAAAGTACATGCCAATACGAAAAAAAACGTGACGACGAGTGTAAAAGTCTCTGGTCGTTTAACCTTTCTCTGCAATAGAAGAGTCTCTGAGAATCAGTTTGTGTCATTCTTCTTTAATCGACACATTCTTTCCATCTAATAAATTTTTACAAGTTTGTTAGTATCTTAAGTGTATTTGTACAAAACAAAATGAAACATATATACAGTCCGCGTTTCTGTGTAGACCTTTCTTTAAAAGTTCAATGTCTGTTTGATTGTTTGTTTTTTGAGAACTGAACCAGAGTATCGATATCATTTCTGATCCTCTTTTAACATAGTCACCGTGTCGTCATTTCGCAGTTTTTGTTCACTTCTGTTCGTCTTTCCACACGAGAATTGGTGTCTATTGGATCGATTTACCGAGGATGCGGCGTGCCAGGAATAGGGTTAGCCAGCGGATTCAAAGCAGGTTGGCCCCCTGACCCAAGACCGTGGATGAGGACCCTTGGAACCAGGGGCCTCTGAAGGCCGGGGTGCGGCGCCGGCGCAGTCCGATACATACTGCTGTACATCGCAGCGGCTGCGGCGGCGGCTGTCGTGCTGTCCATGGTGCCCAACAAACTCGGATGGTAAAAATACGGCGATGGAAACATTCTTTGTAAAGCCGAATAATTTCCAGCTTCAGCAAGCAACTCTAATCCGACTGCGGTCTGTCTCTTCCACTTCGTCCTAAAATTAGATTAAAAAACACAAGTCAATAATTTAACTGGTTCGGACTGCTTCAATTCCCCAAACACCCCTTAATTAGGCAGGTTTAATCATTGGGCGAACAAATTACTATGTGTTTCCACTAAAGAAATCTGTAAGCCAAACAAAGCGCGGAGTCCCTTTCATAAACCCGCGAAAGTGTTCACTCTCCCAAAAAGATCAACAAAAAATGAAACTGTCGTGTTATTCTAAAAAAATTATAATAGTTCGATGGGACAGTGAAAAGAGCAAATGTAGAGTTGTGAGTTTTTATATTTAAGTTATTTTTCAAATGAATTTAATAACCCACATTGCAACAACAGTGTATACTTGTAGAAAGGGCATGCGGCTTTACAATGTTTAACTAAAAGCGAGTTCAATACATTTAAAGTAACACACATTATATGTAGCTATATACAGTTCTATAATCGAATCAAAACAGAATATTTTATTCACACATGTCTACTACTTCTTAAAATTCAGACTACCCTCTGTAGTCATATATTTACACACATTTAACGCTAATCTTTTCTGACGTATTGAGGGTGATACCGAAGACAAGCGCATAAATGCATACTAATATCCGAATACGTTTTTGTGCACTACAAAACATGGAAGTTTTTTCTAAAAATATATATATGCAATAATTTTGGAATAGGCCTAAATTGCCAGGCACCTTTAAGAATAAAATATCAGTAATATTTAAATGATAAATGTAATTTAAAAAGTTAAAATAATCTTTCTGTAATTATCTTTTTTATTTATTCCTGGCCAAAAATAGATATTTAAATATATTTTAGAATCATTTTCAAATAAACAAAGTTTCAGTTCGAATTAAATGTATTTTTTAATATTATATATAAACAGAATCCCTATGCTGATTTATAAACACGTATAAAGCGGCAACTACGAGACTTTTTGCACTTGAACTGTAAATTTTATTTCAGTGTTTACCCTTTTTTATTTATTTATCGACTACAAGCGTTATTTTTTCCATAGGCAAAATCTTTTAACATGGTATAAGATGCAACTTAATTAATAGTGTGTTAATAGGCATAAAAACAGGCCTATAACTAATACCCAGTATTGTAACTGGTAATTGCTATGGTTTAAATTATAATGTCCCATAACGAGTGCATGAACAACCAAGGCCACGTACCGTCGGTTCTGGTACCACGTCTTCACCTGCGTGTCCGTGAGATTCAGCGCCGCGGCCAAGTCCATGCGATCCTGCACGCTGAGGTATTTCTGACGCTCGAAGCTCCGCTCCAGCTGGTTCAGTTGGTTGTCCGAGAAGGCTGTGCGTGCTTTTCGTGGTTTTTTGGTGCGGATCGGGGGACTTTCTCGGCTGCTCGAAATCTCTCGGTCGCCCTCTTCTTTCGTCCCTAAACACATATATAAAAACGATTAAATTCACAGAAAATGTCGTACATTAACACCTTTAAAAACTCTTTAAAAACTAATAAGATACGGACAGAAAAGAACGTGCCGTTACCACTGAATCATTGAAGCACTTTCCAATTAATTAAATCACCAAACAGAGAAATGCATTAATAGTTTACAGCAACAGCTCTCTAAACTATATATCACATTTTTTAAAAAGCTGAATACTTTCGTGTTTTGCGCAATAGAATGTTTCGAGCCATGACATATCTTAAAGAAAGTTGAAATCTGTGAAATGTATCCAAAACTGGCAGCGAAGAGGCGAATTTCGGTTGACGATAGACACCGAGGGCGCATCGCGAGACCAGACAACGCGCAGAAAGAATTCGGATTCTATTTGTCAACTTCGGTTTTTTCGCTGGGAAGCGAGAGAATCGATATGTCAATCCATCTCTATTTGTAGCACTTTTTTGCGCTCCGCGGTCTCCCCTGTAGGAAGAACAATAATCTCTCTAATTGACCCACTAGGGAGGCCAGTTCACGAAAAAATCACCAGACAGGCGCTCCCTTCGTGTGTTTTCGGTCCTGTTGTGATGATAGTAAGTACCACGAATCCACACGATAACACTGCACTATACTCTAAAGTGCTATCTGCACTCTATTTGCATAATTTAAAAAATATCTGGTAAATGTATTTAATTGAAATCAATAAGCCGTGCAGTTTGTTTTCCCTGCAAATCTTTGTTCCGTTTAATGAATTAACCACATAAAGTAATCAAAATAAAATGTCAATATCGAATTATTATTATTATTATTATTATTATTATTAATAATAATAATAATATCACTTCGATGGACACAACAGGCAAAAGTATTGCAACATTTTAACGCACATTAAATCGTTGTTTGGAGAGACAACCCCGTTTTATTTCAACATCCTTTAAAAGACGGAAATAACAGGATAAAACAGTGGCCTTTTAAGAACCGCGAGTATCTTCTTACCGTTACATTTCATGTCGCCGTGAATGTCATCTCTTGTGTCCAGCTTGCTCTTACTGTCATCTTGCTCCAGTTTTGGCCTGAAGCCGTCCGTTGCGACGTTCTCCAGTTTCGGCGTGTGGTGAGGCGACGACACGCTGGTGCTGTACGGCGCGCATGTGGCCAGCGGTTTGCTGTCCCCCAAAATGTCTTTGATGAGGAAGGACGAGGTGGCTGTCCTGGGGGCAGACCCGGCAGCGCCTAGCTGCTGCTGCGGTGAAAGCGGCAAACTCTGCTGCTGATTGTGAAGTTGGTGGTGATGCTGCAAGCTGTCTTGGAGCAGATGGGCTTCGGCGTGCTCCATGGTGACCGAAATGGGGGATGACGGAGCAGTTCCCACAGTGTCTATCTCCGAACATGGTGACGGGCTGCCCTGGCTCCTGAAATCCGCGCTCCGGCTGTCCCCCAGACGAAAATCTCCGTTCATCAGCACTGGGCTCCCACAGCCAGTAGTATTTGACAAAATAGTGTCTATTCCAAAACTCGATCCGCTGGACGCTTCCATTGTGAGGAAAAAAAAACCCAAAATACTTTTTTTTTTTCTTATTTTGCCCTCATTACGAATTTTAGAATGCCGAAGTTCCCCATTAAATAATAATTATTTAAAAAGAACACAATTCAACGGAGTAACACCGAAGAACCTGGTGGCCAGATTGTATTATGTTGTCTGTAATATTACGAGTGAAAAATGCATGAATAATATTGACCAAATAAATTGCACGAAACTGTTTCTCGCGCTGCTTTTCAGGTGGACTCTCCAGGAATGATGCTATTCGGTGTGGACTGGGGCACGCAGTGAGCCGATGTAGTCCAAGTCCTTTTGTTCTGTGTATTTAACTTTTTTGCTAAGTTGAGGTGTGGAGAGACTCTAAAGACCAACTGCTCGCCACCACGCTTCTATTTTGCCCGTAATCGTAACGTTGCTCTACAAAGACTTCCTACCATGACGTCAGAGCCCTTGCAAAGAGACTGATTTTCTCCTTTATTATAATGCGCCGCTAGTTTCACCCCCCCTCTCTTGTCATTGGCTTCAGCGTGACGCCGGCTACATTTAACCAATCAAGCAGCCGCTGCTTTATCTTGTCATTCTCCAGACAGCTATTGAACCTTGAATGCTCTTTTCCGCGCAACTTATGCCGCCGTCTTAAAAGTGCGGCTCCGAGAAAAGGAAAATATTATTTCACGAGCTTTTTAAATCGATAAAACAAGTGGCACACAAAGCAGAGTAAAACCATCATCTAAAAAAGTTGCATGTTCAAATTTTGCTTCAGATGAATTATATTCTATCCCGTCAAAATGTTTCGGAGATAAATTGTTTTTATTGCTTTCTTAAACTGTTTTAAAAACGTACTGATTAACAAATTAGGCTAAGCAAACTATAGATTTTGCTTCACAGCCGCATTTTTTTATTGCAGTAAGATCTTGGTTGTGGGAACTCGCAGATTCTCGAAAATGTTTTTGCTCTCTCTGTTGAGCGCATTTTGAAACGGAGTCTCCTCATATGCCAGCCTCGCGGCAATTTTGTGATATCATAGAAAGCGGCCAGACAGACCAAAGCGTCTCGTTGAATCTTGTATTCTTGTATTGATAGTGGCAGCGGCATTTTGTTGATTAACTACTGTGTCAGGCTAATTAGTGGAGTAATTACAAGATTATTATTACTGTAATTATAAGAAAAATAAAGTACAATAATGATATTTGAGAAGACAGAACAGGAATTTAAATGTAATTAAAATAATCTAAACATTTTCGTGAGTTCGTTCTCTTGATATTTCAACATTACGGAAGTATTAACCGACGTTAAAATCGTAAAGAAAGTTGATTAATGTATTTTTCCGTGTTGGATCATTGTGGCATGTGTTTAATATGGAGTGTTGCACTTCTGAGATCTTCTGCATCGCCATCAGGACGCGCGCTTTACATTAATATGCGTCTTCTCATTATTTTTGCCAGTGAAGATGTTCGCCGTCAGGATGTATACTGCGTCTCGGCCGTGGACGTGGTGTGATGACGCTTCCCTGAAAACCTCGCTCCTGGACCTTCTGAGAAATGCCGGGCCGTACGTAGGTTCGGTCGATACCGCGGGTCATTCACTGCACAGCACGAGCCTTTCAGAGTCGTGGTTTGTGTTATGGAATTTGTCGCGCTCTCTTTAATTACATGGCTATATATTGTCGTATATTTTTTGCTGAGTGAGAATCTTTAAAAAATATATATTTTCTACTATTGATAATAATAACAATAATAATTATTATCCATCATCTAACATTTTATAATAATTATAAGAAGAAGAATAACTTTATTATTCTTATTAAAGTTATTATTTTATTATTATTATTATTATTATTATTATTATTATTATTGTAGGTAACCACAATTACAGTATTATTGATCGACCCTGGGATTTTAGTTTCTTTAAAAAGATAGGCCTAACAGCTGTCTAAAAAGACAAAAAAGACCGTCTTCCGAATATTAATACAGCTTGTATATCAATGATTCAGATACTTCATTAATAATTTATAAAACATATTTTTATTCTGAGAAGAACTGAGGCGACTTAGGCTGAGAATTGATCATGTTTGCTCATAAATATTATCGACCCAGGAAAGTAGAGAAGTCACTGGGATCTTTTCAGTCTGACAACCAGATATCGACAAATCCGGTAAGCGCGGAGTGTTTTGGTTTTCATGAAACATTTAATTTGACACATTTAAAGATTTATATTGCATCGACTACAGTTTATTGTTTTTGCTTGCCCGTGATTTTGGCATAACCGCATCTTGACATAATAAATTTAAATGTAACACAATGACGCGAAATAAAGCAACTAAGTATCCTAAAGGCAATTCTGAACGTTTCTGCAGTGCTGGAGTTCATTTCGTCACCGCCAGAGCCTGTCAAATGTATACAGAACGCTAAATATTTATATCCCACACGCATGTGGCCAAGGTAATAATGAAACGCAAATATAAAACATATTTCAAAATAATAAAACACGGATGGACGCATTTTTATGAAATCGGCACATAACAGTATATTGATAAATTCCAGTTTCCAAATATTTCAATTAAATTGTTCAATTGATCGCATAATTTCTGGACAAAATGTTACATTAAATCTAAAAATACCCTGCGCTTTCCGATTTTTAAGATGCATATTATATGTGCTGCAATTTGCTAATTATGACTGGCCGGTTATTGAAAGACAACGCAGAACATTACGAGTCAGACCGCGGAATCCACGAGGATGTTAGTAGCCACAAGGCGGCGACAAAGTCATCAATGTCTTAGTGCAACATTGCGGGCACGTTTTCTGCAAAGTAATTATTTGTCAATGGCCAATAATTAAAGATGAAGGTACTGACTGTTAAGCAAGAACCTCATTTCTGATTCACATACACAGCAACTAGGCGGGCCGCGGTTGCATTTAAAGATGTTTGCTAAACAAAATCTTGTTTGGCAATTCAAGTTATGGATTAGCATTATTTTTAGCGTTATTGCTCTTTAAAAAAAATAAAAAATCACGCTTTTGTAATTACAGGCCAATGTTGTCATGGCTATTTTTCCGGAGATAAGCTGTAGAAATAACAAAAGCTGGACACGATTCATACATAATAAAATAACAACTTTAAACTTTAAACATAGTGGTGGTAAAACTTAAAAACAAACCTGCAAGCAATTTTTAAAGAAAGAGGCGCGCGACTCACAAAACAAAACAGTTTCACTCCTAAGTTAATTTTAGACTTTGTTTTACTTTTGTGTTTTAGGTAAAAAATCCATAAGTGATTAATTTTCCAGTGTTCGTTTTCGCTGTACATTGTTTTAAACAGATTTCGATTAGACGGAAATCAAAGCAATGGTTAAACACGCCAGTCAATGCTGTGAACGTAATTTAACATGTTAATTAACATTCAGCTAATTGAAAGAAGTCTTTGATGTAAAATCGATCGTGTTATTAGGTTTGCGGTTACAGCTGAAGAAAATTGAATGCGACCAGTTAAAGTATCACACCATTACTCCTTACCGATAGTCGATAATGGGACAGTGGCTTACCCTATATCGATTTTTTTTTCTATGTTGTCATTCAGATGCTAGATGCCGAAAGACCAAAACAAACGGAGTTAAACGATTTAAATTACGACGTAAGAGTAGACGGTGTAGAGCTGCAGTACAGTATTTTTTCACGTTATTAATGACAAAACAGGATACTTATCGGTGGGCTGACAGTGTAGGTCAGCTTTCTTTCGTAGATTTAGAAAAGAAGCGCATGACAGGCGAGTGAATCTCTGAAAATGGAAGCCGGCACTTACAAAGAATAAAGCAAAACAGCTGGCCTATTTCAGCCTGGGGGGGGGCCTGAAGAGTGGGTGGGAAGCTGAATACGGGAAAACCGAATCCTTCACAGCCACATAACAGCACAGGGATCGGTTCGATTTTTTGTCTTTTTTTTCCAAAAGCCAACAAAGAGAAATGATGGGAAACGAACAGGGCCTTGGAGAGCCGGATTTTAACAAGATTAATTGATTGGCATTGAGACCCAATCAGCCTTAAACAGCTACTAAATAAAGATGGTGTGCAGTTCCTACACTGCGCTCCTGGCGCAGTTAATAGAGAAAGAGGTGAAGGTGTGAGAGACCTTCTGATGGTGGTGATGCAGTGACCTCCTCATGGTGGTGATGCAGTGGTGATGCAGTGTGCAGCAGGGGAGGCTCTGCTGTGACCCCTCAGCTTCACCCATTGGAAACATGGGAAGAACATTCAAGACCATAATGTTGTGCAGTGCTTGCATTTGAAAGCCTCACACAGTTTTTTGGTTTCTAACACCTATACACTGTGCGAACACAATCAACTTCCCAGAGCTTCTCACCGAGCAGGGCCTGATGTCACCTCCGACCCCTAACCTCTGACCTTACCTTAAACGTATTGGTGCTATGACTCGGATTTTAAGTGCATAATTCATGCAATTCACAAAAGAACTGTATAAAACAAAACAACAGTAAATAACAGTCAGGCATGTAATCTCTGAACGGTTTTCACTGTCTAGTTGTGGCAACATATTTCATTCCCTTGTAACAACGACAATGTTCGCCGGAGAAGATACAAGCACCAGTCATTTCTCAATCCATAATTTGTGATTAAATCATCTGCTGTCATCTGCAGCCATACTTCATGAGTGCAGAAATCCACACGTACGTCACACAGGTGTTATCCAGAAGATTCCAATTTGACGAACTCACCTTGAATTATCCCTGTTTCTTGATTTTTTCTCTGTTTTCCTGGGTGGGCAAGCAGGGGTGCTTTATTTAGCTGTAATATGGACACATCTGCTTGCAAATCTCAAAGTAATTATGAATTCAGATTTATGGACGAGGTGTTTAAATCACCACAGGAGCCATTAAATCGCACTTAAAGACAGGCAGCATTTTCCTTCATGCGGAGCCTTTGCAAGAAGGCGTTCTTCTAACAAAGGGAAGGAGGAGAGCAGCTTGTCCCTGTTCTGGACGACACACGGCTTTCTGGGGTTGAAGGAACGCGGCTCTTAAACGAGGGCCTTGCGCCTGTGGCAGACGTTTCACTGTGTCGCCACCTATGATCCTGACTTCAACAGCCAGGTGGGAAAACATCCATTTTCTGCACAAGTGACAGTATTGGGGTCAATATACAACAGAGGCTTGAATCTAGAATCCCTGGATTCCTATACAGTAAATAATTATTTCTGAAATAAAAGCCCTAGGGATGAATCCCTCAAATTGTTCAGCACTATATATGTAGGTCACCATGTTGGCTGTGACAGGCAAGTAACCCAACCATCACTACGGCGGCCGCTGGTGTAGCCAGCTAGAGGATTTGCACTTGGATCACTGTCATGTAACCATTTGACCATCATTTACATGGTTCTGTATGGTTTCACAGCTGATTGAAATCATAAGAAACAAGATTAGATGATAAGAAGCTGGAAATCCACTGGGTGGGTGGGGGGGTCATTTTTAAGGTAAGTATGCAATAGGGGTATGGTATTATATTAAAGCTATTTATTAGAGCTGAGCAAAAAGTTGAGAAAAAATGTTGAATGGGTGTTTAAACTGAGAACAGATTGTTCATTGCGTGTGTTAATTCAGTTCTCCACAGATTTCTAGCGCAGAGACACAATTTTCACAATGTAGGTATAGTAATTCCTCCGAATGCATATAACCTGGTGATCCTGGTGATTAACAAAATTCATATCATTTTACGGAGATAGCTCGTTATATCACCATATTTTCTCTTACGTTTCCCTTGCCAATTTCCTGGAAGAGAATATACAAACTGCTATGGTGGACATGCATGAGATTTATGCCATATTCAGCAATAAACGATACTCCTAGACAGATAGGGGGCAATGTAGAGCGTTATAACCCTGAATTAAAAAAATCATTTACTAGTAATATTTTTCAGTAGACGTAAACAAGGCAGAGATTACCAGTACCACCCGAACATCGCTTTATAATTCCGAACGGCAGCAGTGGCCTGAGAGGATGAGAGGGTGTAATGTAATGTCCTCCTCCCTGATTATGGGTAATTATCACCCGCTCCGACGTGTAAGCAGCCCCCTCAGTTTCAGTGAAACAGCACAGACTGAGTGCTCGCCACCAGGATGCACGGATACAAGCATAACCGCTGCAATCGTGCGTTGATCAGGCACAGCCTGATGCAGTAGCCTGATCCTGCATTAGCCACTGCTACAGGCGCTGCTCGCCCGCATCTCGGAGCGTTTACCGGTATCGCCGCCCCGGCAAGTGCGCGCCACCCTCCCGCTGGCCGCCACCAATCCCGCTACATGATTAAATGACTTTTTGCAAAGTGACCTTAATAAGTGACCGTTTTTTTCCTTATGTACCTGGAAGTCCCTCGAACGCGAGTGTCTGAATGTACTTTGAAAAATGGCAGTCTGTTTTGGACTATGAATCATAATCTCTTTTGGTTGTGTCCCTTACACTGTGGTTTGATGGACTGTAATTAGAAAAACATTTTGTGCTTTTGCCAACGGTTTACTCGTTAACAAAATGTCTACTGAATACTTGAGACAACTACTCTAATTGGGTTTAAATGTTGAGATGTTTAATCACGTTTGTAATGATCCAAATACAATTTTCACTACTTTATATGGACCATGAAGCCATGAAAGTGAACCAGCGATCCCTGATCACATGATCAGTGAGTGTCCTGCGTGTCTGGGCGTGACGAGACGGTTGGCGCGTCTCCATATTTTCCACGACATCATATGTTTAAGGAGTACCAGATTACACCATCCAAACTATTTACAAATTACCTGTCATTTACTAAATATGTATAACAAGGAATTGTTATGTGAGCAAAAAATTCAACATGGTATCACAGTGAAGAGTTTCATTATATTAAAGGTTGTGGCTTTGAGTGGAATATGACATTTAGAACTGGCCTTTGAAAATCACTGCCTTGAGAAGACTCTCTCGCTGACTGAATTTACACTCTGTAATAAAATACATGACATTCAAAATTTAATATCAAGCGTAACATTATTAATCTTAAACAGACTAGGAAAAAGGATATTAAAACCAAAAAAGAGAAAGTAATTGGCACTGTGTGGATATTTGGAATATATAACGTGCTTTAGCTGTATATATGAACAAAAGTGCCAGGCTCCTGTGGGTGACTGTAGTGATGTACGTATATGTGTCTGAGTCTCTGTGTGAATATATAATTACACACACATACATATTTGTATGTATGAGTCTAAGTATGTATGTATGTATGCAAGTATATAGACTCACAGTTTAATAAATGCATTCGTATTTTACTCGCTTACCCTGGTCAGGGTTACATATATAATCTATACACATCATATATATATTGTATACATACACACATATGAAGATACATGTCCGTATGTACATACATATGTATATCTATATATAGATGTAGATGTAGATATAGATATAGATAGGTATGCTTTTTAAGCATTCTGCATCCTTCGACCTTTATTTGCAGATCTACCTCCCAGACGTCTGACCGCAGTCAGCACTGCTCAAGGAGCTGAGAGCACATTGATTTTGCCCCTCCGTCGGCAGAGCAGCCCTGAGACGGCTATTATAACCGGGGGTGAGGTCTACATAATCACTTAATTACCAAAGCTGTCAGTCAAGTGGCACGGCCCGGGCCATGGTCGTGGCTGCCAGGAGCGTTCCACTGCCACGCTTGCCCCATGATTGATCCGTACTGATGGCGCCACAAAACAATTAGGGCCGGATCTCCTGACGTGTGATTCCGCACCGGGCCCCGCCTCGGCGACGTAATCGCCAGATTAAGAGGTGCTCCATGCCGCTCCCCATTACCCAAGGCCCAGGCAATGGGGCAGAAAAGTACAAAGGGGTGAAAAACAGAGAAGACAGGGGGCTGATGGTGCAGGAGGGAGCAGGAGGGGAGGGGAGAGGCCCCAGGACATGTGAGCCGCCTGCCAGTCCAGCCTGTCCATGCCAGCGGTCAACGGACTCCAGGACATGTCAGGCGGCCATGAGGGGCCCGCTCTCGGCAGCGTGCGGCAATTGCAATCGTGGGTTTGAAATAAGCCCCCCCCCCTTAGAAACCACAGCTTCCACTCGGAAAAGCAGCCAAAGGATCCCATGTTTACCCATCCGTCGCTTAACGTTCCATGAGCGACACAAATGGAATTCGAATTCTCCCCGCGTTTTTTTTTTTCTCTTCTCCATCTGAAGGAAGCTGAAAACGATCCTGATTTGTGTACGACGTAGTACGGGCATTACAATGCAGTGTTTGCTGATGGGATGATAAATGTTTAAAGAGCTGCTATCAGTGTGTAGCTTTCTACATCTCCATCTCCTAAAGCCTATTTAGACTCCACTGTAGGAAAACATTAAAAAGACTCAATAATGTGCTTTTATCTCAAAGAAAAACACAGGCGGGCCTGGTGTTCTTGCATTTAAATAGGGATTGCTGCATGTAATCTTGAAGGAAAATGTTTGCATTCGTACATAGAGAACTGATGAAATGTGATTAGGGCCTAATTGATTTTTTTTTTTGATCTCGGAATACAATTGAATTTTTTAATCTTCACCATCAAAAGAAGCGTGAATCTTCAGCACGATTGACCAGGGATTAAGTCACACCAACCGTTTGTACTGGAAGTCAACAGTCTAAATCTTATTTATATATCCGTCTGGAACTCACCTATTTTATTTCCTGTTATTAATAAACACAATTTCGAATGTGGAGCTGTATAAGACGGGCATTGAGAAAAGGCAAACATTAACTTGCCTTAATTTAAAGCAAAATGGGACAAGGCTGTAACGTGAAAGTGTGTGTGAGATTAATCAGGCACCGTGATACAAAACGCATGAGTGCTGCACACAAACATCTTAAAGGAAAAAAACTAATTATAATTTCCTGTAAAAATAATTACAGAGTAGAGAACACTACTTCAAAGCTTTTTTCGTCAATACATACATATTCTTATGTAGGTTGCATTTCATTAAAATTAGGCGCTTTCTTATGAACTTGTTTTTAAATTGTCTCCTATAAACGGCAAACCTGACGTGATACAATAATCTTGCGCTGCTGTTCTGACAGTAGCGTCATTTTGTTTCTTTAATTCCCTTTTATGGCTGAATTTTTTGGTGTTGTGACAAGGCAGGATAGCGGCGCGTCATGGACGGGCGGCCCGGCGCACAGGCGGCAGAGGGCGCGGACCGCTCCGGTGCTCGCGGACGCAGTGCGCGCGGAGCCGCACGCATCGGGGCACGCCACGCGAACCGCGCGAGCAAGCGGCGCGCGAGCTGGGAGCGCGCCTAAAAGGGCCGCGGCGGCGGCGGCTGGAAGAGACGCGGCGGTTTAATGAGCTTCCCGCTCCCCCGCCCAGAAACGGGCGCGGCTACGAATAAGGTGAAGCGCCTCTTCCTTTAGCGAGCGAAAGAATAAAGGTGAAGTGATCAACTGGCAAAGAGAGAAAGAAAGCAGGCGATGATTAAATGATCAAAAGCTGGCGGAGCGAATTCGGTGTCACTGTCAGCCGCACTCATCTGCCCACAAGTGAAAGTCAGGTTTCAAGCACAGTGTAATTATAGCTGTGCTTGTCAGTCTGACATTAATGCAGCCAGAGGAAATTTCCTAATTGGCCTCAGAGGAGAGAGTGAACCAGAAAATATATTAACATTTTAAAAAAGCATATTTTGCCTAATCCTTTCACTTTCCAACAATATTTGAGGACCAAAATGCCCGGGGCATTCGAATTTAAATGAGCAATTTTGTTTTTGAAGGAAACGGCCAATGAGACAGAAAATAGACTAAAGGGAAATGATTAGTGCATGAGAGATACTGACAGGCTGGGCTTGCTGACTGGCTGGCCTGTCACTAGGCGTCTGTATTCCTCAGCTCCACGCTATGAGCTAAGTTGATAACATGAAAAGACCCATAAACGTACAGCCAGAAGTCAAAGCCTATTATCTCGAAATTTCAAACGTGGCGGGGGAGGAAGAGAAAGAAAGGAAGCCCTTATTTTTGAATGTGCCGGTTAAAAAAAAAGAGATTCGGACCCAGGGAAGTGTAACAGACCATTATGAGACGTAAATGTGCAACGGCCCTGCCAGGAAGTGTGCGTGGGGGGTCGATCACGACATGGCCTTGAAACACAGACCCACGGAAAATCGCCGAGGGATGGGGCGGGGGGGGGGGTGTGATGTCATGAACGGCCGTGTTGATGTGATATGACCGCATCAGGGAAACACAGCTAAGTGCAGTCAGGGAGTGTTAGGCGAACTCCTTGTGACAGAGCAGCTGAGGCAAGCAGAGCCTCTGGCCCGCACTGCGGGACGAGCCACTCGGTCTGGACGGTTCGCCCTTTTGAAGAAAAACAGAGGACGGAGCCCCAGAAGCTATCCCAGTCGCCACCGGGGCCCCGCGCTGGATCCCTGGAGACAATGGAGGACACAGCAAGGCATTTAACAAAGGTATTGTGCATTTACTGAAGCATATCTCCAAACATTGTGGGATAGTCACGCCTCAAGAAGAACGCTGCTGCCCCCTTCCTCCCACCGCTACTGGCCTTGTTTCGTACTTCTGGCCATCGCATTGCCCGCCTGAAATGTTTAATTAGGCCTTTGATGGACGTTTGCCACAAAAAACAGGGTTTCTGCCCCAAACACTCACAGCTCAGCGTGAGCCGGGCTGAGACGGGGGAGACTTTCCACGCTGACTACCCGTCAGGCGAGGCGTCAGTCACTTCCCCAGGAGCCCTGCCGAATTCAAAGGCAGGTGTGAGGCCTCCTCTGCCCGACAGGGAAGAGAATCGCACGAAAGGTTCAATTAGAGGCTGGACTGGTGTAAAAACACCGGAGCAGACAAAGCAAGACTAGCTTGTTCAAGAAAAGCAAAGATATAAAACTACTTTACACTATAATGCATCCGTTCAATCTGAAGACACATCACTCCTCCTTAGAAAATGCTTTGTTGAGCTAGATAATTAGCCCTAGAGAGAAAAGAATCATGTTTATGGCTTTAAATATAATGGGAAAAACCATAAAACTACTAAATCAACAATTACAGGATTCTAAACGACGAGCTAGCTAAAGCCACGGATGATGTTGACCGGTACATTAGCATAACTATACAACATGCATACATTTTCTGATCATGTGATGTAATTTTAGCTAATTATATTAGTGTTAACTACATACTTAACTAGGGGTAACAGTTTTAGCTGCGTCCAGCCACAGGGCTGATATAAAGGAATTCAGAAATTACCTTCTTAGTCTACTCAACATGTATCACTATAAGTCATAAGAGTTAGCAAAAAACAAGATCTAGCCCCTTTGTTCCATATCTTGACTGGAGTAAACTTTTAGACTTGAATTGTTGATGACTCGCCTCTCCTCAGACGTCCAAGGTCCAGAGTCTCTTATCTCAGTAGCTAATTACGAATTTCCCTTTACTTGACATCATCATTTGCATAAATGCTAAAATAACTTTAGAGAAGCTGCACAATTTTATAGTTAAGTTGTGCACAGGGACATGACACACACTGTATCTACTGTGTTTTGTTTTACAATATGTACATTAAAATATCGTACATACATATGTAAATATATGTACATTTATATTTCATATACACCTGCGTGTATATATTTACACATATATTCAGTACTAGTCAAAAAATACAAGGAAACTTGCTGAAAACCCATGTTGTGCATTAATTATTTGCAAATGAGAACACATTAGAATGTGTAAAACACAAAGAGCGCCAAATTATCCTTCAAGAAAACTGAAAATTGTCTGAAAATCTTGGAATTCTCGAAATAGCCACCATTTGCCTTGATAACAGTTTCACAAACACAAGGCACTGGGCTGACAAGCCTGTGCAGGAATCACCTGACATGTCTTCGCAGCTCTTCGGCGGTTCCCCCAGATGTAGCGCGTCGGTGGTGCTTTCCTTTGACTCTTCTGTCCAGTTTGTCTCCAACAACTTCTAAGCAACTGAGGTGTGGAGACCCAGCAGGCCAGGTCATTAGCTTGAGAAGTCCCTCACCTTACTTCTTCACCTGATGGTTTGTGAGGTGTGTTATGGGATGTTATTTTGCTGAAGAATGAGGGACAATCCACGTTAATCCTGATGGAGTGGCGTGCCCTTGAGACAAGCTACAATATCCATGACAGTTAAGATTGCGATGGGTTGGAAAATGGTCACTAACTCTGTGACCAACAAAACAACCTGAGACCATGACATTGCCTCCTTAATGCATGACACTGGGAAATACAAACACCAAACTCTGTGGTCACCCATATTTTGACTCGTTAGATCATAAAACCAACGTCCGTTCCTGTTAATAGGCCTGTGGATACAGTTCTACACTAAAGTATAGATGATTATAGTTTCAAGCAGGTGTAGTCAAAATGGACATTTAAGAGTTTGACAGTTTTTTGCAAGGTATTTCTAAACCAGCTGGCCCTAAAGTTCTGAGCGATGACTTCATACGCAGCCATATCGGAGAGGCTGGGATGTCTGCTGAAGGTGAGACTATCAGAAACCAAAGGGAGAAAATAACTTTTGGAGCTTGACGAAAACTAAAACAGAAAAATCAATTTCACACAGTCCCAAAAGATGGCAGATACCATCCCAGTTCTCTTAGCTGGAGCCGTTACCCAGCGGGGAGACCGGGTCAGTAACGGCGTGTTAATATTTAAGCTACTACCCTTAATCTGTGTTTTTCAGTAACACCTTGTTCCCCTTTTGTTTTTAGCACATTCGGTAGCGGAGTTTGTTAGCGTTCCAGAAAAACAGACAACATCGTTAGCGTGCTACGGCTAGCGGGAGGCCCAGGGTAATGACGGAAAGGCCAGGCTGCAAGGCAGTGTTAGGGAGGCGGGGGCCCGCCTTCTGGCGACGCGGCATTCTCTGGGTTTCAGGGTTCTGCCCAGTGGGGACAAGAGGCAGCGCACGATTCCCCCCATCACTGCACTGGCCCTTTTGTCAGTAATTCGTGATAAGTGTTGGTGACATCCACACAGGGATCTGGCCACAGGTCCGCGCACCGCCTAATTGGTAGCGTTGGGCCTTATCAACAGCAGTTTTTCGCAGACCTTTGACAGACACCGATACAAAAATCATTGCTCACTTGTCAATTCAAGGGACCATTAAAACGGCCCATTTCCATTTTAATTGGGACTTCCTCCCCTTTCAGGTGGAACAGCAAGACAGACAATGCACTACCGTGCTGAGCGCCAAGCCTGTAAATAGCCAGAGATAATCCTATGTAGGTCAATTCCGCTGGTTAGCTCTGTGACTGAGATACAAATAAGGGCTGCAAACATGTGCGTTTAGTTTAAAGATTTCTAGGAGTGCCCAGGGACTCCATGATCAGCATCAAATAAGCTGCGATCTGTGCCGCGAAGCTCCAAATTAAGAAGGACCTCCTGGGTTTAAGATGTTTCTGCCGGGAGCACGCTGCGGTCGTAATCAATCACCTCAAGTGACCCGGCCCACGGACAGTGCATGCGGATTGTTCCGGTCTCATGGGGTGGGTGGGGGGGGGAATCGTGGGGGGAAGGGGCGGAGCTTCCCGGCCAGCCTGGGCACGCCTATCGCACCGGTGAGGCCGACGTGTTGCTGCGGCAACTCGCTAGCTATCTCCGAGAGGGCCCGGAGGAAAAGACTCTACACCGTTTTTCTGCTGATAGCCATGGATGCAATTCCCTCCCCATAAGGACGCACGGGTGAGTCCTATTAAAATGCCACTAGCAGGGCAGCACTTAGCTGGAAATATACCTCAGTCCCAAACTATGGCAAGAAAAAGCAGGGGTGACCTCCTTTTGCTGAAATCTGCCCATCGGATCATGGCGAAACAATGCTTCTGACATAAACACAGACATCAACACAACATTGATAAAAGGAGCCATTTTTTAAGTCTAATAGGGAGAAGGGAAGAAGCCATGATGCGTTTCTTTTTTGTACATAAAACGCTTGTGTGCACACTGAGTTTTCCAGTCGGCATTACTCTGCGGGAAAGCCGATGTTGTGTTTTCCCGCTGTTCTAATCGCTGTCAGAAAGGATTTGAGGCAGCGCCCGTGTGGGTAGTGTGTACCATTTGTGGAAGGATTCATTTGACCTCATTATACCGCAATAAAGCAGAAATCCACTTTGTTAAATATCACTGCTTAGCTCACACTTCGCGTCAGATCATGCCAGGGACTGCACTGAAAGATCATTCCAGCGGGAGGGGTTAAAGAACCGCCCCGGGGGGGGGGGGGGGCGGGGGGGGGGCCCCGCCGGGGGGGGGGGGGGGGGGGGGGGGGGGGGGGGGGGGGGGGGGGG
>JAODKC010000047.1:2580066-2592470 GCA_026777985.1 Mormyrops attenuatus | reverse complement strand
CTCTCATCCCCCCTCCCATTATTTTGCCAATCAGGTGTCGGCGAGGTCTGTTTCCGCAGACCTTATTTATGCTGCGCCCATCCTTCGGTGTTGTCTTGGGGATCTTGAGAGACTACTAAATCTTTGGAATCGCTCTCTCGGCGCCAGGCAAACGTCGCAGCCGCACTCGTGCTCGAATAATCACTCACGCGGCGGCCGAGGCAGCGTGACGCTTTGAGATCCACATCATTATGCTTTTCTATTATTATGGCAATTTCTCAGAACAAAGGATGGTGGGCCGGCCGCATGAGGGATGGATGAAGCATGGCACGCGTGCGAAATCTGCCGCCACACTCACGCTCACGTGTGTCTGCACGCCCCTGGTTCTGCATGTCCAGGATGAAATTCATCGTTGCACGTTCATACAAAAAGGGATATGATTTAGTCATGCCTTTTAAACAAATTTAATGCTGTTTCCCCGTTGCTTATTAAAAGCTCGACATTTATATGCATTTATACTTAATTATGATAATTTGGCATTTTAGCTGCATCGCTGGTAGCAGAGTCTGAGTCTCCTAGTCCGAAATAATAACATATTCATGTATTCTGTGGGAGCGGCGTCCGTGGCCATGGCAAGAGAACATCGATGATGCCGTCTGACAGCCGGGCCTGGACACAGTTTGCCAGAAGATGGAGAGAGAGAGAAAATTAAAAATAAAAACGCACGGATGATGGGTGTTTGTGGGCTTTCCCTCCATTTCACCCCCCTTTTTTGTCTCCTTTACGTTCCGTAAACGTCACGTCTGCCCCTTGCAGCCTGGGTTGGGTGTGTGTGCATGTGCGCGCGCCTGTGTGTGTGTGTGTCTGTGGATTAGCTGGGGGTGGCGGGAGGGATCACAGGAGTGTTTCGGGGGGCAGATTAGTGCCTCACTGCTACGACTGTATCAGCACCAGGATTACCGTGGCAACAGCTGTGCCGGCTGTCCCCTGACTGAGAGGAATCACAAGTATTATCACCCAGGTCATTAAAGCAGGTTCATAGATGGCAGAGTGTCTCCAATCAATTTCTCCCCGGATAACATGGAACCAGCTGGACCCCCTCCATGAGAACTTGACTTAATTGGCCGGTAAGTGGGAGGGGGAGGCAGCGGGCCGCTTGATCAAATGGAGGGGCCCCGGGCAGCCATTACAGGCTGCAAGGCAGTGAAGGGGGGGGCGTGCCGGGTCGGGCCTTTGGAAGGAGCCCCTGAGCCGGTCCGCGGCTGAGCGTGGCGGTGAAAAATGGCGGCCCATGCGGCACGAGGAGGGAGGGAGTATCCAGGTCATCCTTTAGCGGGGAGAGATATGGCCATTCATCATGTCTGTGGCCTCATTTCTGTCGCGGCGATGGCGGCAGGCGCCACTACCGGCCCACGCTACATGGCCCCCTCTTCATTACGGCACGCGTCGGCACTGCGTCAAAAAAACATTTTTCGCGGGGCCTCCATCCATCTTGTGCTGGGGATTATCCCTGCCTCACCATCGTCCCCCCACAAGATTTATTCCCCTTTGCCCCCACAAGAGAGTGGCGGAACGCAAGCCGTGCAGGCAGGTTCTGCGAGCGGGGTGCTCATGTATCCCGCGGTGGGTCATTCTTTCCAGGGACGTTGGACCATCCGGGGGCAGAATGTTGCTCTGGGAACTATGGGGTCATGGTGGTGTCTCCAGCCTGGATCAAGGAACGTCCTGCTGGTGCCTGATCCGGGTATCAGAATCGACTGGCTGCCAGTGGCTGAAACAGTTCAGAGGCCCGTGTATATATTAGTGTATATATACACACTTAGTGGCCACTTTATTAGGTACACCTGACTGTTAATGCAAAGAGCCTGTTCCTCCAATTAGCCAATCAGGATACAGCATGCAATCTGGGACTGGAGGTTCTGTTTCGTGAGGCATGGGAATGACCTGAAATGGGCTGTGAGCGTTGGTACCGGGCCTGGTGATCCCAGCATCTCTGAAACAGCGGCAGCTCGTTTATGTGCGAGATCAGAGGAGAATGGCCAGGTTCGTTAAAGCTAATATACCTATAGGCAGAGGGAGAAAGCCGTCTTAGCTGGCCTTTCTTAGCTCCCGACAGTCCGGTGCTAAAATTAATTTGCTTTATTATTTTATGAATGACAGCTCAGCTGCTGAGAATGGTAAAAAATAAAAGAATGGTAGGGCTTATTGCCTTTAAAAAAGATCTATTTATATAGCAGGACATAAGGCACACAGGTTCACATTCTGTGAAACATGTAGCAGCACATTGCCCCCTTCTCACATCCCATCAAGTACAACCTACTGGGCATGAGTCCGTAGTCTTAACCGCTGCCCCCCCTAGTGTCCAAGTATCCAGGGCAGTGAGATAAACATGTCCACTTCCTTGCAAAATTCCCTTCCCCAATCAAGTTCTCTACAAAATTCAGCATACCGAGGACCTGTCTGCTGTCCCCACTACTGCAGCCCAGGCATTAATCCTGGGGGGGGGACCCACCTGCAAGGAGGCAGCGATGCCTCCGTAATTCTGGAAAATGAGCAGTCCTCCTGGGGGCCCGCATGGCGACTGGGTACCGCGCTGAGCGGGGATAGCCGTGTCGCGGCCATTCATAATGTCATTAACATAAAGGCAATTAAATGAGTTTTTAACCTCCAACCTTGGATTGTTATTAATGAACATTAGAAGGCAGGGAAAAACACAGGAGATGAAGCTTGTAATTATCTCAGCGCTGGGCCCTGATATGGGTCCTAACAGTAAAGCAAAACAAATGATTATTGGGAATGTTTTCAGCCGCGGGCGCCCCCAGGGCCCCTTCGGCCTGTTTAATCGCGTGACGCTGCACCACGAGAGCTAATTAGACGGCTATGCGCCGTCAGTGGGTATCGGCCGCTAACGCCACGCACCGCCGGCATCCTCCGAAAGCAAATGTGGGTTTTCCACAGACTGTCAGGCCGCTATTAACTGGGGGTGGGGGTTTCAAGGGAGCGAAATGGAGGACAGTCCCCGCGGCAAGGTGCGTGGGCTCCAATTGCGATCACTTTGGGCCGGGGGGGCGGGGAGGAGAGGCTGGCGAGTGTGGAGCTCGAGGACAGGGCGTCGGTTTGGGGTCGTATCATGAGACGCAGCCCCTCTAGTCCAACATCACTAGCAGACATCCGTCTGGCATGGAGGTGCACTCACAAGCAGCTCATCACTGAGAACCTCTTAAAGTACCTGACATGTGAGAGAGGCCCCTGACTTTTGTGCCCATCAGTGAGCAAGGGAAAGTTTAGCTTGTCTGAGCTACAACTTACAGACTTATGGCAGCACAAACGACAAGCGAACAGGCAATCGAACAGGCTAGAAAAGGCGTGACCAATCGGGCAATAAAACAGCTGACTAAGCGAGTAAAGAAACAGGCGACGGAACGGGCGACTAAAAGTCTGAGCAAACAGCTTCCAAGCATCCCCACCAATTCCAGCGCATTGCTGTTTTTTTCCTCTTTTTTTCTTACTTCCCTGCCTCTTGCTCCCTTGACGATACGGGCTTGGGGTCAAAGGTCGATGTCACCGCATACACGGGGTCCACGAACGGCTCATTAGCAGGCTGGCTGCCTCGCTGGAGACACGGCGCGTCAGAGAGGGGGGCCGGAGCTACCCACACCCAGTTTGTTTAGGGCCCCTTTGGGGACTCCTTCATTATCCCTGTGCCATGTTCCTACCTCATGTTTAATTAATAATTAACTCACATGAACGGCTTGTTTATATACACACTGCGCGCGTGCACAAACAGGCAGGCCTCACTGTGCACCACACCATATCTACGCATTATAATACTGCAGCTGGCAGATCATCAGGAAACAAGCATGTTTTCTTCAGAATTTACTTAGTCTGAGCCCTTAATTGAACCTGATTTGAGCCTCAGAATTCAGAAGGCAGAAATAAAAACTAATATAGACTTCAAAGCATAATTTTAAAAAAGTGTGATTCTTCATACTTTTCAAAATCACACAAGAAAACAAGATTTTTCTCTGTTCTTTTGAAAATAACACCACAAAGCACAGTTCTACCCCAAACTCCACACTATTGAGGGTGATTTTTCGCCATATTTTTATTCTCCACACAACAGAGTGTGATTCTCTCCTGCCCCTTCCCCACCTTCGCTACCGTGTGGGGAGCGTACTGGCGCAGAATGGCTGCCGTCACATCATCCGGCTGGGTGCTACACAGCGGTGGTGGTTGAAGGCGGCTCCCCATTGGTTCTGTACAGTGTGCTGGGTGTCTCGAAAAGTGCTATATCAATGTAACATTCATTCGTTCATTCATTTTCATCATATTTTAAAATTCAACACTACAGAGTGTGATTTTGTAAAGTATCTCCTATCACTAATCAAGCTGTCAAAGGCAACATAATCTAATGTAGGGCGTTCATTTGTGCTTCCCGTGAAACAGAGTTAAAATAAAGTCTGGTAAAGACAAACCAGGAAGGCCTCAGTCTCTGTTTGAATCTCCTTGTTTGTTTGTCTTTTGTTTTATTCCTTTCTCCTTTTTTTT
Organism: Mormyrops attenuatus; assembly: GCA_026777985.1. Taxonomy (NCBI): domain Eukaryota; kingdom Metazoa; phylum Chordata; class Actinopteri; order Osteoglossiformes; family Mormyridae; genus Mormyrops; species Mormyrops attenuatus. The sequence goes on along the minus strand of JAODKC010000047.1, from coordinate 2,587,943 downwards.
TTTAGGTGGGGGGGAAACGCAACGTAAGGCAACTCTTCGACCGCGGGACGTTTGCCGGGGTGCAGAAGCGAGCCTCCCGCGTCCTCACACAAGCCAAGCCTGAAGGGCTGCTTAAGATGCAGCTATTCAAATGAGGGAATTAAGAAAAGTGAAAGTCTCATCCACGGATGTGCGCATGGGAGAATAAAACAAAAGATAATAACAGGAAGGAAGGAGGGAAGGAGGGAAGGGAAGTGAATTATCTCAGCCTGGCACCTCTTATAGGGAACAGAAGCCGGCAAGGGAGGACGACACCGGATAAATGTGTCTGTGACGAGGTCAACCGCCAGGAAAAGCCGCTCTGACCCTCAGAGCAGCTTGACAACATTGCCTACTGGGAGTCGGAGGAGGGGCCCCCAGTTGGCCATACAGAGCAGCCCCCACTCAATTAAGCCAAATCTTTAACTGTTTAATTGCTACATACAACGATCTGTTATGGTATTGTGGCAAAACCATGATCACACACTACACTCCAACGGTTTATCTTCCCTTTACCTCTGTGCCGAAACATGTACCGCATGGGCTGGACCTGTCAGTTTCCGGGCGCGTGGATAATTGCTTTGATTTTATTGCGAATTCTGCGTAGTCGCAACTTCAGCATTAGCAGGCGGCACGCTCAGGGGTCTTAATTGAGTGTCTTAGGTGATTAATGGTCAGAGGTTAAAGTGCGGCTCTAGAACATTCCTGCACAGCTGGGCAGGCCCCTGTGCCGCACAGCCGTCTCTCGGGGGTCACTTATTCCTTACTGTAAGCTCAGCATTTCAGCACTGCTGAGAGATGCCGGTGCCGGTAATCCCCAGTGTCCGAGTGCCCCCGCAGGTGCCCCGCCAGTTCCTTCGGACATGGGTCAGAAAGATCCAGACTTTCTCCCACCTCCACTGCCCACCCCTGTGCCCCGAGGGTAACCTTTCAGGGAGGATTTATGCAGGGGGGGGCGGTGACCCCGTAAGTCGGCTCGGAATCCGTCGTCAAGGTTTGGACAACCGGCACGCATCCCGTCCAAAGGCAAGGCCGCAGCCGCCGCATCACTAATTCGATGCTAAGCCCCCCCACGCTCGAAGGCAGTCCCCTGACCTCAGCTGCCTCCCCAGACTAGTTCAGTCAGTGTTAGTCAGTGTGGGGGGATGGTTAAGGTGATCTGGCCGGTAAAGGGAGAATACACCACAAAGGCGTGTGTCAGGCTGGCGGGCGGGATGGACAAGGGACGGGAATAAATACGGAGGGGGGTCTGTGCCATGGATTTCCTCAGAGCGACAGATTCCAAAAACACGAGTACCTGGCCGCCTTTCCGAGCAGTGATCTGATTCGCAGGGGGATCTGAGGTCTCCTCCAGGGTTAGAAGCTTGTAAACTTTAATAGCATCATATGGGGGGGGGGGCACTCCAGCGACCCCCCCACGCGATAATGTCATAAGGACAGTCTGAGTCCCCCGGTCGGGCCTTCAGCGCCTGCTGCCTCTCCAACCCCCCAACACCCCCCCCCATAAACCCTGCTCACATGCTATACCGCAGTGCCCCAGCAGGCCGGCTACTTGCCCCGCAGATCAGTGCCTGGCATAAACTGACATGCCCCTTCAGTCAGGCCCCAAGATGATGGAAGGGAAGCAGGATGCTAATTAATCTGGGGGCTAACCACTTGATTGTCCTCCAACCAATCAGCAGTGAGCGGGGGGGGGTGCCAGTCCAACCCCGCCCCCTTCGCATTACAGAAGAGTCACACTTACAGACAGTGTGTGCAGGCATATCAATCTGCAGGCCGCCCGTCTGCAACCCGATTCCACCACAGAGCCCCGACGCCACCGCCCGTGGCCCCACACTGCTGCCTCATGACCACCCACCAAACCACAGCGCTACCTCTCGACCACCCGTGGGCCCGCACCTCTGCCTCACGACCGCCCGCGGGCCCGCACCTCTGCCTCACGACCGCCCACGGGCCCGCACCTCTGCCTCACGACCACCTGCGGCCTCACACCGCTGCCTCATGACCACCCGCCACACTACAGTGCTGCCTCACGACTGCCCTCCACACTGCAGCACTGCCTCGTGACCACCCGCAGCTGTCTGCACCACCACGTCTCATAGGAATGTGATGACCCTGGTATTAGAGGCCGCTGGCAGGCTTTATGGCTTCTTTAACCCCCCCTCCCTGGATATTGAATGGGTGCGTCAGCGTCCATCAGTCTCAGCAGACGAGGGTGATTCCCCAATATGGACCTCGGGTTCAGGCGAGCCACCCGACGGTTCACAGAACCTGCCAGGTAAGTCTGTTACGGGCTGCTCATGCCTGACGCATTTCTGGTAACTATATAAATGTTTCAAGGTTGGAATCTGCGAGTTGGAGTCTGTGGCATCATGTGAGATGAATGAGCTTCTTTTAAGGGGGGGTACTGTGTTCAGCCCTGTGCTCCCCATCACCTCCATCTTCTGCACCTTCATTGGCCTGCATCGACAGGCGAGTTTTCCCTGGCCATGCCCCGATTGCAACCACCTGTGCGCTCCGCGCCGCTCAGCTACAGCAGTTAAAAAGTGCGTTTGGCTTAAAAAAGTGCACCATATCGGTTAAACACCCTCAAAGGCAATAATTTGAAAGAAGCGATTCTCTAACTGTTTCCTGCCTGGCAAAAAAATAACAATGAAGAGATCACACAGGGACCTTAATTGACATGTGAAGGTATATTCAACAGTAAGCCTGGGAAAAACATGAAAAACATCCCTCTTTAAATAATGATTTGCTGTTTTTATTGAGGGCTCCATACCCTATAAGAGGAATCCCCTTGGTATTTATATGTGTTTTCTACCCCGACATGAGTGGTATCTGCATGCAGGCACACTGCGATCCCCCTTTGGCAGTGCAACGCACTGTCTTTGTGCAGGTGGGGTTTGCTCCCCGATAACGCACGCTCTTTTTGGGATTTCCACTGAGTTTCTGCTGTTCTGACACTTCTGTAAACGGCGTGGAAGCCTTGGCGGGGACCGCGAATATGCCTGAAATGCGCCACAGAATTAATGGGCGGTGCGTCGGTGACGCGTGTTGCTTCACGACCTGGAGAACCGTGGGGTCGGCGAGTAGAGATGGCGGGGCAGGTTTCCGGTGGCGGGTCGCGAACCTGCACACCACCCGTGCCGCGACGCGAAAGATCATCATGAGAGAACCAGGCGCAGAAAAGTTCCAGCTACAGTAACAGTCGCTGAGTGATTCTCTGGGAACGTCGCCCATTCCGTCCTCGCAGGTCCCTCTTCCGGATTCAAGGCTGACGGATTATGGTGGGGGGAACCACAGGCTCGATTTGCATGGAGGGGCAGAGACGGGCACAGGCTTAATAATATCACGACTTTGGAGAGGATAAGAGAAAAGTAAAATAAAGCCTCCAGCCCACAGGTAGGGCTAATTAACCAAGATTCGAGCACCCATGGGATTGTGAGGCAGGGGAGTATGCTTAAATCTGATATTCCCCGGAGTCCATCTTCAAAGCCGTAATTCTGGATATCAAGGCGGCATTAGAATTAACCATAATGAAAGAAGTAACAGGCTGCCCTGTCTGGGCCGAGCTGTCGAGGGTCTGATCTGCATAATGCGGCAGGCAAGCGGGCGGGCAGACGGCGGAGATGCCAGGGAAATGTTTAACCGCAAAGAAAACAGCCCGGCATAATGTGAGGACGTAACCACGGCCATGTTAATTACAATGAAAATAGCGACGGCCAAGACTCGGGCAGGCATAAGAAGTGGGTGTATTTGCATATCCAGGAATGGTGTTAATGTACGACTTAATGCCACACCTCCAGTTACTCAACACTCAGTAATGCTGAACGCTGGAGTCAAGACATTAGACACACTAACAAGTCCCGTCCCCAGTGCTCCCAGTATTCCCAGTGCTCCCAGTACCAGGCCAACACTACCTATTCAAGAAGCATAGCGATGAGATCTCTCCATTTCAATTCCACGTGAAACCATTTAAATCCTAAAAAAGCCATTTTAACAAGTGAATCTGGCATTTATGTAAGCATTAATGCTGAAAAGGAGCCCGTTAGGAAACATTTAATGAAACAGAATAATATTAATTGTGTATGGAGAACAAAATTAATCACAGAGAAAAGTGAGACCCGTCGTAACAGTCCCATGGAAAGAATCAGATATTACCAACATTACAGTAGCTGAACTGAAGAACACTTCACCCAAAAGGAGATCTCTTTACACTACAATTGCTTGTAATTTTTTTGTGCGGGATATTCATTTTTTCATTTTGCAGACGCCGTGTGTCTCGATGGGCTTCGCACATCTTAAATTCATACAAGTGTAAACATTGTGTAACCCCACAACTGGCAGCAGAGAGCGGCGGAGCGACGCGTAAACAAACAGGCGCATCGACAGAGACATGAATAAATAAATAGGCAACCTACAAAAAGCTCTTTGTGCAGACCCGTGTTAAACAGGCGTGTCGCCTCCGCAGCAAACCCTGGCTCTGGATTCACGTAAACTGTGGAACACCCCCCCACACACGCACACATTTCAAACAACGCAGGCAGTCAGCGGGCCCAGACATCTTGCCGTGGGGGCAGGGTGTGACCGGACCAAGTCGGGCCGCCCCGTCCCACACGGGGTCCTTGCTCTCCTCCCTGGCCTGTCCTCGTATTCCTTTTTTTTTTTTTTGACGTGTGCCAGGAGAAGGGGATACAGGAGCCCAGCGGGTTTAGCGAGTTAATTCCCTGTGAACCTTCTAGAAGCTTTTTGACAGCTAAGGAACTGCAAGCGCACATCAGAGCGGGATCGGATGAAACAGACTCTGATCTAGTCACTAATTGACAAGTTAAAAAAATAAACAACGATTAATTAAAAAGGTGTGATTCGGGCGAAAGCTGACAAGTGGCGAATCGGTAAACACACTGCTGCCGGTAGCCGTGCCGCTACTAATTTACTGCACGCTAGCGTCTGCCTGACGGTTTGTGATGCAGGCTGAACATTAAAAAAAACTGAATTATGTGACAAAAACAGCCCGTATCCGGCAGGAAGACGGCCGTGCCTCAAGCATTACACACCTGAGCCTCGATAGGACTGTGATTTTCTTTTTTATTTTTCTACCCAGAGCCGCCCAGCAGTTAAACACCTGCCTTCGTTCATGCAAAAAGTCTCCTCTGCTCTCCAGAAGCCAACATCGCCCACTATTATCCATTTATCGTGGGGGTGGGGGATTCCTGTACCCAGAACTGCTAAGAAGGAAAACAGCATTGTGTTAGACAGGGATGGTGTTTACAGAGGCACGGGGGGTAAAAATAGCCGGGAAATACAGAAAACAAGCGGTGTCCTCGGCTGGGGGCAAAGTCTATGCTTAAGCCACCTCATCAGGGTGCTGATTTTGTCCAGCTGAGACATGTGCTCCATCCCATCAGTCGGTGGAAAAGGCCGGCGCCGGGCCCACGCAGCACAGCTTTGTCCTTGTCTCCTCGGCCTAGCGCCCGCGCGCTCAGGCGTGTGACTCGCCAGGATCCGCATTCCGTGCCGCATTAAAGCCGTCCATTCACATTGGCGTGTCCCAGAGACTTGCCCCTCATAATGGGGAGGGGGCACTGTTATCATCCCAAATCAGTAAAATTTTTGCATTTAAGTGCAGGTAGCTCACTTGCTGCTCCCACTCTCTGCTCGCAGGCGCCGGGGACAGATCGCCCAACTAAACAGAGCAATCCCCCAGGATCCCACACCTCCCTGCAGCCGCCGCCCACATCTCACAAAATATACGCCACTGAATTGTCACGTGACGAAACCCTAACTGGCAGCGGCGTGGCGAGATTGCCCAGGACTGCCAGCATCTGCGCAGGGAGGCCAGTGATCACTGCTTGCCGTCTTCTGAGCCACTGCGGACAAATGCCACAACGCCCTCTGCCGTTTTGGTGAGGTGACCCCAGAGTCAGCGCTGGGCGGGGGGGGTGCAACCAATTCAGTATCACAGTGGCTGTCAGGGATGTGCTGACTCTCACCAGCCTGCAGGAGGGGCTCTTCGCTTCGGTAATTAAACCCCATGGACACACGTCACTTGTGGGGGCACAAATAATGCAGTAGTACACTCTTACTTAATACATTAATCAACTAAAATCTAAGTGTTAGTTATGTACTGATCCCATGCTCGTTCATATTAATCAATAAAAATGGTTCATGTATTTCCTGCAGTTACTATATTTGTTCGTGACTTGAATAGTAACTGAGTTACTTGCGCTTACTTGTGCCTCCTCAGGTAAAGTGTTACCAACCACGTAACTATTTTTACAGCCCAGCACTGTAATTATATTCAGGTGCTGTAATTACATTCCACAGGTTCCAAAAGGTGTGAAGATGCACAACCCCAGATACTTATACTCTGCATACATGTGTTCCGGGCCCCGGAGAACTCAGCAGAAGTGTTTGTGTGGTACATATCAGGGCAGTTTCTGCAAGCATGTGCCTGTCCCTGTCACAATGAGAGGTCAAAGGTCACTGGGGTGGGGATACCGGCGAAGATGCCACGGCCACGTCCGATTCGCCATCACCTTGGCCAAGGGGCGGGTCGTCCTAAACTCCGGCTTGGCTCCCGGTTCCGCAAACATGCGGCGCGTGTGCCGCTAATAGCCATGCTAATTGCCGAGCGGGTCCTGAACGCCGCGCTACAAGGAAATCGATTCGCGGGCATATGTGCACGAAGCGCGTCTGCCGATATGGATCCCTGAGTCATAAATAAACACTTGCAGGCCGCGCGTGTGCACGGACAACATGAATATGTATGGAAATAACCCACCTTCTTATAATCAAATTTCCATTTTAAGAGGCGTTTTAACAAGGCGGTACATTACAAACCGTCTTTTTTACGATAGAAAGACATGGAAGTATGTAGTGTGGCTTATCCATTTCCATCCGTGAAAATCTCCATCCCCCCCCCCACACACACACACACACACACACACTGTAACGCACATTCTGTCCGTTCTGATTGGACACAGATGGACTAGAGCAGGATACTGAGGCATGCCCCCACCTGGCCGGTGTGTCTTCATGTCCTGTGACTCCACCCACTTCCTGCACAGGGGGTGTGGTCAAACAGGCACTCCTGGCACCTGGGGTAACGCTCAGCCTGGCCTCCCTGCACCGTCACTGCTTTGCGCGCCCTGTGACAGCACCCCCCTCCTGTCCCCCCCCCAGTCACGCCTGGCTACACGTACGCACTCAAATTAAGACGTGCATATTCTGACGGGCCCTCCACTGCTGATAGCGTGTGTGTAATTACCCTGTCAGATACAACTATAATTAAACAAATAACTGTCACCGGTTTCTGTAATAGAATGCTTACGCTTATTAGCAAAATTATTATTATCATAATAATGTTATTATATTACATTATTATAATTCAGATAGTGCAAGAATTTTTGCATCTTATTCACCCATTTACACGTTACACATCACTTTTATATCCATTCATTTCCTAGGAACAGTACTAGTGATTTTTGTTTTATTTAGGACGCTGCTGAATCTCAGGCTGTCTTACACCTCGAAACAGCAGAACGCTCCAGCGTCTCTCCTCTGCTCCAATTAGCGTGGGCCACCGTCAAACAGGAAGCGGCACGTCAGCAGGGGTCGGAGGTCACACTGCGTTTGGGTGCCGTGAAGCGTCCCGGCTGCGTTTGGCGGACGTGGCATTTATTAAACGCCATATTGACAAATGCATAACGGCGGGTGTCGAGAGCACGGCGGCGATTTGCGTTCAGAGGGGGGGGGGGGGGGGGCGGCCGGGCGCGGCCCCGCGCGAGGGGGAGGAAGGGAGGGGGCGGACCCAACAAACAGGGAACAGGAAACAGGGGGAAGGGGACGGGGAAGCGCAG
>JAODKC010000047.1:2553475-2570253 GCA_026777985.1 Mormyrops attenuatus | reverse complement strand
CGGGGCGGGTCTGGTGGTGGGGGGGGGGGGGGGGGGGGGGGGGGCCCACGGAGGGCCAGCGGGCTCACACCCCCATCCCAAACACCCTGATGTGTGTTCGCACTGAAAATGGGGATCGGGGGCAAGCCCCAAACTCTCCTTTTCTCACGTCTCCCGTTGCGGAGGTTCTTTTGGGAGCCCTGTCCTAGCCGTGCCGGCCAGATCCACTAGTGCTCCGGAATGGAACATTCTAGCAAAAACCCGGGCAAATCACGATTCCGATGAGACGAGGGGCTGCCACTTTGGTGCCCCGGCACGTCACCTGGAACCTCTTTGTGTGTCGGGCGGATGCCTTCACACTATGACACGTTTGATGACACGTTTCTTTGGCGGGAAGCTGGGTGGGAGGCTGGGGAGGCACAATCCCATTCTGCGGTGGCCATAAGGCCGGCGGGATTGTTCCAGTGGATGGGCTCATATAGCGCTTTTCTCAAAAATAACATACGAGTTGGAAACAAGGTGTAGCAGACTGCGACGTAGCGAGGCCCAGTGACCGCCAGGCGCACCGCCGCCTCCTGACCCCCGTCTGAGCACAGCGAAGCTCTAGAAAACTCCATAAGTGTTTTTCAATGATTTTCATTAGTGTCCTTATGCCTGGCTGTCCACACATCCACCCGCAAAGAGAGAGCAAACACTCGACTTTCGCAATAAATTCACAGCGTATATAGCTGACCTAAAAAAAAAAAAAAATCAATAAATGACTTCCCCTTGGTATAAAGTATTTAAAAATGGACCCCTTGAGCCTGCTTTGTCCGTGACTGGAGGCGTTATTGTACTCTGGCTGTCACGGAGCACCCCCTCAGGTCATTACATCCAGACAGCCGCAGCTCCTGGCAGCGTAACTGAAGCCAGGCCACACTCCTATCTAGGCCGCAGGCATGGTGAGTGCCCAGCACGGGGCGCTAGCTGTACATCTAAGGAATGGCAAATGAAGGCCATGGCAGCGGCGCCGGTCCCGGGCCTGGCCACGGTTGGACGCGGCCCAGTTTGGACCGAGGCCTCCAGGACGCCAGCCAGCACAGTGGGCGGGCGCTTGCCCTCTGTAAAGGCACAGATTATGCATTTTTTTACCCCCCATCCCCATTGCATCCCTTTTATTTGATGCATATATTCTTTTTGTTAAAGGTGATTAGACTCAGATCAGTTCCCGTTTGGCCTCCCGGGGTGTACCAGGACCCCGCGCACGGCGGCACCGCCCTGCTCAGTGGGTGACTGCGGCATGTCCACGGCGTGGCTAATCAGTCTCGTGGTGTCGCCACACCGATGCCGGGGATCAAACAGTAATGTGCCGGTAGCATCCGCAGCCGGCGGATCACGGCACGTCCACTCACACTCGTGACGTCCAGGCTGCGCGCCCGTCTGACTCGCCAATTCCAGAAAATGAAACTCGCATGACCCCCTCCGCACAGACTCCCAGCATGCCCTGGGAACTGCCAGCGCCTTTAAATGGGACAACAAGCCTGGGTGTGGACCGGCGTCCTCCAGCAACAACATGCTGTTTAATAGGTTCCACATGGCAGTCAGAGGGTCCCACGGTAGCGGGTGTGTGTGTGCACCTCCTCTAGAGCCCTGTGTCTCTCCAGTACAGCACTGGTGGCGTTGGGGATTAATTACTTGGCCATGCGGTTGCTCCCAGTGAGGAGGAAACAAATAAACACCACAGACCCGGCAGTCCGAAACAGACCTCTGGGGGGGTTGATGGGTATGTTGGTGGGGGAGGGGGAAATTGGTTGGGGGGGTTACAGTTGATCCCACTCGAAGTCCCCAGATAGTGTACAGACACACACCTGTCGTGTTGTTTTTCCTAGCAAGTATCCGGCACTGTGAAGGCTGGCAGGGGCAGCGGTGCCCTAAGCGACTGAGTGCCAGTGTCGACTGAGTGACCCGTTAGTGGCCAGACGCCCTTCGGGGAGCCGGGAGTCCTGTCATTTTGGGCATCAGTCTGACCCGGAGATGTTTCGTCGCGTGACACGTGCATGTGCCGCCTTCTCTATGCACTGGGCACAGTCTTCTCCAACCTGCCGCGACCCGCGACCCGCGACCTGCGACCTCCAAGCCCAGATGAGGAGCACGATTACACATTACCGTACAGCGTGAACACGGCCACCCGACACCCAGTACGGCCGTTTGGACGGGCTGGCAGTGTGACATTCAGTGTCACCGCTTTGAGGAAAGCCTTGGGACCCTGATCTCCAGCAGGGCCCAGGCCTCCGAACAGGACCTGACTCCCACTTTCTCAAGTGCTTTGGATCTCGGAACATTTCAGGAGGTACCTGTATGAACCTGTATGACAGGAGAGAGCTGTATCCACAGGAGGGGAAAGGGGAGCGGAATTTCAGGAATGACACCATGTACATAAATATTGTATAATCAGAGAGATAAAACTACAAAAATGCAATGACCGTATGACTATACAAGACCTGTACAAAATGATGAAAACAATGAAGAGCAGCAGAAGACAATAAAGAGCAGCCGAAGACAATGAAGAACAGCAGAAAACAATGAAGAGCACCATAAGACAATGAAGAGCAGCAGAAGACAATGAAGAGCAGCAGAAGACAATGAAGAGCACACATACATTTATCTTAAAAATGACCATCAATATGAGCATACATGTGTGGGAAAAGTACCGTCACTATATGCTGATGGATACAAAAAAATGGGTGAATTTCGCAAGTGTACATCTGGAAGATTTATATCAATGAGAAACATATATTTGATTGTAGTGCCAAAATGACTGTCACGTGATAATGAGTTTCAGCATTACTGAGCAGTTTGTGGGGAACAGAGGTGCGTCTGTGCGGTGTGGTTGACGTTAGCATCAAGGACAGCGTGGTATGTAATGGTATTAACGTGCGAGGAGGCTAATTCACTACGCCACACTGTCACTACAGGCGTCAGATCATGGAACACGCCAAAACCATGCAGACACTTCCGACTTGTAATCAGGAGATATTAATTTTGATATTTAGATGGTCAAATCAGATGGTTAAATCATTTGTAAAGGAATCAATTTCTCCTTTCCCAGTTCCAGACATCAACCCAGTAAGTTCCACCAATTCGAGCTTTTCCGTTTCATTTATCTGTGTGTGTGTCTGTCTATTTAGCTGCCACTTCATTTATTCATGTATTCATTTATGCTGCTGTGCGCGAGACGTCATACCGAGGTGAGTAGATTAGAAAAGTTGTATTGCTTATATGTTTATCACTAATAATCACACTTCGGAATGTGTGTATCCGCCCTCCGTAGAAATAATGAGAACTCATGCAAAACCTGATGTTCGACACTGAGCTCACTATGCAGGTGAACATCTTGGGGAATGGTTTGTTGGAGGTGAGGAAAATTCTATTATCTCACTGCATCGTATCAACTTTCCCTCAATTTTGAATGGTTGGTAACTCCCATCTTTTTGTCAGTGTATTTTATGCTATTACAAATCAGTCAGGCGTTCATGAGCTTTTATATCAATATGTTTGCGATGGACCTGCATGTGTTTCTTCCAGCATACTAACAACTGAATGTTTACATTGTGTAACATTGGTCGACTTTTTAAAAGTAATCCATAAAAAATACCTTTCGCGTCCGCCACAACCTTGACCTCCTGTTCTAGGTCACTTATTCAGGACTCCCCCTGGTGGAAGTGGAACGAAGTGCATGCGCCTTGAAGCTGTTCTGCCATAATCGGGCCGAATGGCAAAGTCGCAATTGCAATAAATGTTGTGCTGCTAATGTGCATTCTCCACTTTCTAGCCGCAGCAGGAGAGGTGCAGTTCAGACTGCCCACGCGCCGTCCAGGACATGGAAACATGCAGACGGCCTAATTAGATGCCACTGGGTCCCGCACGGCTCACATCTGACAGGGCTGCGAATTCAGTGCGGACAAATCGCCGGAACGTTGCAGCGTGTCCGCGTCTGATAGAGGCCTGACTCCTGCGTGGAAATCTTTCACTTAGGTGGGTAATTCTGCCAGAAAATATGGTAATTTTATACCCAGCGGTTTTCAAGTAATAAAAACAATAATCCTCGGAATAAAATAAGAATAAAAGTAATAAATTCTAAATATATATTATATTCCACCCCATTCCAAGAGAGAAATATTTCATTCTGTTCAATTGGGTTCATAATAGGAAATGAAGGTGATAGCAAAATTAATAGTACACGATTTTAGAGAAAATACGGCTGATGGGCATTGGAGAGTGATTCGCGAGAATAACTCCAGATAAAGGCCATGCAACTTTGATAATAAAGCATGTTCTGTATGTTTTGTGGCACGTTTTAAATCCCAGTGGATGTGTGGCGCAGTTGATAAAAATATGGCTTGTGTCAATACGATATTTTTACAAGCAATATTACCGACAGAAAGTGCGCAGCATAACATATGGAGAATGCCATAGCGTCGTCTACTCACAGTATGATATAAAAATCTTTTTTCATAGTAAGTTATATATCACAAGTCGGTTGATCATTAAAGGTATGATTACCGTTGGAGCCTGGAAACATGGCACATTTATTGAGAAGGCAGCAGATGGTTACGTACATTCTCGTTGCAAATACCTTTGAAATGGCTCTTTGGGTAGCAGTTTAAACATGATATACCGTCCGCGAGTCGCGTCTTCGCGCTGCAAGGGCAAAATGTCCGGATATGCACGGAAAACTAACATCACGTCGCCGATGTCACCCGTGATTGATGCTCGTAATGATACCGGCGACTTTCTGGCTTTATGGAGCCACGCAAATGATTCATTGTAAAACTGGGTGCAACCTGGTCTGCTTAGCTTACATATGTTCTTTGTTTACCATGAACAAAATGTTATGTCATTGGAAAAAAGGAGTGTGCGCGTCCCCGCGGGTGCGTGCATATGGTCTTTCAGAGGATGCGTGTGCACGTTGGGATGGGTATTTTTAATGTACTTTGACTTGTGACAAGTATGGGAGAACGGGTATATTACTGATGGCGTCAAATCATGTAAACAGATAGATAAACCAATTTACATGAACTTATTGGTTGAAACAAGTCAGCACAGAGTAATTTAAGCCTTAACGCCGACGGATTTGGAGAGACAGCAGAGAATTATTGGACAAAAGAACGGCATTGTACCAGCAGGGCGATTCCCTCTTCCAGTTCATTGATGGAGTTGATTAAGTTTAAATGAAGCAGACACTGAATAAAAGTAAGGGCACTGACCACAGACACTGTGCTGGCTGCTTGAAAAAGACTGCTACCGGCGGAAAAGCAAGATTGGCTAAATGTTTTAATCTTCAATCAAACCTTGCAACCACACAGACAAAGTTTGGTAATGAGAGATTCAATGAAGCATGTGTCAGAAAGAATTAATCCTCTTGGTCTAAACGGGGTTCAACTTTGAAGCTTGCTCCGAAGGATAGACAGTTATCTAAATGCTAAATAAGAAACGTATTGTACTATTTCTGCATGCTAATCTTTGGCCCACCTTATTTCCTTTGTTTGTAGCCTTACAGATTTCGTTATCTCAGTCTGGTGATTATATCAACCCTCCATGCAGGCAAGGAGTGTGAAACCACTTCGGAATAGTTAAAGGACCGCCGTGCTGAGCTTATTTATAAAGACGTGAACAGTTAAGCATAGCGGTATTGTCATGTAGTGCCGGGTCATTCCTCTATTATGTCGCCTCGACATTAAGTTAAATGTCCCCAAACTTCTACAAACATGTCATTTCTCATTAAAAGTTAATCATTTCGCATTTACCTTTGATAACAACGTTAGAGATCAATAGTGTTTATTTTAACAACTCGAAGTTTGAAAGTAATTTTTTCGCGGTTTCATTCCGTCCCAAGTTCTTAAGTTATTTGAGTTTTGGGCAAGGTTAAAATGGAGTATGTAAGATTGCATAAAAATGTGTCATATATTCTTAGATTGCTAGCACGAAGAGTTAGACTTTCACCTGGATATTGTTCAAAATGAAAGAATGCAATGCGTACATTATGTACCCGTTATATTATACATGTATAACTATTATATATATATATATATATATATATATATATTTCATCATTACAAATGCGAAAACGTTAATTTAATGCCGCGAGTAACCTATTTCTGGTATGGTGCTGTAACGTAATACGTCGTAGGCTGAGTTTGAGAAATCTTGTCGGTCGCCTCTGCGTTGAACATTATTCCCAGGAGAAATCAGACCGTGATATATTTTAAGAAAAGCTTCGATATGACAGGTCTGAGCCAGATTGTGATGTATATTAAATAGTGCTTATCTGAGGCTGGACGTGCGACTGTACACGCCAGGGACAGAATGTCAGAGGCAATTAACAGTCGTTTTTCCATTGTTTATTACTTACATATGTTTCAACATAAAATGTATGCTAACGAGGCTAACGCTAAAATTGCTTGCAAGGCACATATGACATACATATATAATAACAATGTAAAGGTTTTAAAGCTAAATTACGCAAATGTAAGGGTATTTTTATCTGAAGACCTAGCTATAGCGGAATATTTTAAGTGTTTTGTTAAAGGCAATCAAAAAGTTTCAAGCTTTTAATTTTTGTGTAAGGATAAAACCGGTGGAGATTTTTCCCTATGGGTATCCCCTCGTTTTATTAGTGCGGTCTTATTTATAAGAACATTTTAAAACATGCGAAACAATGTATAAAATTCTTAAATGTTTATCTTAAACAGGGCGCGCTGCTTCATTACCTTTATTCCGTTCCTTTTACTTTCTGTCAAGTCGCTAGGAAATACAACTACAGATATGTGGCGAAACAAACTGCGCCGTAGGTGCGTATTTTGTCTGAATGCGTTTCCCTTTTAGCTGCATATTCCCCGCCTTTTAATCTGCCAGTTTCCCCGCTTTACTCTCTGTCATCTGCCCCGTTCACTTGTCGCTTGACACTTCTCTGTAACCCGCGTTGGTTGATTGGCAATTAAATATGTCAACAAAGCCACAAATCACAGAAGGCTTGGTTTTCCGGTGTTTAACTGTTGCAGAAAGAAGAAAAGGGAGATTTTTAAAAGGAAATCTTTTGACGTTTGTCACTGCTTTCCCCACTTTTGTCAAACAGTAAAATAAGAGATACGTCAATTAAAATCGAGTGGGATTATTTCACTTGACAAAAGGCCTGTTAGTTTATAACGTTTGCATATAATTTAAAAATATATATTTTTCCTCACAGAAATTAACATAACGTTTCATTGCAGAACCGCCGTTATGATCGGCAGGAAAAAATTACATTTCCGTTTACATGTTGGACCTATATAATTTAAAGATTGGTCCAAATATTTTATTAAACAATAGCGAGATCAAAAGCTTAATGCACTGTTTTCCTTTAGGTATTCCACGTGAAAGAAGGGAACGAAAAGAAAAAAACATTTTGTTTATTTTGAGAGACTATAGTGATATTGCGAGTGACACACCGGGAGATTATACCCAAGTGCCGCCAACCAAGGTGCAAAAAATGAGATGCGCTGTGCAGTCTAATTTAAATTCTCTTAATTAATATAAGATATTCTCAACAGAAACTCCCAGGAGCTCGTTACCAAGGGGTCTAGTCAGAGGCACCAGACGCCTACTCTGGAGGCTCGCTTTGTGACTTCAGGGACTTAGTGAGACGAGAAGGGGAGAGGGGCGGTTGTAAACCTTAAAAAAATAATCGAGGTTCAATGAGTGCCTGATAACACATTAAAAACACGTCATAAACAAAGAGACGTTGATTTCAGACCCAGTAATTGATGTTAAGTGCCGGTCATTCTGTCAGTATCAATATATTTAATCTGCCCTTGATCCACAGTGTCTGAAACCTGAGCGATCTGCAGGTATACCAGTTTTTACATCTACAAGTTTTGTTGGCCTAATCGATTAACGTGCATTATTTTACTAAATCGAAGCAGTTCCAACAGGAGTTCCGCTTAATATTTTAAACCGATATTGAATCACAAAAAACTCATTCATCCCTCCGGCTCGTCCATAGACAGAAATTGTCTGTCATATTTGAAATATGTGTTCATTCGCATAAATTCGTTCCCCGTATATGTCGCCTATAGGCCATGATAAAATATTGCTACTTTGCAGTGTAAATACAATTATGCAATTCCCTTTGAAAATGAGAATGGTTCCTGGATTTAAATGTTTCTCAGAGAATTAAAAAAATATATAAATCCTACAGTGACGGTGTTAAATGTCTGCGTGCTAAAACACAAAGAAGATAAAAAAGACAATTTATCCGTTTAACTGCTTCAGTATTTGGGAATTACTTTTGAACAAAATTGTGCTGGCTTGAGTACTTCATGCCATCCATTTAGTAAAAATAGACCTATTACAATTCCCGGTGCCATAAGACGCTAGCAAGCTAAAATATCAAACAGTGTTTTCCTATTCCCTCACGGTAGCTCAATTTAAAATGTTATGACGCAACGTAGGCCTATAATTACGGCTGTGTCTATTACTACCAGTTGAAAACGACATGTTCATTTAAGCACTTAGACGTCTAATTTAGACATAACAGGAGAACGTGTTGCCAATTAAATCGTTGGCATGTAATAGTATGTAGCTGTGCATGGCTAAAATCACAATTCCAAGACGTATGTTGTCTAAACACAAACATGAAGACGGCTTTCCATTAATTACTGTCAAACACCGAGGTCCCTCCAGTTCCTGGCTGCGTTTTTCGCTGGCTCGGCTTTATGCTGCGAGTTACAGTGCCCCCTGGCGCTTTCCTGTAGACTTGCATATCTTCATATAAATATTCCAGTATATCTATGGGATTCAAATGCCTAATGAATGCAATGAAGCGCACAGCCAAGTGCGGTAAAATCGGTTCTCATTGGTTTAGATAATTCTAAATTGCTCTTGATTCGAAACGACGAATTAACACCATTGAAATGTGATGAAGACCAAATTGCCGCTGTTTGCGTATCAGGATAAACGGCACGCATTTATTCTGAGCACTTGGGAACGGAGAATGCTATAGCAGCCGTAAACTGTTTTGGGTTCGTCGATGCAAATACGAAAGTCTACACTATAATGTTAAAATCGTGAATAATTTTCGGGTTTTTTATAATTTAGAAATATGCTAGAGGAAATTTTGATTATTTGCATTAGTAGATTCGCTGCTGCACGTCGCAAACAAACATGTAAACGGATTGTAAAAATAATTATGGAAGAAGCGTTTAAAATCGTTACATTTTAATTAAGCACAAAACTGGCAGCTTTTTAAACCGACTCAAAACGGCGATATTTTTCTCTGTCCTGTGCTGGGATTGTCGTTTCTGAATCCCGTCCGCAGTTCTTTCGGTGTCCAAATAAAATCCTTTCGTTTTGTGTCTTGACAAGCCCGCGGTTTATTGAAGTAAAAAACGAGGTCAGGTTGCGCCTGAAGGGATGAGCGCCGGCTGCTTGCTGACCAGCTCGCCGTCACACCTACCTTTATTTCCAAAATCCATTCTTTAGCGAGTAATTAATAGGGAATCGTGGGTGACATTGCCAGAGGTTCAACACCAGACTCGTGCGTGTCACGTTTTAACCAGGACACTCACAACATTATTATTACTTTGCTATTTTTAAATGACATAAAGTAATATAATGTTCTATGAAAAGTGACATCAGCCACGCATCGATACTTGGCGACCCAGTCCAAACAGATCACATCCATAACTGGCAATTATGAAACTCGTCTAATTTGGTGATAACAGTTATTTCTGTTATTAATAACGTTATGTGGCGTGCCTAATGGGCACATTCTTTTTATATCTATGGAAAAGGATGCGCAATTGCACGGATAATTCAATTAAAGCACGTTTTCAATTCATCTTCATAAACAAGAGGTCAATTAGTCTTTGTTTACGTGGAAAAGGTTCGGCGGACAGTTTTGAATCCATTGATTTAATCTGCGGGATCATTCGGTAATGAGTTCAGTAATGCTAAAACGTGCCAGCATTGAAATTCACTTTAGATTTTACATTTATATATAAGACTTTTTTCTTGAATTCACCGTTTTTCACTAATTACCTCCTTGTCGTCAGTTTGCACGTACGGAATATACTTACCTGACGCGTGGCCGCTTTGATAGTCTTACATGCCATGCATAGTGTAACGAATGTCAAATATCATCAACAACATCAATGATTTCTTTTCAGTGCTTGCTTATAATCACCGTATGGTATTGTCTATACAATTACTCGGGAGTTTTGTATGTAAAATTAACAGACAATTATTACACATCTAGTCTTAATTATGTCTCAATTTAACGCTGGCAAACTAGCCTATAACTGAGTAATTAAAATCCTCCCGTGCCTTTAGGGGGGAGGGTAATTAGGATCTGTCAACCGCTGAACTGAACCGAACCAGTCAAGCGTGTTGGGCAACGTGACCCGGTATTGTTAAGACTTGTCAACATATTAACCTGAATTCCCTACAGTCATCACGATCGCAGTACTTACATTTAAAAGAAAAAGGAAAAGGGATAGAACAGCTGTCATTTTATCATAGCCCTAATGCGCACGCCTCTTCGCTGAAATCATTTACGTCAGACCTTTTACTTTATTAAAAATGGTCTCCAAAATACGCTGTGGCTTTTTGATACGTCCTAACTAACGGTTGAGTTTAAAGTTCAAAGACTGTTAAGCTTTTTTAAAACAAATGTGGCGGAAAGGTAATGCTCAAGTATGACGATAATGAGGGCAAAACGCACATACTTAAGAACGCTGGTTAGATGATTAAAGTGTAAAGTGTATTCAGAAAGGCTGGACTTCCTGCACATTCAGCTTGATGCAATTTCATACACGGCGTTGCTACAGGTTTCATGCAAGTACAGCGACTACGACGTGACGAAATTTGACGGGAATTAGTCTGTATTTTTAGATGGCAGCGCAAATCTCCATGTCAGATTATATTGATTTCTTTCTCATTAGCCGACGGCTTATGTTTTAAATTTACCCCGTCTTTTCAAGAGCAGTCCGTATTCCCTTGTCCTTGACAATGTGATTGATGAGAAACATGCTGCTAATCTGCGATTTAATCGGTTAAGGACAGCAAGTTGTTACTTTTAAAAACATGACACCATCATCATTTGACTTTGCCATTCACCAAGTAAAGTTTTTGGAAACGTAACAATAGAGATGCTGTATGTGTCAAACCTGAACATAAAGCAATGCTAATTATAATTACTCGTTTTTGCGAGCGCGCACGCATTCAGCAAACACATGCTACGCGTGCGTGTGTTCATACATACGAGTCACACAAAACAGGCGAAACAATGAAGAAAGACAAGGCGGAATAAACAGCGAGCGACAAAGACGAGGTGATGAATTTCTTTGGGCTGCAATCGGCGCACCTGGGTATCCTCTGGCGCGCTCGGAGCTAAATAATTGATGCGGGGGATAAAAGCGGTCGGGCTGCGGAGGGGACCGCGCACCAGGGCCGAGGCCCCGGCCGGCCTGTCCCCGCTTTCAGACCGACTGCGCCCCATGCCTCCCGCATGCTCCCCCCCATAACACACACACACGCACATCACCCACTCCCCCCCCCCAGCCGGGTCTCCTCCGGCAGCCCTTGAAGTGCAAATCCGTGTTGCGGCTTGTTCCTGGCGGCCGTCAGCATGTTCCCTCGCTTGTCAGCGGCCATCGACTGGCCCGTCTCACCCTTGTAACGCGGCGACTGACAGGCCGGTGACACTGCCCGGCCCGATAATGGAAACACATCGATTTTCCCGAGGTCCAGGGGGCAATTTACAATAACTAGCCAAACGGGGACTTGATCAATTGACTTGATCTTTGGATCACCCTTGCCAGAAGGAGATAATGCCGTCAACTTGAGAAAAGTCAAACATATCAATCAAGACACAAACCTACAGGTGAACCTGTAGTGCTAAATAAGACAAAAAAGTCAAATAAAACAGATCGCGCTCCAGCACACGGACGGGAAGCGTCCAAGGCGCCGGTCTTCCATTTCAGAGGCAACTTTAATTTAAAAATAAATAAAATACGCTCATTTAATACGACCGTATTACCGTTCTCTCATTGTACAATACCACCTTATTATCTTTGCTAATTTAAACAAAGTCAATGAATGGTTGCCATCTTTTTTCTATTGGAAAGGGATTACATTTATATACAGTTTTAATAAAGATAGACTCCGTAGGGAGGTACTCTGATACACTGCCTAATGAAAATTGACTTATCATGCATTGGGCTGCTACCAGAGGACTTCGGTGGCAGATGGCAGGTGTGAGCCCCATATCAGCAACACGTTTCTTTATGTTCATTTTCTTTCTCATGCATAATGCTGCCAAAAGGGAGGGGGCGGGAGTCTGGTCACGGTACTACAATCTCATTATAATCTTTTTATTTATTGGGCCCCGTGGGAGGTTGTCTGTCCACGACATGACTTCCAGTCTCCACGGAGAGCATATTTTGATACAGCCATGGGACCGAATGAAGCCATCGAACGGTACAATTATTTCCCAGAGAAAAGGCATTAATGTAATCAAATTCCCTCTGGAGGTACACGATGCCAATTGTTTTTTTGCGCTGCTTTGATCCACGATTTAAATACCGCCCCAGATAAGGTTCTGATCTGCCCCTCGTCATTGACTTTAAGGGTAAAAAAGATCTGTTATCATCATTACGTGCAACTATTATTGTTATTATTATTATTAATTAATTAATAATACTAATAATAATAATAAGGTTCCTGTTATTATTCATATTTTATTTATTCCTGTGTGACTTATCATAATGAATATTATACAGCCGGATACTTTAATACCTTATCTGGACCAACAGAATCACGAAAATGCAATGTTTGCATGAAATGTATCCGCTTACCAAAATAACTCTTGGGGCATGATTACGGTCGCGCTCGTGCATTTTTGCACTTACAATTAACCATGCCGTGTACCGACAACGACTCATGTTATGCGTTTCAAACATTTACGATTTTCAGGCCAACTGTCCAAGCCGCCGGTGCGGAGAATCACCTGCGCGGCTCCGGCGCTCGTCACGTGGCACCGTCCGCCGTGGCGTTACCGTCTCGGAAAATCTCACATCCATATGGTAACTTGAGCGCCCTGGAAGGAAAAGGAAGAGAGGACAGACCCAATATAGAGGTTTGATTTTATTAAACACACCCCGAAGTCCGTCACACCAAGCCTCCATGTAGTGTCTTCATAAAATGCGAACAGTTCAAAGGCGCTTTCACTGCGGTTAATTAAGGCCGGCGGTCTGCTCACCTTAAGGCCTCCCAAGGGCCCGCCTTCAGTATATCCAGGCTGACCTCTGCACGGCTTCCACTTCACCACAACACATCAACACATTGCTTTTAAAAGGTCAAGTTCAAGCCAGCCTCGCAGTTCAATATCACTTTATTTAAAGAAAAACTTTTGCATAAACACTTAAGTTAACAGTCAAGGGAAAGGTTCACATAAAACCAACAGGTTCTAATTATGCACCAAAGTGATGAGATATTATTGGATATTGCAAATGACTTTTTTTAATGTCTGACACTAACCATCTTTCTGCTGATGTCCAAAAGAGTGGGTCATTAAAAAGAGTTCCCTGAAAAATAATGAATATAGTATATCACAGAATTAGTGTAGCCTATATATAGTGATTGTTATACATGTGCATGTTGTTTACTGTTCAACCCAGTTTTAGCTATAAACATTGACACAAACTATTGTGAATGACTTGTACACAGTGGCTGCCCCTTGATGCCGACAAGCCCTACAGAGCCTCTAGTGTTAAGATCACATCTCATTTCTCATGGACCCTGAATCTCCAGTGACGCTACCAAAGTTGAAAGTAGCAACAGTCTGAGAGTAGTGAAGGGGGCCTTAACGACGTGTCACCAAGACAGAATAATTCATTTACAAAAGCTTAAAGAGTATTAGCCGTTAAATAATTGAGATGCGGCTGTTCCTTTGTTCTGGAGGACAGAAGTTGGAGGCCCCGGCTCTTCCTGCACGGCTCGGCACTCCAAGAAGTCAAGACTGAGAAGGGACCGAACTGTGCGATACCTTAATTTAAGGTGTTACCGTCTCTTCGTACGTGCATTCGCAGATATACTGAACAGACTCCTACAAATGTAACATTAATTAAAAGGCTTTCACTTTTTTTACAATGAGCAATGTCTTACAGTACACACGGAATATTAATAGTTATAAGATCCTTCCCCCCTCCCCCCCCAAAAAAACTTCTGTGAGGATGAACGTTTGAAACACCGTAGTTTAGTAGTACAGTTGTTATATCTAATATATGCAGTATAAAACAGAAATAGAGTTGGGCAAAAATCATTACCTTGTGTATATAATGTCATTATTTACTCACATTACCTGCAATTAATGCAGGCAAAATAAACGTTCTGTGATAAATGTAGCTCAGCTAACACATTGAGGTTAACCATTATGGTACGTCGACGTGCATCTGAAGGCACATAACCAAAAAAAAACAAAAAACGTCCTTAACGCCCTACCTAGATATTCCCACCACATGATATGTCCGTTACCAAGCAGATTTTTATTTGCACCAATTTCTTTTACACAGATAAAAAAAAAAGAAGTTTACAGTCGAGTCGAACTTGAAACACAAAAGCAGAATTAGTCTCATACTTATTGTCATCGAAAGGCGGCTATATCTAGAGCACTACGGCAAATGAATACAGGGTACTCTCAGCTCAACACGTCCACAAATCAAATACACGTTTAACGGTTACATTCACTACTCAGAAACACACGATTTCGCCAGAATCGGTACAACTAAACCTTCAGCCTTAGTCCTTAATTATTTAATAAGCATATCTAACATGAGGTTTTCAGCACCATAACTATATGTTTTACATACAATAAAAAAAAATTAAAAACCAATGTTTACGGCAACGTTTCTGGCACAGTAAATCAGTTTTTTTTAAATACGGTAAGTGAACGAGAGGATTTATCTTTTCCAGGAAGCAGTAATAGCAGGAGTCACGGCGTGAAAACGACGTTACAAAACGCGAATGTGCTCCAGGATGTTATAAACAGCTTGAGGACCGGAGATCCGCAAAGACTGCAGTCTGTGAGCGTGATGAGGTCGACTGAGTCATGCCAGCCACGGGGGCACGAAAATCCATTGGCACGCTTGCAGGGTTCTGTTCGGGTAAGAAACGCAATCCATGCTCTTCACTGAAGCTTCGATCAGACTTAAATAAAGGTTTAGAGTAAGAAAAAAAACGGAAAACTGTATGTACAGACTTTACTGAACAGTCTGTAAGTGTATGACATGAATAATTAGTCGTATTGGTTTCAGAAAAGTCACGTGATGTTTTCTCTAAGCATGCGGGACAAATCGAAACATTCAGTTACCCAGAATGCCTTTCACCCTGTTTGCGTCATCGACTCTACAGTACTGTTGACTGCACTCCACAGTACAAAGGCTGACCGTACCGGGAAAACAAACTAACCGACGAACGAACAATAAAAAAAAACGTGCTGATCACTGATCCCGGAGACCACTGTTGACCTAATGGACACTATCTGAGGTATGGGTTGTCTCATTTGGTAGTGCGTTCACACTGTTCATATCACTGCATAAAAAAAGAAAACTGAGGACAAATCATATTCTCAGCATGAATTCTACCCTAAAACGTGGACAGAGTAAAATACCACTAAAACTTAGTGAAAAATAGTGTTAGTCACACAAGAGAGCGTGATACAAAGACTTCAAACTCATCCCTGTCACACCTAAGTTGCTGCACCTTTGAATTGAATGTTCCTAAACCAATTCACCAGATTTAAAAGATATCCATATAAAAAGGGAAGGCGAGATCTGTATACATTGTATGAAATTATATATTTATATATAGATATACTTATATTTATTTATATATGTACATATGCACAATTGACCTAAAGTGAAAATAGTGAGTTTATAAAAGTTTCCTTGGCTCAGAAGGCCATCTGAGACACCAAGGGGGGTGTCTGTTCTTGGGGGGGAGAGGGGGGGTCTTTGGGCACAGAAGTCACCTCCACCATGCCCGCCCCCGTGCGTGGCACGCCGGTGTTCATTATGTGTCTCTGTAAGTGCTTGATCCAGTCCTCCTGGACTGACAGCGGACCCTGGAAGACTAGATCGCAGAACCTGTGGAGATGGGAGCAGACAGGAACACTGGGCAGTGCTGGACAAAAATGCCGGGCCGCCGGCGGTAACAGCACACAAAGAAACGCTAACCATGGCGCTGACGGAGTTGATTACGCTTAAATGAAGCAGACACTGAATAAAAGTAAGGCCACTGACCAGTGGACACTGTGCTGTACTGCTACTGGCAGAAAAGCAAGATTCGCTAAATGTTTTAATCTTCAATCGAACCTTACAACCACACAGACAAAGTTTGGTAATGAGAGATTCAATGAAGCATGCGTCAGAAAGAATTAATCCTCTTGGTCTAAACGGGGTTCAACTTTGAAGCTTTCTCCGAAGGATAGACAGTTATCTAAATGCTAAATAAGAAACGTCCTGCACTTCTCCTGCATGCTAATCTTTTGGCCATCGCATTTCCTTTGTGCCCTTTATGTTATTTTAGTCACTACTGATAGAGCATAGAACAGAACATATTAGCATAGCATAACATACTGTACCACAATATAATGCAGCATAATGTAATGTAGCATATCGTAGCCTAAGCGTTACATAGCACTCTGTGGCATAGCATCACAAAGCATAGCGCAGAATATCGTAATAGTCTGCAGCGTAGCATAGCATCACAAAGCATAGCGCAGA
>JAODKC010000047.1:2543179-2553375 GCA_026777985.1 Mormyrops attenuatus | reverse complement strand
CTGCAGCGTAGCATAGCATCACAAAGCATAGCGCAGAATATCGTAATAGACTGCAGCGTAGCATAGCATCACAAAGCATAGCGCAGAATATCGTAATAGACTGCAGCGTAGCATAGCATCACAAAGCATAGCGCAGAATATCGTAATAGTCTGCAGCGTAGCATAGCATCACAAAGCATAGCGCAGAATATCGTAATAGTCTGCAGCGTAGCATAGCATAACATAGCATAGCACAGAATATCATAATACACTGCAGCGTAGCATAGCATCACACAGTATAGCATCACATAGCATAGCGCAGCATATCGTAATACATTGCAACGTAGCGTGGTGTGCCTACCTGCAGGTGAGTCTATAGATCTCGTCAGCTGCATGTGGCAACCGGAACATTTTTTTCTTGGGTCCGGGCCTTGATCTCTGCTTCTTCTGTTTGCAGTCGTAGGCTGAAAAATGGGGATTACAGACATGGCCGTTACTGCAAGCATGGCAGTATGCGTGCTCGCCTGGAAATGGGCACCACCTCAGAAGAGCACACCATGGGCCACTTTATTTCAGCAACATCAGCTCTGCAAAGATGCTGCGTCCACGGCACAAACAGGGGCTCCACACACCTGCTACGGGCCCCCTTCCATTGTTGGGCCAAGAGAAATATACCCGTGTGCAAATTTCACTGACGAAATGTCAAAACAAAGATGTAACATACGGCATCTCAAAATAAATATTTTTACTTATTAAACAGAAAAAAAACCCGGGAAAATGCACAGAACATTAACTGCATTTGTGTGAGTCAGAGGAGAAGACACCTTACTTGTGCCTTCCAGCAGGGCGGCCCTCTTGCGCCGTGCATAAGCTCGCAGATGATTGGACAGGCTGACTGCACTGTGGAACGTTGTGTTACAGTGAACACACACCTTCTTGTTCAAATCATTCTTCTCTGGAAAACAAGGGCAAAATTCGTCTGTCAGATTAAACCATGCTCATTTAAGGTCCTCTAGAGTTTCGTGAAGATGCTTTGTACCAAATCGAATGGGTGACTGTAAAATTAGCATTATTAGATGGCAAATAAAACCACCAGGTTCCATAAGAAAGATAAAATACTGTTTTCCACAGGAGGAAATACTAACTAGATTATTAAAGTACTGAATGAATAGCATGAATTATGCCACACTTGCCTTGTAACACTAAGGGGGGTGATAACAACATGACATGCGTCAAGCTGTTAACACTGTGATTACATTGCCGAAACATACATGTTTTTTGGATTTTCTGCCGTCAACGAAAGCGGTTTGAATAACAGAACGTTTATGCGAGAAACAATTACATTTTGGTTAAGTGCATCGCCTCCGTGCAAAGGTAGAAAGTAAACGTGGAAGATAGAGGTGAACAGGCCCGGAATCACCATTATAGAGCTAGTTTACATACTAATGAAGCAGCGGCGTGTTAATGGCCAGTCAGAGGCAGCGTAATGACCGAAAAAGCTGCTCGCTGTTTTATTTTTTTTTTTTAAAAAAACGAGCGGCTCCACATTCGACTGAAGGGTTTATTTGGACCGACATAAAACAAAGGTGAATAAACAGAATGGATGTGTTTCCAAATCCACATCAAAGCCTGCCATCGCTTTCATTTGAATTTCAAAGGCCTTGCCTGGCGTCTATTCTTTTTGAACACGCTACAATAATTGAAGCGATCGTGAACTTTCTCTACACGCGGCCGGTGACGATTGCTCTGGGATTACTGCCCAAAAACATGATGAAACCTGCATGAATATTTCACAGCCCCCCCCCCCCCCCACACACACAACTACGACAGGGTAGCAGTCAAACACGGGAGTCATGTGAATGATGAAGCCCACGGAGCGGCT
This sequence comes from Mormyrops attenuatus, assembly GCA_026777985.1. NCBI lineage: Eukaryota > Metazoa > Chordata > Actinopteri > Osteoglossiformes > Mormyridae > Mormyrops > Mormyrops attenuatus. The sequence continues at coordinate 2,551,514 of JAODKC010000047.1, read as the reverse complement.
TAAACACGCCTGATGCTTTGTCTTGTGACCGTCTCACTACAGTCATGACAGGAAAACGTTTAGTTCATTTGTCCAAGTTGCAGGTTAACATCTTTTAGGAAGAAAACAGATGATGTCATGTCATCTGGTTCCAGTAATTAAGTACAAAATACTCTTAGGTAGCAGAATAAACAGAGATGCTGACAGTAATTGATTATTAGCGTGTACAGCCCGTACTGGTCCAGCACAAAACATAAGCCATAAGTTGGGCCCTGCTTTTTGTGGGTCTGTTGTGATAAGCCTGCCTACCTGGTGTCCAGGTGGATTCTGCCCCTAGTGGATGCAGTGCTGCATTGCGCTCTTTGGGAGGGGACACCCCAAGACATTTCCTGGCTGTCTGCGAGCGATTGTTCATCTCCATCTCCTCATCCAGCTTCTTCCTCTTCAGCAGCTCAATCAAAGTACTGGAAGGGGTGGTGGCGACCTCAGGCCTGGCCTCCTCCTGTTTGGGTTGCAGACCCTCCGCCGCATGCCGTGGGGGGGCGACCCCCCACGCTCCCTCTTCATGGCCCATGTGTTGAATCTTGACAGGGATGCCAGTGGGGGACAGGAAGAGGCCATCGCTGCTGGCAAACTTCTGCGAGACGAAGGGGCGTGACAGGAAACGCTTCCTGTTAAGGACCTGCAGAATGTGCTGGCACTCCTTCTCATCCTGCATCATCTCGTTGAGGATGCACAGTGGCGACTTGCTCGTGCTGGACACGGTGCGGCCGATGCGTTTCAGGTGGCCGCGGACGTGGTTCGACAGGCCCGTCTTGGTGTCGAACCAGCCTCCGCACAATGGGCACGTGTGGCCAGACTGCGACTCCGATTTGTGCGCTGAAGGATACACGGACAATAGAGCAATTTGTTAGTGTCCTGTCAAACCACGCTCAGTGTACACAATGCACCAATAAGAATTATAATTCATGTCCGATGCATTAACCGACTTTCCAAAATGAAACTATTGCATTAGTTGGATAACTAAAAAACAGCCTGAATGCCTTGCTGACGCTTTTACCCAAAGTGACAGCATCACTTATTAACAGTTGGATATTTCAGTAGAACAATTCAGGTTAAATACCTCACTCTAGGGTACAGCAGTAGGGGCTCTCTTGGGACTTGAACCAGCAACCTTCAGGTTACAAGCACATGTCCTAGCCACTGTGCTACTAGCTGGCCTTTCACAAGATCAGCCCTAGTTTCAGGCCTTAACCAGACAAGCAAACGACCGGCACGGGGCACCTTTCCTCATCCGCCGTATGGTGGTAATCTTCCGCCGGATGCGGGGTCTGCGGTCCTGAGATGCCACCTGCTCTGGTGAAACCACGTGACGCGCATCATAGCTCAGCCCCACCCGGTGCAGGTGTCCCCGCACGTGATTGGACAGCCCCACCCCGGACTCGAACATGGCGGGACAATATGGGCAGGACTTCCGCTCGCCCCCAAAAGTGGGTGGGTCAAAATCGGAGAAGGAGTCCACATGGGGGTCTATGTCCAACCCAGGGGTGTGTGCAGACACGTCCGTCTCGATGCGCTCCTCCTTCACAATCAGCTTCTGAATGGTGTCGCTTTCATTCCCAGAGTCTCCGCTCTTTTCGAACGTGTCCCCAGACGAGCCCCGATCCTCTTTGGCGGGAAACCTCTGCCTCCGGATGAAGTAGTTCCGAGCGTAGGGATTCTGTTTATTCTCGTTACTGTCCAGGAAGTTGGCCGTGGCTTCGCTGGTGTAATCGCTGAAGTCATATGGGTCCTCGTAGCTCACATCCTTGAGAATTTCATGCTTCTTTGGAGTCTGTTCATGTTTTGGTAAAATCACATGGGTCGTCTTTTCCATAGTGTTGTGAAATGGCGTAGACATCTTCCTCTTGGAGGGAGACTTCCTCTTAATGGATGGCTCCACTCTCAAATGCCTGCTGTCGCTCTCCTCGCTATCCCCCTGCCCCTTCTCAAGTTCATAACCAGTGTAGAAGACGCTGTTGGACTTCTCTGTTTTCGGTAGCAGGGGCTTGTAGCAGCGAGGGATGGAGTTTGGCTTCTCCATGTTTCCTGAAAATAGGCTCCCGTAACCCTGGTCGTCATTGTTGTAGCCGTCTTCCACATAAGGGAGTCCTGTTGTGACGTCTATTCTTGCAGCCTGCTGAGACGATAATTTGCTTTGCTTGTCACTTTTCCGTAAAGAGGCTGACAGCTTGTTGAGTGAATTTCCGGGGCTCCACTTGGACAGTGGGAAGCCCAGGCCCTTGCGAGCTTTCTGAGTGACTTTGCTCTTTCTGAACAGGTGGGCTAAGCCTTCAGACCAAAAGGGCAGCTCTGCCCTCTTCCTGAAAGCCTGCTTCTCCATGCAGAACTTTGGCTTCAGCTGCAGCCTCTGAGTGTCTGATTTCTGGGCCTTGCCCGTAAACTTGTGCTGCCTGTACGCAGGTGTTGCATAGTCGTCTGCACCGTCATACAGGGGTCCCCTATTGTCAACATCCTCCTCATTAGCATGGTATGGCTGCTGGTGAATGAGCTCCACATGCTTCTTCAGGATGTTCTTGTTCCGAGTGCTAAAGGGGCATATTTTGCAGGGAAAGGCGGTGGCGTCCGGCACGTTGTTTCGCACCATGGTAAACCTCCTCTGCTCCTTTTGCCCGCCACTTTTTCCCATCATGTCGCACTGTGGCTTACGCATGACACGGTGAGCTGCGTACAGGTGGGTTTCCAGCTCCTGCTCTGTCACAGCCATGTGGCTACACTCCTCACAGCAGTAATACCGCTTGTCCTTCTCGTGTGTCTTGGCGTGCTGGACGAAGGTGTTGGGGCAGTTCGTCCCAAAAACACACTGTGGGCACTGCAGCCTGGCGGTCCTGCCCTCGTCCTTGAGTTCATTGAGGCCCTTGATCTCCTCCATGAGCTTTTCCCTCCTCTCCTGGTGAATGATCATGTGCTTCAGGAGGGAATTGCGATCCCGAAAGGAGCGTCCACACTCCCTGCATATGAAGGGCCGGGGCACGTTGACATGCCGGACCTGACTGTTCCCATCTAAGTGGTACATCATGTGTCTATGCAAATGCTTCTTCTCTTTGAAGTTGACGTTGCACTTGGTGCAGGGGAAGAACGAGGGCTCCTCCTCCGAGCTCAGCTCCGCCAGAGGGCCGGCACTCTGCTGCTTTGGCTTACTGCCCACGTCCAACTCATGGACGTCAACGTCATCTTGGGATTTCTTCGTGGGTGCGTGTAAAATGAGCTGTTTGATGGCCTCTACGGTGTCATTGGGATATTTGTCACATGTTTCCACTATGGGCTGAGAGTTGGGCGTCTTCTTGAAGGGAAGGGTGTCTACAGGAGACTCTTCATAGGTGGGAGACTTCTTCAGGGGATAAACACGTTCAGGAACGCTGGGTTTCTCCAGAATTTGCACCTTGCGCTTCCTCCTCCTCTGGCCTGAAGGTGGCATAGTGGTCTCCTGCTTTTGCTCCAGTTCCGGCTGACTGTGGTCACTCCACAAGAACTGCATGAACTCCTTCTGCGGGTCCCAGTTCAGATCACTCTCATAGTCATCAGAGGAGCTCTCTGAGGAGTCCATATCAAAGTCCCATATTCTTCTGCCGCCGAGTCCATCAGGGGACCCATATCGGCCAACTGGGATTTTGTCTTGGTCATCCATAGAAAGCTGGTCGGGTTCCTCGGACTCACTGTCATGGGAGCCTGGTGTCACAAATGGTTTGGGGCTGAGGCCTGCACCGTTATTCAAGTCTGTAGACCTTGACTTGTAGGGTGCCTGTGATGAAAGTGGACTGGTGGCATTCCCTGGCCGTTCGGCAGGTGCGGCTTTTCCCGGTGAAGCCCCGGGCTCCTCTGCGTCACTGTGTGAGCCAGGTCCATTTGTGAAAGCTCCAGTTTCCGCATCGCTTACGGAAGTTCTGCGGTGTTTGGACAGAGCTGACTGGATTCCGTTAAGAGGTTTGTCACCACGGTCTGACAATTTCGGCAACAGTGCCTGCGACGCACCGCCCTTCAGAGCGATGGCTGGACCCCCAAAGGGCTCTTGGGAGTCACCGGCATTATCCGACGCAGCCTCTGTGTCACTCTCCTCCTTGGCGTTCTGCTTCAGGTCGGCCATTTTGGCAATGCAACCTGGAAGGCAAGTTAGAAACATTAGCCAGGTGTGAACTGGGCTGCCCAAATCGACTTGACTCAACTGCTTACCCTTTCACTATACTTTCACATGAACGAAATATAAACACAAAAAAAAATTACAAAAGAATAACACACATGCATAAATACAAAATTACAGCTATGCATGGAAATCGCCAGCAGAAACAAATGGTTTCTGCACAGATAGATGTGGATATTATTCAGTGTGGCATTGTGCTTACGTGACCCCTATTTTCACCACTTGCATTCACGGCGCACCCCGCTGCTAGCCCTGGATGCACTGGTGAGCTCTAATTATGTGAGCATTAAGAATCCCCACCTCTCGCCACCAACCCTCCCACAACTCACTCAAAAACTCTCAGCTGTTACAGGAACACGCCTATTTCCATGGGAACAAAGGTACACCTTCAATGAGATCATATTCCTGCTTCTCACTCGCAAATGGTGCCAGCGCCAGGCACAGCGAGAGGCGCGCATGTTGCTCAAATCCTTACAAATGGGTAAACACCAGCCACGGTTAAAAAAGCGTGGCTGGCTGGCGGAGCCGAAAGCTCCTGACAGATTCGGGGGGGGATGCAGGAAGAGGATTGTGGAGGGGGAGGGATTTAGTGCTTCTGAAACACGAGCTAATCATTTCTGGGGCCCGCAAATATAGCTCTGGGTTCGAGCCATGGTGCTTCAGCGTCCCCATATCCACCACCGTCTGGAATCGCTGTGGACCTGCAGCCAGCTGTGATGCACCCCTCCTGGCAGATACCGCAACCCCCACCACCCACCTGCCCCCCCCCAACAGGAGGCCAACTCGCTAACAAAGTGGTGAATCTGGTGTTAATGAGAGTCTTCACCGGCATCACCTCGGAGGTAGGAAAAACGGAAAAAAAATCCAGTGCCCCATATTCCTCCCATCTGTTGGGGTGTTAGGGGTTCAGAGGGAGACCAGACGCTCCCTGTTCCGGGCTGACAGAGGTGGGGGTGAGCTGAGCCACGCAAGTGCGAGCTTAAACCTTCATTAGCAACCCCCGCGTACCCAACGCTCAACATCTCAATCTCCTACATCCTCCATCACGTGTTACCGATCCAGTGACGCAAATTGCCATGAAGAACATCGCACCACACAAACAGGACGACCAGCAAGTCTCGCTGCTCAGCGTAGCTTAAATACAAATCTTGAGAAAGCCAGATTTGTTCCCGTCCACAGATGAAAGATGTGGTTTTGGGAGGAGTTCTCCTTCTCCTCATAGTTCTGTTCTTAAACTATCAGCACTTCAGCTAACACCTTCCCCACACTTCTTCTGGAGGTTACTGCAGGGGGAAAAAAAAGAAAAAGAAAAAAAAAACACAAAGTGATAATTGCACATTATCATAATTATTCTCTAATCCCTGAAGATCAAGCTTCCCGGGATATTGAATCATAAAACCAAGTGTTGGCCACATTTCATTAAGCCTCTTTCCTCTCCTGTTTACGATATTTTACAGATTTCTGGCGCTCATGACACCTCACAGAAAATATACATAAAACCAGCTCGGGTTAGACAGTGCAAACAGACTGACATTTGCATGGAGCTTCCATCAAATAGCTTTATTAAGAACCTGGGCTTTGTTCCAGATCTTGAATGTAAGCGATACCATGTGCCAGACGCACTTCAGGCTTTCGGTCTGAAGCTGGCCAACCACTCTGTCTCCTGAAACACTCCCCAGTTGATGCAACAGAGCTATGAATGACAGAAACAGTGGTTTTCACCACTGGGCAGTGGTTTTCACCACTGGGCAGTAGCCTCGGACAGCTTTACCATTCGGTTGGGTCCCCTGATTGTCTGTCAGAGCTCTTGGGGTCCCTGGATGTCCCTAATGGATCGTTTTCCATCCAGTAATTGATGAATATTCATGTCATATAAGTGAACCAGGGCTTTGCCTCATTAACAGGATGATCCAAGGCCGGGAGCTGTGGCAGCTAATGAGAAGACCCCTCACACTTGGTGTCCGTCCTCAAAATAAAACCGGCGGAAACAAAAGCCAACAACCATGTTCCAGAGAAATGGTTCCACGTATCCACACCTGGACAACACACAGGAACAGAAGACTTAATAGAAGTAACAGAAGAACTTTACCGTTTTATTTTTAAAAAAGGTATAATTTCAACTAAACCAATTTATTATCCATAAGTCTTCAGAGTCTATAACGCCAGCGTTCCACCCAAATAATCAGGCCCAATGAAGGAGAATAATAAGCACAACAACGATATGCTATGCTAATCATCAACAGCACCGGCAAGTCTAAGTGTTTCTTAAAAGGAAAAATTGGTTTGGGGTGGAAAATGCAACTTAATATCATTGATTTTTAACAACACAGCAACAGCTATTATTGGCTGTTAAAAAAAAGAGAGAGACCTCACGGCTTTCACTGCTATAGTGAGGATGGTGTGACAGTAAGGATGGAGCCAGCAGACCACGCAGATGAATTGGGGGGGGGGCAGGTCACACCTAACAGAAAATGGATGAATGCAAAACAAAACAGCGGCAAGAGACCAAGAGAGAAAGAGCTGGGAGCTGGAGAAAGCCAGTCCAGGCAAAGCACCAGCAAGGGTGGGGGCAACTTATGAGGAGCAAGGGGCCCTCGCACCTCGTTTGGGCGACTTCACCTCTCCGGGTGTGACCTTTGCAGGGCATGCTTTGTTAGCCATTCACGACAAAGGTCTGTTTGTCCAGAGAGAAAAAATAAAATTATAAAAATAAAGCATGAAAGGCCAAGTGACGTGCGACTTAGCAAGTTAGCTAAGCAAGTAAAGACGCTGGGACAGGGCACAAGGTCACAGGTGAGTCACCCGCAGGCATCCCGATAAGGCCAGCTTGCGTAGCGTGGCATGGCACAGTGCCGCGGGAAGCGAGCCCAGCACGATAAAAACGTCACACTTCGGAAAATGAAGTTCCTTCGGGACAGCGTTTATGGCGCACCAACACACCTGGCGACAGGAGGCCACGCTGTATCATTAAAACAAACAACCTAGGAGGGATTCTGAAGCGTCGAGTTAAATGTTGACTTTGGCTTAGTTATGGCGGCAGGCAGGTAGTGGCGGCCAGAGGGCAGGGGAAGCTGCTTCAAAGAGGAACACCGCACTCTCACAGACACGGGCCCCAGACACCGACCCATCAAAAGCAATAAAAGCCAATAAACAAAAACACCCCCCCTAACACCCACCCACCCGTTTCCCGAGAACGGATGTGCTGATGAAAAAAGGCCCGGGTACGAGGTGATAAAAGGGGACAGGGCACGGGTGACAGCTGGGTTAAGGCACAAGTCGTGTTTGAGAACAGGCAGCGACATCAAACAAAGGGTTTGCGGGAAGATGCGGACAGACGCGTCTCGGAGGAGGATTTCTGTCGCGAGGAGTGGATGAGATACGCGCTGGGCTACTGACGGGGCCTCGGCCCGGCCGCCTGTGGAGTTAGGCAGAGGATTAAGCCACGTAAACTTTGAAGCTTAAGACAATACCTTTCAAAATTAAACAGATTACAGAAGTCCCTCTGACAGGGGCCTCCTAGGTCTGTGCTACGTTAATGCCTCTCTCTTTCACACTCTCTCTCTCTCAGAACCCAGAGGTCGTATTCTCACACATATTCATCCATGTCTCAAACAGCAGGCGAAGCGTTTATTTTAGCTACATACTTAAATAACGTTCCTCCCGTTAAAATTCGGATGCCCCTTAGTTCCTGAGGAAATATTTCACGCGGCATCTTACATACCAAAGCACTTCTTAATAGTATACTTTCAAATGTGTCATATTCAATATTTAAAGCTGATTTCAAAACCCATAAGAGTAAACATTTGGCTCAATAACTCTACTGTTTGCCCGAAGAGGGCTGACACAGATACAGCTATAAATAGTGTAATTTTAGAACGGTGCTCATAAATGGTGATATCACTGAGGTAATGACCACTGGACCAGGATCGTCAGCATCTTGAACAGAAGCCATCTGTGCACGAGACCCCCCCCCCCCCGCACCACCAAAAGGGCGACGTTTTCAGGGTCGGGACAGCCAAGTGGGGGTGGTAACCCACCCCGCCGCTTGTCATCACCGGAGGAGCCGCTCCGCGGCACCGCCGACCGCAGATAAATCAGGGCGGTGCCGCAAACAGGGCCAATGTTTCCATGGTGAGCTGATGCGGCAAGGAATCTGGC
>JAODKC010000047.1:2519529-2543147 GCA_026777985.1 Mormyrops attenuatus | reverse complement strand
CCCCCCCCCCCCCCCCCCCCCCCCCCCCCCCACGGGGAGCCTTGCTGGGAGGCAACGCGGAGCTAATGAGGATAATGGTTAATGTATACAAAGGAAAATGAGAAGGCTCTCATCATCCCAATTAATACCATCTTAAGAACGCAGGACAGGCTGCACCGTGGCAAGTCGCCGCATGAAAGGCACCGCATGCCTTACCGCCTTTACCCTGACGAGGGGCTCCACGCCCAGCCATGCTGCTCATCAATACCTGACCGCTTCCACGCTGAAAGGGAATCTTTAAAGCCTCAATCCACACATCCGGACATGGGAACGACAATGTCCATTTAATAATGTGCAGCAACGTGCACAAGTCAGTAGAGTCTGGGCAGAGAGGGCAGCTCGCCGATGACAGGCGGAAATAAATGACACCGACAAACACACGGCTAGATGAGAAGCGGGTCACAGCAGGGACCGCTCACGGCGAATCCGACTGGATTCCTGCCGCCATTCCCAAAACTGCAATCCCACCAGCTGCCAGAAGATGGCTCCAAAACTAACTGGCCAGTGAGGCCTTTACTCCACTGTAGCCAAGGTCCCCTCTACAAGGTCTTACTCAGGTATAGCCAACTAACGAAAGGGTTTTTCCAAAATGAGGGACCAGCATATAGCTCATACTAAACACACACAAGACATGCTAAAAATATACATTCTATGTATTTTAAAAATGTTATCATATTTGCATTTTTTTTAAACCTGTAATAGCAACATAAGCTGCAATATGAAAAGAAGAAAAACTTTTAGGGAAAAAGTAGCAAATGAATCCTTGAATTAATGTTCACTCCATATGTGGACATGAAGAAAAGGGTCCATTCCCCAGTCCGCCTCAAAAAACGCCATTTTCAAGGAATAATTGCAGCCCCCACACTGTTCTGGCCCCGTGGACCAACACGCCAGCAGGATTCGCTACAAGTTTATAAATCTTTGCGGGTCATTTCCAACACGGAGCAAAGCAGCACCACACACAGGGGAATCATCTGCCCACACTTCTCGGCATTAACCATTCCTCAAAGTATCTACCCAGCTTGTATTTAAGAATTCTGCAGCATAACTGAGCCCGTGCTGCCACCATGTGGCCATACGAATGTATAACACAGATCAGGGGGAAAGACCAATTGGAGTTGGCCGAAACACTGGCACAAGTAAGGCCCACAGACACAGAGTGTGTTTGCTGTGAACAGAGCACAGTTTGGCCCCGGTGAGAATAACAGAGGTCTTTATCATCTCAGAAAGAGTCTATTCGAGAAAAGAACAAACATTTCCTAAGAGATATCTGTTGGCTCTTCTGAAAGACAACTCATGCGGTACTTCACTGTAACTGAGGGCAATTATAATCACGTAAATACACACATACTTTGCAATATTCCTCAAACACACTTTGAACACGTAGTTTTAAAAACAAAGGTTCGTCTGCACTTAACCCAAGAATTTCACGTAATGTCCAAGCTGTTTGCAGATCAGGATCGAAGTTAAGTAAAACCAGAGAGTTTCAAGCAGATTAGAACGGAAACAAGTCGAAAAAGCGCAGACTGCCCCCGGACGTCACACGGACGTGACATGTCCCCTCCTTTCCTAGCACTAATTGAAAAGATGCTGGCATACACACTCTCGGGAGATCTGACATATTACGGAAATATCTTGTCTTGGCAGCTGATCTCGTACAAAGTTGCTAATTCAGGGCCGTTTCCTCCCCTGCGTCGCGAGCCCTTGCCACCGGCTCCAAGCATCACACATTAGAATCGGCATCAGGAGACAGACGGGAGAGCCGACGGCGACCTACTTAGTACTCAGAGTTACTCGGGTGCTCTGGGGCCTCACCGATGGCATTGCACACGTCTCAGTCTTCAAATACAGCAATTAGAACAGCAGAAACAATTTCGACGCTAACCGTGATAATCGCTTCAGTTATGGGCTATACCAAGAGGGTTTAATCGGTTTCATTGTGACAGTAACACAGTTAATAGTCTCTTTGCCGTTATTATCATTATTATTTATCAATGACTGGTTTATTTTCCCACTGTGATAACTGTGAGAATGAGGTCTGTCACTGTTACATCCATTATCTCTTCAGTGTAAGCAGGTAAGGCTGCACTCAGCTCAATGAGTCAGTCAGGAAGGCAAACATGTAGGGTACCTTGGCGACCATTGCCAGTGCCCAGTACCCTTGTATTGCCGATACCCAGTACCCCCATGAGTATCGCCGATGCTCAGCACCCACGTGAGTATCTCTATACTGTTTTGGTATACTATGGTTTGGTATACTTCAGTGCAATATTCACTGAAGTGGAAATGAAGAAAGGAACAGCTTAGCAACCATGACATCTTTTAAAAGAGGAAACAAGGTAAAAAGACATCTGTGGTGGGGCAGTAATTTCTGCAGCTTGAAGTCCGACACGTTTATTAAACATCAGGATATGCCAAATTTATACTGATTACTAACCTGTGGGCATCACAAAATGCCTCATTAATATTTTAATTAGGTAATCGGTAATCTGCTTACCGAATTGCAGGCGTAAATAAATGTTCATACAGTACCGAAAAGCTAGAGCCCATGTGAGTATTGAACATAAGCACGGAAAATCCAAATTAGCAGTAAGGCTAGCTGGCTAAGGAGGACACCGTTAATGACGTTGTGTGAGCGATGAGCCCATGGAGGGGCTGGCACCTTGCTGAAGTCCTACCCTAATGGGCCATAACACAAACACACCCTTCCGGGGAGACCGCTGCAGAATTTCCATGACTATCCCAAGGGAAGATGGTCACTGATGTCTCACACAAACAAAAGCGTCACAGAGGTTTGTATGCTTAAACCAGATGGAGTGAGAAACACATTAACAACTGCACTTAATGGATAAATATTCCAAGTGGACTGCTGACAAACGCATCCTTACAAGAGCTCTTCCTCAGACGCTCTGCACAGCTTCATATAAACCGAAAAAGTAGCCGCATGCTTCAGGTCACCAGCACCAAGAGGTGCCATACTGCTCTGCGTTCTTAAACAGTCTGCACAAACAAACCGGGGCTCTGTTGCGTGACTCCTATTTAGCTGACGCTTTTCCCCAAAGCCTTTTTGAGAAGCCGGTCAGACAGTCCCTGGAGTAACCGTGGGGTAAGGGCCTCGCTCAAGGGTCCAACAGTGAAATCACTCTGACAACCATGGGATTTGAACCAATGACCTTCTGATCACAGACACAGCGTCCCAACCCAGAGCCACACACAGCCTGCATGTATTAAGTGTATAAGATAGATTAACAGTGGATTCTCAGGCTTCTGTACAACTTCTTGTTTGTTATGGAGCTCAGGAGTCTGGTAAATATGTTCCTACCTCCAATGTGGGGATCATAAAACCAGCACAGTGCCGAATGGACCTTATCACTGGCACAGTCACAAGGACTTTGGTGGTTGCATACTGCAGACTACACTGCCATAGAATAGGTTAGCGACGGCTGGCATGAGATGCTAAGGTACAAACGGACATTTAAAAACAAACATACAGAAAGCGGGTCTCCATAGATTCGCAAACTGGATAACAGCGCGGCGGTAATTTCATTTTATTTACATTTCGCAGATGTTTTTGTCCAACGCTAAGGGAGCCGACATGTGGCAGCGTCCCTGGAGCAGCTGGGGTTAAGGCCCTTGCTCAATGTCGCAACTGTGATGCGATTACTCAGATCCGAGCCCACAACCTTCCAAACACGAGCACAGACTCCCGATCCGCTAAAGGACACACCAGCCCCTGTATATATTATTTTTTACTGTAATACAGTCATCATTCCAAGTATGTGTGATTTAATGGCAGCAGTCTGCACGCTCAGGACAGTCTCTGAAACGTGCCTCCAGATTCCAAGGTGCTGAATTTTTCTCTCTTTCTTTTTTTTAATGTGTCACCTGACTCAGCCCCTCCAAAACACTGCAAGCACTGCACACTTAAGAACTTCAGCCCAGCGCAAAGCAGGAATAAACAGAGCCCAGTGCATCCAGCAGGTTTCAGAGGCATAAAAAAATACAGCCGGGGTTTTCCGTTTATAGCCTCTGCGTGACCTCTGCGACGGTGATGTCACGACTTCGAGCCGTGCCCGTTAAATGTACTGCCGTAAGACTTTTGACTCTGCCCTGCTGGAGTGTAGCTCACCATCTAAAGTATGTTCCAATTTCAGTGCCCAGTGGTCGTCTTTTGTATAAATGGCACGTTTTTATTGTGAGTAAACCAAACAAAAACCGTACGGCTAAGAAATCCTTACAGAAATGTGATCAATAGCCCGACCGATCCAGCTAAAGGAAACACAGGCTGTATGGAGGCCCCGAGACTCAGTAAGCTAAACAGTGAAATATGTTTTTTTAATTAAAATAATTTTTTTACAGAGAAACATCATACTGGATTTTGCTCAAAACTAGTTAAATAGAAATACTTTTGCTTTTCATTTGCTAAGTAATAATCACAGTAACAATTAACCAAAGGATCTATAAGATCGATTTGGCGTTTCGCTGCCGCATTATAGGCATAATTTAGGTATTATAATCAGGCATACGGCTTGCCGTTCTGGGAAAGAAAACACAGCAGAAAGAGTCCATGCTCAAGGCTGGGCCATTGGACAGTGGCGTCCAGGGGCTCCCTGAGCGCCTCAATCAGTTGAAGCGTTTTCCAAAGCAGGGGCTGGTTGCTCGGCAATGTCGTTTAACGACTGTGACCTGGAGTCCCACAGTGGCTCGATACAACACCACTGTCACACAGAGAGAAAAAAGGAGGGTCTAAATTGGCAGGGATAAGTTGGGCGGCCACTGGAGGAAAGCCGACGGTTGTCAGTGGCAGAGACTGGTGGCTTTGCTCTCGTGCACAGCACCGTGTTGTGCTTGACAATGCGAATCAGAAAGCGGACCGACAGGGAACTGGGGAGACAGGCGAGCATGTGCCTCCGCTACCTAACAGGCATGGACACATTATGGACAGCCATGATGGATAGAATAGAATCCTTCATGGACACAGAAATCACTACCCTGGGAGGGAAACTCGCCGACTGCTAATCTACCATCACACAAAAAATCATTTTCATTTTACCTATCTATCTATCATCTATCTATCTATCTATCAGATGCCTTTATGCAAATCAATGTACTGAGCAAGGTCAGACAGTCCCTGGAACAATCGGGGTGAAGGGCCATTTTCAAGGCCCCAACATAAAAAAATAATTCTGCCAACTACGGGACTTGAACGAGCAACCTTCTGGTCATTGGTGAACATGGGTCATATACCATACATACTTTATGTACAGTTTAGACACACCGATTTGCATGTCTTTGGGCTGTGGGAGGAAACTGGAGTACGCAGGGAAAACCTGCACGACACTGAGAGGCGCCCAAACACCACACAAACACAGCAGTTGCAGAATTAGAACCCATAACCTTAGAGGTGTGAGACCACAGGCCTCCCAACAAGTCACTGTACAATACTATAAATAATATGCAAAGAAGAGATATATTACCTTCTGTGAAAATCTCATTCATAAATCAAGTTAATAAATATGTACTAAAATTTCTGGATTAAGGAAGTATTATACTGATTAACATTAAACTGATATAAATGTATAAATACTATTACGATGAATTGCCTTGGGTGCTTGGTAGGTTAAAACAGGTACAGTACAAAGATACGGCATGAAAAACACTTATAATTAGGGTAGGTCTACAGTTTATCCTATATTCAAAAATTAGAGCAGTTTGTTAAAAATATTCCAGCAGTGACCCAACTAAATTCTGAGACAAGGAATTTTGAATTAAGGTCACATGTTATGGTCCAGGAAAACTAGGGTGGCGGTGCGGAGACATATTACATGTCTGTGGATAATTATTCCATACTAATAACCACATTTCATGTAAGGGTAGTCAGTACCCTATGCATAAAACAGGTGAGAGTGAGCTCTGGGGCCGGGATCATTATTTTCAGTAGCTCACTATTGAGGCACGAGCGGACACTGCAGGTATGATTAAAAATACGAGTGGATCCCTGCGTGGTGGGACGGGGGGAGGAGTGTGAGGCCCAGGGAAGTTGGCAGGTGAGCTTGGCGCAGCGTGCGGCCCACTGGCTGCGTAAGGTGCGCAAGATGCGCAGAATGCGCCCTTCGGCAGTCTGGGGGATGCCGACGCAGCCCGCCCCCGTCTGCGGGATCCAAGTGTCAAAGCACCCCGTGCAGCCTGAGCTGCAGCTGCGACAATGCAGTCCAAGTACAAAGCTATATAAAAGAGGTGTGGGGGGGAAATCTTCCGGCACGGAGGGTTTACATCACACGGTGACTGACACTGCTTTGTATCATCCCTGACATCAGCCGCGTAAAACAAGGGGGCACGGCGTCAAGTTCCTTTTAACTTAAGCGGCTTTTAAGCCTGCGAAACTTTTTTTCTGCCGGAGTTGCAAGCAAACGCGCACCCGTGGAAAAAACCCCCTGAAGCCGCGATCACACGCTCCAGGCTTGAACACTTCGGGAGTCGCGGCCGCGTCCGCGCACACGCACACGCGCGCCGGCCGCATCAAACAGACATCGCCCGGCTCGCGCTGTCGTCGCGCACCGCCGTGTCCATTACTGCTCCGCACCAGAGGCGAGGACCCCGGCCAACATGCTGGCAAACCGAGCGTACACGCGTCCCCTCAGCGCGCCCGAACCGCGGGGTCCGTGCAAGCAGCATTTCAAAGAAAACCTACCTTCCCAGCGTAGGAAACGTAAATGATATGTACGCTGTACCGTCAACTCTTGGTTATTGTTCGCTTTCGTCCTCCATCCATTTCACCGCCGCCATTTTGCCTGATACTCTGCAGGTCAAACTATGTCTGTAAAAGGGATGATGTGTCCACAGTGAGTGCCAATAAGGACAATTACTGGGATACGTGCCTGATGTATTATCGCATCAAAGATCAGACTGAACCTATGACTTATTTTATTGCACTTTATTTATATATTCCGTCTAATATTACTTGGTTCGTAGTACGGGTTTGGCTGTCAAATAGAAATACCCCCTTTTTAATAAATGGATTATTCCAGACAGACGGCAGAAAAATTCTTGGTTAAAAGTGGCTGCTTGGAAGATTGGAAAAATGGTGGGAGTGGGCACAGCCACATTGCCCTTTAAATATATTAAATGGTACAATGCACCTATCCCACCAAGATCCATTTAGGGAAATATATCGCCTCTATAATGACCAGTACGTACTTCGAATATGTGTATTAGAATTCTGAATGTTGCACAATATCGCAGAGAACACCTTGAAGTATAAAAGCTTATTGTTAATATGCTTTGGGAAGCCACACTAAAATCATTTAAAAATCAATAGTAAGTTTCGTAATATCTTTTAGGTAAATTTCCGTTTGTAATGAATCACGTCTACGTTTTAAATAGCAATACTGTATACTGTATGTATACTGTACTTAAAGACATTAAAGTGAGATTATAAGTGTTCAACTGAAATGTGAGTATTTCTTCAACATTTCATGGACAATTTGAGTACTATGGTAACATCAGCACCAATAGCAAACAAATCAAGATGTCTACAAACATTCCAGTGATGCCGTTCCTGCTTTAGATAAGAACATTTACATAAGCCGTTAATTTCTAAGACAGTGTTTGACAATAACAGGTTAAAAGACATACAACTAATGATGATGACATCTATATACTAGCATTGCCACCCATCCAGGATTTTCCGGGGCCACCCCAGATTTTGGTTCAAATTCCATTCCTGGAGATGGAATGCCCCTATCAATTCCCCTATCAAACAGACCTAAACGAACCTTTGCAATGGTGTCGCTATGTGCAATATTTTGGGTCAAAGACTGTGGGTGTCCAGGATTTTATGGGACTGAGGTGGCAATTCTACTATATACCAGTTGGACATAACATCGAAACCACCTGCCTAAAATTTTTTAGGTCCCTCTTGTGCTGCCAAAACAGCTCTGACCCATCAAGGCAAGGGACTCCACAAGACCTCTGAAGGTGTCCTATAGTACCTGGCACCAAGATGTCAGCAGCAGATCCTTTAAGTCCTGTAAATTGAGAGGTGGGGCCTCCATGGATTGGACTTCTTTGTCCAGTACATCCAACGGATGCTTGATTGAGGGTATGTTTCCCAAAAACATAGTTGCTAACAATTTACCAACTTACATATTTGGAACCATACAACTGAATCGTTCCAACTATATAAGCGGCTAACGGGAGGCATTGGGAAACATACCTAGGATTGAGAACTGGGGAATTTAGAGGCCAGGTCAACACCTTGAACTGTTTATGTTCCTCAAACCATTTCTGAACAATTTTTGCAGTGAGGCAGGGAGCATCATCATGCTGAAAGACTGCTGCCGTCAGGGAATACCGCTGCCACGAAGGGGTGTACTTAGTCTGCAACAATGTTTAGGTAGGTGATATGTATCAAATTAACATCCACGTGAAAGCAAGGACCCAAGGTTTCTCAGAATATTGCCCAGAGCATCACTCTGCCTCTGCTGACTTGCCTTCTTCCCTTAGTGCAGTGGTTCCCAACCCAGTCCTCGGGGAACCCCGGACAGTCCACGTTTTTGCTTCCTCTAGTGCATCCTGGTGCCCTCTTTTCCCCAGGTAAACAACAAACATACACCTGATCATCCACCTGAAATAACAGAAAACATGACTCATCAGACCAGGCCACCTTCTTCCATTGCTTCATGGTCCAGTTCTGACACTCATATGGCCATTGTAGGTGCTTTTGGTGGTAGACAGGGGTCAGCATGGGCACTCTGACCGATCTGTGGCTACACAGTCCCATATGCAGCAAGCTGGAATGTAGAATCGGACCAAACAGGATAACCTTCACTCATCACATGGATCAGTGAGCCTTGGAACCCATCACCCTGTTGCTGGTTCCCCGGATGGCCTTCCTTGGACCACCTTTAGTAGGTGCTCACCACTCCATACCAAGAACACCCGAAAAGACCTGCCATTTTGCAGATGCTCTGACCCCGTCATCTAGTCATCAGGATTTGCTTCCAACACTGACTTTTTTAAAAAACTGACTATTGACTTGCCAAATATATAATGAGACCCTTCACAGGTGCCATTGAAGCAAGATAATGATATTCACTTCACCTGTCAGTAGTTTTAATGTCATAGCTGTTCGGAGTATGTCCTGAATACATTGATATGAATGTTAATTATAAAGGTTTATTTTTCTGTTATTTAGTGAGCACCTATATATAGTGATCCACTGTAATGTACGTAGTCCTTAATTAACATTCAGTGTGTCTGGCAGCCCTCAACATGCTATGCATGGACCAAAAACAGCGGAAGCAGATCACATATATAAGTGACATGTTTATGTAACGTTGTAACAGTGTACTGCAGAATCGTTAAATGTATGCAGTATTTTCACTTAAAGCTGTTTATAAATTGGGTTTAATATTTGTCTAGTACATCTGAGTAATCTCACACGTAGTAGACTTCTGCATATTAACGTGCATTTAAACAGCACGGTAAACGCGTTGTTCATTCAGTCAGGATGTCACCTTAACCGCCTGCAGAGCGTCGCGCGGCCATGCCGCGGTCACATGACCGGGAGACCTGACTGCGCCGCGCGAGGCCGGCGGCGGCGTCGCTCGTGCACCGCGGCCACGCGCAGGTGCAGTGTCCTCTGCGGCTGGCGCGAGGGGCGTGAGCGCTGCGCTCGAGCGATGCCAGTGGGCAGGTTTGGCGAGCTGGCGCAGCCGAAGGGGAGAAACGCCGCAACGTAGCGCCTTCTGCTTTTGTTCATTCATTTCTTAAACAACAGTACATTTAATAAGGTACTATACGTCTTATTAAATTATTTTTCCTCACGGAATTCACTTATTATTTACCCCCTCGAAAAATATCGGTCGGTCTATAGTGTCACGCAAAATGTACATTGTTTTAGCTGGCGGATATAAAATTCTTGAAGCGCATTAGCCTGTTTAATTAATACATGACAACACCCATCACACAAGACCGATAACTTAAATGTTCATACCAGAGCTAACCTCCTAATTATTAATTATGTTACCATCTACAAGGTGTTCAAGAAAAGCATGTTGTGGAAAGCCGGTATAGTATGCCATCTAATTATCCGTATTACGTGTTATCCGATGTCATGTCTGTTTATTAACAAGCCCAATTTGTGTGCTCTCCACCAGTCTCAATTATATAATAACTCCAGCATTATATCAGTATTTACATTTTAAAATATTCGTATTATTTGTAGAAATTTCTGTCCATTTGTAAATATTTGTTCGTGTAGGCATGCGGGGTTATGGACGAACATGTGTTCGTACAAATCCAGACCAGGGTTTTGTTTCAGCCACCCAGTTGAGTCTCTGTGACTGTGACTGTTTATGCTCAACTGTTTGGTTGAAACGAAATCTTGGTCTGGATTTGTAGCTTCTGGACCTGAACTTTCCACCTCTGGCTGTAATGGATTACTTTTGGGAGTAACTTTCCCCAACACTGAGTAAAGCATAGTTATCCGAATGCTGCAGTTCTCCTATAATGACTTGTGTGGCGTCAGATAAGTAGTGAAAAACTCAGATCCTTGTTACTTGATTCATCTGATCTTGTTACCCACAGCTGATGCTGCATGATGATCTAAGACAATGCTGGACTCTGAAGACTGCACCCTGTCCTTGGAGAGCCTGTTCTATGAAAGACCCGTTGTTCTTCAAGTGTGAGTGGAACTTCTGCAATGGATGCCATGGGAACATGAGTCTCCATTTATACACTGACCATCAAGCAGAAGTATTTAAAGTGTAGTTTTCTGTGGTATTTTTATTCCCAATTTCTATAGAAAACCCATGTGTCAGGCGCAAATCACTTGGCAATCGGAACCACCTCTGTCGTCTTCCGAAATATCAGAAATTCAGCATTTAAAGGCAACGGCAGAATCTCTTTGTTCTGGGGTCAAGCTCCCTATGACAGATCATCTGGGATGCTTGGCAAGTAAGTGTCTTCAGACCCTAAAAAGGTCTACACAATCCAGTTAAAAAAGCAGGTCTGTTTACCTCTCCTCTGTTTGAGAAAACGCTGTCACTTAATTAAAATTAATTTATATTTCAAACAACCAGCACACTGTAAAAATACGGAAAACCAGTGAAAAGACTATATTAAGTATCATAACTCTATAACCAGAGCTAATTTTGTTGATTTAGACCAGGGGTGGCCAGTCTTATCCACAAAGGGCCAGTGTGTGTGCGGGTTTTCGCTGCAACTCCCTAATTAGATTATTAATTAGAGGACTGATTGGCTGGAGAGTTCTCACACCTGGATTTGAACAGCTGACCTAAAGGTTACCCCAAAAACCTCCACACACACCGGCCCTTTGCAGATAAGACTGGCCACCCCTGGTCTAAATCAACAAAATTAGCTCTGGTTATAGAGTTATGATACTTAATATAGTTTTTTCACTGGTTTTCCGTATTTTTAAAATTACCATTGCATTTACATGTATTAAGATATCCATCCACCTATCCAGTTCTGGGAGTTGGGGGTAGCCGGGAACCAGTCCCAAGCAGCATAGAGAACAAGGCAGGGGAATATCTTGAATGGGATTTCAGTTCTTCACAGTAGATGAGAATCACATAAGATGTTCTAAAAGTCAAAATGCCATAGGAAATAGCTTATAAATAGCATATAGAATTGAGAATAAAGCATCATTAATTCAGCATTTGTTCACTGACCCTGCTCTACGGAAGGGCACTTTTTGGCCTTTGTGTTGAAGGGAGTGCAGGTTTTCGTTCCTGCCCAGCTCTTAATTAACCTGTATCAGCTATTGCCAGATTCGGGTTAATTCAGACATGAGTTGAGGACTTAATATTGTTCTTTATTGTCATTTGAAATAATTTTATATTTTATGGGATTAAGCACCCTTATCCTTAAACTATTAAATTGTAAATTAAAGCACTCTAGTCTATTAATGAAATTATGAATACATAGTTTTGAATTTTACTACATTAATTTTAATCATGTACACCTGGGATATGACAGTCATTCAGTGGAGAAGGTCATGACTTCATATCTCCTAGGGTGAGGGTTCAGATCTAGCAGATCTGGCTGTACATGCTGTGTTTTTATCAGGTTTGTATGGTTTTTCTTCCTTCGCCGGTACGAAGACCTTGGTGTCAAAAAGTATTTGTGTCCTGTGTTGGTCATGCAGTCCATCCGAGGTGTACTCTGACATGGTGTAAATTCCAGGATACAGGAGGATAATCATGACCTTATTGGTAAAGCAGTGCATTGGAGACAGATGTTATATGAAGGCTGTTGTTATATATACTGCTCATCTGTGTATAAGTTGCGTCTGGATCTAATCTGCTACAGTGTACTTTGTCCCAATATCTATATTTTGTGCTCAGAAACTTGAATCTTTTGCACACTACCACAGAATAGCCGTAGGTGAAGCTTATGCTCTGTGCTTTGTAAAATTGAAGCTCATCGAGCTGCTGAAAGTCATTCACAACACTGGTTGAAATCTCAAGTCCAAACTGATTCTCCTTTTCACAGGCTCTTATCAGAAGTCAAAGAAATTCCTGCCTCCTTTGAAAAAAGCTGATGGGGATAGATGTTTTTCCTCACAAAAAGGGCAGTTTCTGAATCTCGGAGCACCAGTTGAATTACCTGAACAAGAAGGGTCCCATGTTTTGATGGCTGACAGGTGCACACGATCTCAGAGTCTCCTGGTCAGCGCTAACACATCACAATTCTCCGAATATCTGCTGGAAAAACAATCTTTCACTTCTTTGTTTAGCCAAAACAATAGGGATATCTCTCAGCTCGGGAGAAGGTATAGTTTGTCTTCAGTCATAAGTGTGTATGTTTTGTTGTGTGGGAACGTAATGCTGGGTTTTTATGATGCTATGCTTAAGTTTTTGGAGTAGCTCATAGAAGCATACAGTCATTTGATTTGCATGCAGTTATTTCTATGTACTGTTCTGGGTACGTCATTCTGAAATTTGTATCTGTATACTTGGCTATACGTTTTCAGACATATTTATTTAAATTGGCATTTCCCAACCCAGTCCTCAGGGACCCACAGCCAGTCCACATTTTTGTTCCCTCCCAGCTCCCTCCTGGAACAAAAGTGTGCACTGTCTGCAGGTCCTGAAGCACCGGATTGGGAAACATTGATTTAAATTCATTTTGTCCTGTCATTTTTCAGGCCATTTAAACCTCCACCTAAGGTGGCTGCAGAGCCCAGTGGTCATTTCAGCAGTGCACCATGTCCGAAAGAGGCTGGCACCGATGACACTACCGCTGGCCAAGTTTCTAAGGCGGCAGAAAATCCATTCATGACACCAGCTGCTACTTTCTCCATGGCTTCTTTCACAAGTTCATATGTGCCCGGTGCAGACGGCCCACTTTCGTCAGAGTGTGATCGAACCATTCAAAAAGTTAATATCCTTCCATTTAATCCCCAGTCGCTCAATATACAAGGTCAAGGTGAGTCTACTGGGCAGTGTGCTTGTTCCAGCCGTGAGCACCTTACACAACACAGGATGTTGAATGTCTTTCTTTTTGTTTTCTATTTTTTTTTGAGAAATCAGATGTGACATCGGATTTCTGTTCTTAGAGCATGAAATTATTCTTTTAATGGCCTGTCATGCGTGTGCAGCAGAGTTTGATTTCGGCCTCCTGAAAGGCTACAAGATCTTAGATGATCTATTATGCCGTTTGTGTCTTGTGCTCCCAGTCATCCACTGCAATTTATTTTATACCTTAGGGCACTGCAGGCTATTTTTCTTCGTTTCTGACTTCGCCCATCTTTTCCGATCTCGCAGCGCGCACGCTGAGCTGCTGCCTCAAGCTCTCTGTATGAGAACTTCAGAGGAAAGCACATCGTTATAGAGCAGTCAGTTCAGCAAGGGGCTCAAAACCAGAAGTTTAAATCCTGGGCACAACAAAGTTCAGGATTTCACCTGGGGAGATTTGCCTGTAAAACTACTCAAAACAGAAATTCATTTAACAGTCGTTGTCTTTTATGTTGATTGGTGGACCACTAAAGCATTATTAAAGACTGAATATGCATAACCCCTTTTTAAAATTCCAGTATTACATTTTTCAGAAAGGCCTCTAACCCTCTCACAGCTAAGACTATTAAGCTGCTTTATAAACGTGAGTCAGTTGAAATGGGTCATGTCCATATAATTCTGTTTGAATTAACAACATATTCTAGATCTTTTATTGTCATTCACTGATTGCCATGGTCTACCTGGACAAAGATGTCTGTCATGTATATAACCCATTTTCTCTTTTTGGAGACTGTAATTTATCTGTAATTCTGGTAATGTGTGAAAGTAATAAGATGCCTCCCTTTTGCCAGCCACTTCTATACCTCCGTCTCAGCCGAGGTGACGGGTGGTATCCCTTGGTGCTGGCCACTTCCTGACAGTGACAGAACACTCTTCCTGTTTTAACTGTAAACGGGGAACACTTTCAAGTGACTGCAAAGGAAGTCTGTTTTGAAGGGGACGCTCATCAGTGGGTCCCTCCCCAGTGTATTAGTGACCAAGCAAAGGCTTAGACATAAAGTAACTCATCTCTGGGCTTTTTTGACAGCCTGTCCCAATAAGAGTTCTTATATGTCTCAACAGTCTCATCAGAATGTACAAAACGTACACATTTTTTGTACCTAAAAATGCCACGTTCACGTTTGAGTGGTTTAAAGGGATGACTTTACTCAACGTAAACAGATTAAACAGATTGTGGCCTAGTCGACAGTCCCCGTTGAGGCCACCAGGTGGCAGATACTGGCTGCTTAAGTACTGGTTATCAGATACAATTCGTACCATGAAAATGCATTTATGTCAGCTAGTCAATATGATATGGACATTGTTACATCGTTTTAGATGTGCTTTGATGTTTGGGTTTTATATCAATTAATCAGCATAGACATGAGCAGGGTCAATGGAGAATATACAGCGCTTTAGTCCTTCTTGAATATGCCAGATCAGGTGCTGTGGAAGATTAGTGCTAATATATTCTACAGAGCTGCGCCTCATTAGATGAGGGATGATTTATTAACGAGTCCTTTTTTTCAGGTGGATCGGGGCCGGGAGTCCTCCGCTCCGTCACCGAAATCCGTATCCTTCTGCCATCTTAATTCCCCTGCGCTGATCGCGATGAGCCTCAGTGGCGGCTTTCCCATGTAGTTATCCGTCCCTCTGTGCTTCAGGTTAACATGCATAAAGCTCTCGAGTGCTCAGGTGGCTCCCTGTGTGCCGCCAGCCAGTGTCAGCGTGCTCATGCATTGTTAAAGGGGTGGCTATTATTTGTCTGATAGATTAAACGTGACGTGTTGGGACAGCGTATCCCTTTGTGGGTAATGCCGCTTCCTCAAAGTGCAGTAAGGGCCTTGTATCAACAAAGAGAAGCTGCCCAATGGCACATCAAAGCTCCAACAGAAGGGTGGATTCCCCTCCATATTGAATGACCCGTGTTTGTCATTGGTCAGAATGGAGGATGCGTACCATTGAGATTTTAAGGCATAGCCTAATTCTATGTGAATTGTATGCAAAATTGGTTTCTTATTGTGTTCATTATTGTTATTATTATTAATGCAAAATAAGAATAATAATACACATTTTATTGAAATATGTATTTCATCCAAAACACTTTACAGGTATATAAAATTTTAAAACCAGAAGGATCACTAAGGCAGATAATTGCATTTTTTTTCTCGGACAGCCTATTTCACTAAAGGGAAAATGTTAAAACACAAAAGCCTTGATATGACTTGCAAAGCTGCACAGTTCAGATCTGTCTTCAAAGAGTTCCCTTACTTTAATTATGTGCAGTCGAAAGCCCTGGATGATGTAAGTGGGTGAATCTCTCCCATACTCATGCTTGTTATCTGTTAAATTAATTCAGTTCAGTGGTTCTAATTCAGATGAATAACATGCAAATATAATAAAAGGATCTGTTTTACAGATCCTTTACACCAGTAAAAATTTTGTGGCCTGTGCCCCCACTGGCTCTGGAAAAACAGTGCTCTTTGAATTGGCAATTATTCGATTGCTGATGGAGGTCCCCGCTCCGTGGCACTCAGTTAAAGTTGTGTACAGTAAGTATTGGTCATTCACAGTTATTAAAGGAAGGCCACAAGGGTGTTTCTCTCGTTTGATCGTTAGAACACAACCCCTGGGTTACCGCTCCATTCGTGGTCAAACATCCATGCTTCTGGCACAGTGAAGATGAACTTTTCAGAGTGCAGGTTTGGTAAACTAGGCTCACTTTTTTAACTGTTGTTTTTGTTATTACCCTCTGAGATGTGCTGTGATTTTAGCTGTTTTTTTCAGAGGTAATCTTTTGCCAGCTGCCTTTGTGTTTCACGGAGTTGAAGCATGAATTGCTTCATTGACTCACTGATTGAAGAAATAGCCTGACCGTGCTCTTGCTCTGTGTTATATGCTTGCAGTGGCACCAATTAAAGCCCTTTGTAGCCAGTGTTACGAAAATTGGAGGCAGAAATTCGGGCCTCTCGGGCTCAACTGCAAAGAACTGACTGGTGACACAGAAATCGATGACTTCTTTGAGGTTCAGGACGCCCACATCATCATGACCACACCGGTAGGCCAGGCTTTCGAGTTGGTGCTGTGTGGGTTCAGACTACACAAACACCGCCAGTGTGGGCACACTGACCACTGTGTGCACCTGGTTCCCTTTGACTTGTATCTGTCTTTCTTCTCACCTTCAAGGAAAAGTGGGACAGTATGACAAGGAAGTGGAGGCTTAACAGCCCAGTGCAGCTGGTCAAGTTGTTTTTCATAGATGAGGTCAGGAGTTTCCCTGCAGCGACCTGCTCCATTTTTAATATCTTTTCTCTTCAAACAAAGCATATGTTTCACTGTATGTTTGGCATGTGGTACATATTTATGAACCATCTCCAGATCCATGTGGTGAAAGACTCAACCCGCGGAGCAACCCTGGAGGTTGTTGTCAGCCGAATGAAAACGATGAATGCCCATCGTGATGGAGGCGACCACCAGTCACGTCTTCCCATGAGATTCGTGGCCGTGTCTGCTACCATTCCGAACATTGCCGACGTGAGCCGTGGTTGCGATGGCAGAGCAGATGGAAGGGGAAATTGTCTGGATGTGATATTCAGATGTTCAGTTAGTGCTAATACCAGCTGTGCTCTCAGGTTGCCGAATGGCTCTCGGACGCTTTGGGTCCAGCCGCCTGCCTGCAGCTAGATGAGAGCCACAGGCCAGTGAAGCTCAGGAAGCTGGTGCTTGGCTTCCCATGTGGCACCAATCAGACGGACTTCAAGTTTGACCTATCCCTCAACTACAAGATGGCGAACATCATCCAGACGTACTCGGACCAGAAGCCCACGCTTGTGGTGAGTGCGGGCTTCTCTGGATGCCAGGCTTTGTATCAGGTGCCTGATAATCAGCTGACATTCTCCCCACTTGTTTTTGTGTAGTTCTGCTCCACAAGGAAAGGTGTACAGCAGTCTGCATCGGTGCTGGCAAAAGACGCCCGCTTTATCATGAGCGTAGAACAGAAACAGAGGTCATTCGGCTCCTGTGCATTTATTCTTTAATCCACACTCCATAGCAAGATCATAGTCGTTGTTGCATCATGTTTAAAGCATTTGTTACTGGTCTGAATCCTTGAATCTAAAAGACATTTAGATTGAGTAACTTATCATTTTTCTTGTAAAATGTTATACACATCCTCTAGCTGAACTGTATTCACCCGTTGATGTTTTGAAGGTGCAGAACATCTCTAAGTTTGTTCTTCCAGGAAAGTACTCTTGTTTTTTCTTATGGGCCATTGTTCTCATTTTGCAGGCTGATGAAATATGCAAACTCCCTTCTTGATTCCAAACTCAAAGGTATCCCTGCTACTCCCTCCTCCACAGCATTCATGTGTGTTTGCCCATAAGTGCATATGGAAGTGCTTCTGAAACTAACTTTGTGATATTAATATTTCATAAGTGACCTCTAGATGTTTTTCATGTTCCAGATCTAATAACGCACGGAGTTGGTTTTCATCATGCCGGGATGGACGTTTCTGACCGGAAGATAATCGAAGATGTGTTCACCGCTGGAGACCTACCGGTACTCTGTGAGCATCACCTTGGGTCTTCGAAGCCTCCTTTCATTTCTTGAAACTATCAATAATTTGTGAAAAGCTTGGTACCATGACAGGTTTTAACCTTAACTTATTCTTAACCTAGCTGTTAGACAGGAGAATGATAAAAAATAGACAAGACGTGGGTTTTGAATCACCTCCCAGAATGCCTTTGTCTTTCTGTGTGTTAGACATATTTTGCATTTTTACTATTAAAAACTCTGTCTCAGAGCAGATCCATAAAGGCATATTCATTTATACACCAAGAAGTGAATCGAATACATATAATATTGTGTAATCTCTGTTTTTACAGTCTAGATACTTAAACATGATTTACGTTAAAACAGTGATTTATGTTGTTTTGTATGGAAAATTTAACTTAAAAAAGGATTTAATTTCCTCAAGTGTACACTCTTAGATACAAACAGACTGAAGTGCTATGTAACGGGCAGAACAGATCAGTCGTATTTATTTCACCCAGTTACAACCAGTACTTTAGCAATGGGAGTGAACCTACCTGCTCACCTGGTGGTGATCAAGTCCACGATGCACTACGTTGGTGGTTCCTGTGAGGAATACAGCGAGATGGACATCCTGCAGATGATTGGCCGGGCTGGCCGACCGCAGGTACGCAGTCGCACACTGGCCTACATGTGCCACGATATACCCATGCTCCTCAACCCTCCAAGGCACAGCCACCTCAGGAGCACCATCGGCCTGCCACGTGCTTTCTGTTCTAGTTTGACACGAGTGCGACAGCAGTGATCATGACTAGGTCCCAGACAAAAGAAAAATACCTGAAGCTAGTGAGTGGGTCCGAAACCATTGAGAGCAGGTAAGGCACTGCTCGTTAAGAAGGAGAATCGGTTTGTACCCGTTCGATCAGAAATAAAGATTACAGCAATAAAATACAGAGAACGAAATGATAAAATGAGGCCTGCATTTGAATGCATGTATGTGTCTCTTTATTCATGGACACTTGACCTTTCTTATACGCCCTCCAGCTTACACAAACACCTCGTGGAACACCTGAATGCAGAGATAGTCCTTCACACCATCTCTGACGTGAATGTGGCTCTAGACTGGATTCGTTCCACTTTCCTGTACATTCGAGCACTGAAGAACCCTGGCTATTACGGTGAGCATGTCAGACTCCTGGCAAAGCCCTCGTCTGCATGCACTCTCCATCCACATGGAACAGACGCATATTAATATGTGCTGTTTCCCTCATTTTACAACGATTATTTCTGAAGGTTTCACGTCAAGCCTAGACAGAGTTGGAATTGAAACAAGACTGCAAGGTATACAGTAATCTCTGAAAGATAGTGGAATGTTCTTGGAAAGTGGTTTTAAGCAGGTCATTATAAATCAGACCAATCTTCTTATCTTTTCAGAGCTCTGTCTTAAGAATATAAACTCACTGGCTGAAATATGCCTGATCACTATGGACGAGGACATAAATTTTAAACCCACTGGTAAAGCGCCATTTCTGTGTCAGTAAACGTGTCGGCATGTGTAAGATGTCTCTCGTGATACTGCTGCGTGCGTATTTCTTACTGATGTGTTGTCAAGTCCAGAAAATCCGGATTAACCTGCTGTGACTGTTGCTCTGTTTATTTATGTGGTATTTTATTTGCTGAAATGAGGAGCCGGTGAATAGGAACACAGGTTTTGTCCCTCTTACCTGCAGAGGCAGGTAAGCTGATGGCCAGGTACTGTATAGCCTTTGACACCATGAAGCATTTCAGTTCGGTGTGCGGGACCGAATCGCTGCCTGAGCTGGTGGGTGATGTTTCCAAGCCTCTTGCATTTTGACTTGTCATTGCGGCATTTACTGATTAAAAGCGCCCCCAAACTGACGGCACGCCTTTTCATAACAAGATCAAGGTCATATCCAAAGGCAAGGAGTTCAGTGATGTGCAGCTCAGGATGAATGAAAAGCGAACTCTGAATACTCTGAACAAGGATAAACACAGGATAACGATCAGGTCGGAGCATAGCGGAAAGTGCATTTTTCTGGAAAAGACTGCAGGTATAAATCCCATTAGCCAGTCGTGCTTGTTTTCTGTGTTTTCAGATTTCCGATGGAAGGAAAGATAAAAAACAGGGAAATGAAAGTCAACTGGTATGTCTCTCAGACCCATATAAACCCTCCACAAACACATTCCTTCAGCACATACATATTTTTTGTGTTTTTTAAGAGTTGTTCCTCGACGATATTTCTGACCACTTTCCTGACTGAATGTGATTTATGGAAGCTTATTATTTATTTTACGCAGTGATGGAATTTCTAACAGGATTTTCAAAGAAATGTCACAAAAACATTTTTAGTAATCAGCTTTCTGATGATGGTTGTGTAGTTTCCAACAGACTCCAATAATACGAATATGCTCCATCACATCTCATTTTTTTTTAGAAATAAATGCAAACAGGAAGAAACTGGCATACTGATTGAATCAGTTATAAATGTGTTTCAGTTGGTGCCTCCATTGTGCAGAACCATCACTTTCCTTAGGAATACATAGAAACTACATAGTCCAGTGAGCATTTTCTGTTTGCCTGTTGTGTGCTGAATCCTTTGTAAGTCCCCTTGTATTTTCATAGCCTGATACAAGCTCACCTTGGCTGCATCCCGACTCAGGAGTTTGGACTCACTCAGGATACTGGAAAGATATTCCGAATTGGAATTCGCATGACCAAATGTAATGCATTTTTTCTTCTTCCTTTTCTCAGTCAGTAATATCGGCATCGTTCCTGTTAGCTTGGCTCGCGCTGCACAGTCTGTTCCAAATGCCTCCTGCCTTTAAACCATAAAACAGCAACCACCTGAGAATAAGATGGAATGGAGACTTGCAGGAGGGCAGTACGGAATGTCCTGGAACACTCAGCTAGGGCAACAACAGAATCATTATCACTGAACTGTATCTCATCCCAGGAACAGTGAGCTAGTTCACAACAACTTCAATGGTAATAGGTCACTCATCAGCTTGTGTTGGGCCAGGTTTGTCAGAGTATCTCAGCCAGCACCCCAGGAGGAAGTTCACAGCACTGCTCAACTCTCTAATTTTGGCCAAGTGCTTCCGGGCCAGGTTGTGGGAGAATTCGATGTTCGTCTCAAAGCAGCTGGAGAAGATAGGTGGGTGTATTTCAGTCAGAGAGCTGAGGACGGGCTTTGGCTGGAGCAGACTTCACAGTGAGGAGGCCCTCCGGTTCCCTTTGAGATACATACAATAATAGCAAGATTGGCTCTGCTGGATGTAACTCCAGATGTCGTGCCAGAACAAAAACTCAAGGAGAATGAGTTTAATCCAAACCTGTAACACTTATTGCCCTTTTGCATAACTGGACAAGCTGCACAATCAATAAAGACACTTTATTACTGACAAAAAATAGCCTGTAGCTGGCTTCCTTTGCCAAAAATATATATGTAACAGAACAGAGCAGCTCTTGTGCCTCTGTTATCGATTTAGACCATCTATGCCCATTAAAGGGCCATGTGACTTCAGTGCCTTAACAGAACATAAAGGGGGTTTTGGCCAGCTGACTCCCTGCCAGTTGCTGCTACATGGTTACTACTC
The DNA here is from genome assembly GCA_026777985.1 of Mormyrops attenuatus. NCBI lineage: Eukaryota > Metazoa > Chordata > Actinopteri > Osteoglossiformes > Mormyridae > Mormyrops > Mormyrops attenuatus. The sequence continues at coordinate 2,521,437 of JAODKC010000047.1, read as the reverse complement.
TTATTTACGATGTCACCTCCACCTGGGTCATGGCCAGGCCGAAATGTGGCTTTTGTCAATCCCAGAGCTGATTTCAGACCGGATTAGCTACATTCAGCTGACAGTGTCTTTTCCTGTCAGGTTTAATGCTGTCCACAGCGATGGTGAATGCTGGCCTGACTACGTTCCAGAAGATCGAGGAGACTAACCCCAGAGAGCTGGAGCTGGTGCGTGGAACTTGTTAGCGAATCACATCCAAGCTTATTCTCTTAGTGCCCTAAATGAAACCGACCTCCTGCAAGGCTGATATAATGCTCTCCAGATCGTCAACAGGCACCCTCCTTTTGGAAACCAGATCAGGGAAGCAGTCATCCATCTACCTAAGTACGAAGTCGGTTTGGAACAGGTAATAAGTGCTGACCTGTTTTCAAAAACATTTCGAAACAGCAGAATGAGAATTAATAGCAATCCTTTTTTATGCCAGTAAGATGGGGGTGATAACTCATTTTGCCAAGTGTGGTTGTTCAGTTTGTGCTTTGTAGATCCAGAAACACACTAGCACAGGCGTAATGTTCACCGAGCAATGCCCCAGTCACATGTATTCGTCACGATGTCATTATTTAGTCTGTGTCAGGTTTGACCACACATAGCACCCTCCATACCTGTCAGTGATGTCCTGAACATGCAGGCAGCTTGTGTAGTATTCAGGCGGCAGCTATCTCGACAATATTAACCTGACCCCAGGACAGCATAATGCCAGTTGAGTTGTTTTGGCTCACAGCCTCCATTTCAATGCAGGATGGTCACCTTTTTTGGCTGAACCAATCAGGAGCCCTATGACCGGCCGTTATCAGCTGTCCTGTCAAGCAGTCTGAGAGTGATGTCAATGTGGCATTCATTCACACAAACAGATTGACAGTTGTGTCACGTGAATGTCTGATTAAATATTTTATTTGCACTTCATAGATTTCTAGGTACAGTTTTTCAACTGCAGAGATCGTTGTGACTGTACACTTAAAAAACTACGAGCAGCTAACGAACAAGAGGACGGCACCAAACCATCATTTTGTCACCCTAATTATAGGGGACTGCGACAACAGTGTGGTGTTCATTCAGAAAATAACGTAAGGGCTGCATTCCCATCTTAGCGTTCCTTCACTGTCGGTTTTTCTCCATCCCATACACACAGCCAGATATGGACAAAATGGCGGTCTGTGTTTTCCCTCGCAGCGATTTTCTGTTGCTGAAGACTGGGAGCTGGTCAAGGAAAATTGAAGTCACAAGAGCAGCCAAGGGAGAGGAACTTAGTGTGAATCTGATTAGCTCAGAGTTCGGTGGGTGTGGCCTTCAGTGATTCATGTTTTCTGACATGGACTAATGACATAACAACTAGAGAAGACGGGAAATGCTTTTGTACATTTGTGGTCACTGATTCGATTAGCATTGTTAGCAATGTGCCAGTTGGCAAAGTACCAACTCATCTTTGGTCCACATCACTGGTCAGAATTTCTGCATCTAATAGTGTGTCTCTGAATGTTGGAAGTTGTGTTTTTTTATGTCGGATAAAATACCTCTCATTAGTTTACTTCATTGAGACAATTTCATTGACAAGTTGGGATAGCATTATTATTTTCAAATAATTTTTCTGACATATTTAATATTGTTACAGCTGGTGAAAATATAATTCATAACGCAAAATAATCAGCACCTTACTAGAAAAAAAACTTGAAGACAGGCATGTTCTGTGGGAAAGGTAGTGTGTGTGTGTGTGTGTGTGTGTGTGTGTGTGTGTGTGTGTGTGTGTGACTGACCTGGTATACCTATCCTTATGGGGACACTATGTCCCCATAACGTGATAAATATCTGTTTTTTTTCCCTTATGGGGACCGGTTTCCTAGTCCCCATAAGGGAAAACTCTATTTTATAAAA
>JAODKC010000047.1:2407254-2422850 GCA_026777985.1 Mormyrops attenuatus | reverse complement strand
ACCCGTCAATATTCGGGGGGGTCCCCATCTCCCTATTGTTGCGCAATACCGATCTTGAGACCCCCTTAAAATTTTGCGGCTTTCGGGGGGTCTCATGGGTTAATCGGGGGTGTCCCCCCCCCCCCCCCGGACCCCCCAGTATTTCGCACACTGGTCCCAGGTGATGCAAACGACACCTTCAGGTATACGAAGGGAGATAATAGATAAAATTGCAGGGTATTTCTTCACATATCTCGTCAAATAAATAAAATAAAATACGAACCGTACTGATTTCCACTTGATTTTTATTGGCAGTCTTTGCCATAAAGTCACAATGGTTTTGCCACAGTTTGCGCTCACGACGGATGATGTTTTAATAGTCTGGAGTGTTCTGCGCTTTCGGCCTTACACACGATATTCACGATACCTCAATATTCCTATTGTATTCCACAAAGGCCCTAAATATTTTTAGATATTCGAAATATCCAGTAGGATTCTTGAGACTTAAAATGCTTTCACGGCTGTCAAAATACTTGTTGTCCGTTAATGGCATACACTTTTATCGAGGTGCTGGAAGTATTTCTTCGCCGTCCTTATTGGCGTATCGCAGCTGGAGGAGACGGCAAAGGAGTCCGAGGCTCCCGGCCAGGCGCAGCGCTCTGCCGCTCCGCTTCCGACGCAGACGCTCCCTGGTGACCCGTCTGGGGCGAACTCTGCTAGAAACGTTATTGCACAAATAGGACTCTTTCTCCCGGCAGATTTATGGGATGTTTTCGAAAAGCCCACTACGCGCTGGCTTTGACTTCGTTCGTGTGTGTGTGACATTTTATTTAACAGCATTAGAAATCCAGGCGACATCTGGTGCGTGTTTTATTTAGGCTGCGTCTTGGCGGCAGATGCGTAACGTCACGGTGGCAGAAAATGCGCTGTTCAAACGTCCGCCTACACGTTTTAGCACCTGTATCTTAAAACTCGGTATTAGTCAAATTACGGGTCACACTGTGACAATATTTTAATGGATTAAGTTACGATAATAACATCTCCTTAAATCAAGACCCAATATGTAAGTCCAAAAAAAGTATAAAAAAATAAGCAGGCATTTCTCAGAAATGTCCGCCTGAAGCTGCCATTGCAAGCAAACAGTCACGTAAAATATCAGTGTCTTGTTAACTCCATCACCTGCGGTGACAGGGCCCGTAGTTTGTAATTACCGACCTGGGCCACATGGAGTCGCTGTGCTTGATCGTTTGCGCAATTAAAACTGATTGACCAGTATTGAAAATATTTTTTGCTTCCTTTTCCCCTTTGCTGAAATGTTAAAGTGACTACTGATTTATTTTGACAACTTGCATAAGATCATATCCATATTTTACAAATTAGCTCATCAAATCTAATAGAAAAACTGTAATTGTTGACGTCAGTATGCTATCTTTTGAAAGAATTATGCATTTCTCTTAAAAAGCTTGTTCGTGATAGCACATCATCTGCAGTAATGTTTTAATTTAATTTAGTTATTCCGTGTCTTAGCTACTCGATTTACAGTTTAGATACAAGAATAAATTAGATCTGCAAACTAGCGTTTCGTTACTAACTTCTGTCGGCTGATACTTTGAGTTGCGCATCGACCAGCACAAAGCGACGTCATCAGCTTGCCAAGTTCAGCGAAGTGGAATAATGGGGATTTAAAGTTCCGGGGAGAAAAGCTGCGGCCTCGCTGTCTGAATGCGGCCCTGGGGAGCGCCTCGGCTCCGGTCCCCCTCAAAAGTCTCCAACAGAAACGCGAGAAGCAAAACTTTCACAGGGGTTTAGAATTCTCCTCACGTGATTAATATGACAGAGGACCACCGTATTTTCTAGGTTTGTTTTTTATTATCTGTACAATATGTTACTTATTTACTTGTTGTTGTTTCCATTTGGGTCCATTATGGAAAATCATTGTCACGTATTTCAGTTTACGTCTAACTCTGTTACTAGTATCTGCCAAAGAGAAACGTGAATGTTTAGAGTGTGGACGCCACCCAGTGGTTGAAAAATAAAGCTGCATGCATATTGAAAATACCAAAATCGTAACCATTCCGGAAGTATTCAAAACATTACGAGGGGCTTTATTATCTTTTACTGTTTGACTTCTTTTTTGATAATAATAATTTCCTGTACTTGACCGAGTCTGCAGTCATCAGTAACAATTTACAAGCCAACGAATACATAAAATGTGGAATCCACACCACCTAGACGCATTCGTAATTCCCCCTTCGCCCTGTGTTTTTTTTAAAGTTGCCAAAATACGAGATTAGCTCGTAATTACATATACCCATGTCTCTGTGATGTAGCAGAACTGAATAGGTACCCACTACTCCGGGATCATTAGGGAATTTCTTCACTATAATATTTGCTTGCCTCCTGAATTCTATTATTTCTGTAATTTCAGAATTGATCTCCCCGTGCTGTCGTGGGGTTTCCTCCGGGTACTCATGTTTCCCCCCACAGTCCAAAAACATGCTGAGGTTAATTTAGTTACCAAATTGCCCATAGGTGTGCATGTGTGTGATTGGCGTGTGAGTGTGCCCTGCGATGGGTTGGCGCCCCATCCCGGGTTGTTCCCTGCCTTGCCCCTGTAGCCTCCGGGATACGCTCTGGACCCCCTACGACCCTAAATAGGATAAGCGATTTCAAAAGATGGATGGAAAAATCAGCTACTTCATACAAGCAGTATGACGACTGAGAAATCCTAACCCTTCCGCGCCCCCTTGTGTTAAAATCGTGCTATTGAAATGATGCGATGCTATTCACATTCCCACTCAAACCAATATTCTTAATTTATATGATACATAATATGGAGTAATTCCCAAACTAGCCAGGGGAGATCACGTGCGCGTACTGGCCAATTAGACCCTTACACTAACATTTGCACACTTCTCAAACTTTGGGTGCATTCCAGAAATGGGGCCGAAAATAATTTGGTTGAAAGAATTGGTTTTTGGAATTAAATAAATGTATATAAATTGGAAAAGTCTATCTTTCATCCTGGACAGCCAACCATGCAACCAAGTGAGTAGGTGAGTAGCGAGTAGGTGAGTAGCGAGTAAGGCCTCACATTCAATGTATTTTTATATGTGAAGATTGGTGACAGCTCATAGTACACATCTGGCCAGACTTTTAGTGGGGTGGGCTGGACCCCCACCTCAAATGCTGCGCAGTACATAACCTGCAAGGTCACATAATGTTCTCTCTACATTTTTCATGTGATGTTGTGCTGGACACGCACTCTCCCCGGCCAACACAACTGTCACCACACTCTGGGACATCTGATCCTCAGTGAAGGTGCAAAGCCATCACGGGAATGGAGATAAGACCGGCCTCCCTGCTGTGATAGATGCATTCATGTTTAAATATGTCAGGTGTCGATCACAGACGGACTGTTGAACCTGCCTCTCTCGAGTTAACCATCGTGGTTTTGAGTGCCACTGACTCTACTGCGACTCTAGGTGCCCTGTTTCTATGCCCGGCGTTAGTGACTCTCCAAAGGTTCATCTTCCACACCCAGTCTGCTCCCAGCCCCTCATCTCCTGACTCGACATCATACTATGTGCTCCCAGGTGACAGGTGACCCTACTGCACCACCAGCCTTTGGACCCAGAATCATGCTGAGTTCTAGATTTGCAGCTTTGGATCACAACAGACAAAGATGGATTTGTTTGTAGGAATATGTGTTGACATGTAGGGTAAGGATGACGGATGCAGTACACGTAAATCTATTTCTAATAACCACTTGTCCGATTAGCGACGTCCCAACGGTAAGAGAAGCCTCGGGCAAACAAGAAAAACAAATAAATCAGTGCAAGGGCTTCAGAACGTGCTTCTGTTTCTCCGAGATGTTACGGAAATCCATAATGTGAATTCGTCATCCAGCCGGGGCAAAGGTTTTGCTCTTTGCCTTACACGAGACACTGTAAAGAACGCCTTCCTATAGCTTACAAATATGGCAGTTTTAAACAATTTTCTTGCAATCTTAAATCATTTATTGCTTCTCATTTACAAAGATAGACCTAAACGACCGGAAGGAAGAATAGATGGATTTCTGACGCAGAAACGGGATTAAGGCGAAACGAAATGTTTCTATTATATTAATTATTAGCAGTACTAGTTATAGTGGTAGTAGAATTTATATATTTTTCCCGAGACTTGCGAATGTTACTTAGTAACACCGCCTGTCTCCGAGGTTATCATAAATACTGGTTAACTCCCTTATCTTAAGGGCTTAATTTCATGAACCTTCAATCGCAGTCCAGCCCCCACCTCCCATGCACACACGCAGGCGTGAATCCTGACGTCTGACTCGTCTGCGGTTGCACTGGAGTTCATGTTGCGGGGGTCTCGGTCGGCGCTGGGGTGTCATCGGGCGGACGCGGCTGTTATGAGGGGACGGCGCTGCCTCCGTCATGCACTTTCTGACGCCGTTAACCGGTTAACGGAGCGAAAATCGCCCGACGACGTGACGCGCGCTGTTTTGCACACAGTAACGTAAAGATGGCGAGGCTGCTCCGCGGCTTGCTCATGTTTACGTTCACGTTAACGGGCAAAATCAAAGGCATCGGCTTCTGGTCCCTCATCTACAGCTATTGTGCGCTGTGCACCTGCTGTGTGCTGCTTAAACTTTGCTGGAACGCGATTGCGAGGCCGTCTCGGGCATTTCATTGGAAAATCCGAGAGACTGCGCCTGCCTGTCTCAACGACACGTCCTTGGGAACCCACTGTTATGTCAAAATAAAGGTAAGGCGCTCCTTTTGCTCGCTTAATTGCGTGTTTATGCTTGGCGTGTCCCTCCCCCGCGATCCCGGCAGAGGCGTGGGCATCAGCCGTCGGAGGGCGAGACGGCAGCGGCCCTCCGATCTAGCGGCAGCTTTGTAACGCAGTCACCTTATTTCCAAAGCGTCTAAGTTATACAACGCGGTGCCAGCCTGCCCCCCATATTTCGTGTATTGATTATCCAGCCGGTGCTGAGGACAGCTCCTCGCCGCCCCCCCCCTGTCCCGGAGCCGTTTAAGAAAAGCTTTTCAGTGCCTCTCCGCAGACCCCCAGTTCTGAGCCGGTCCCCTTATATCGGCTTACATGCTGTTACGGGAAAGTCACTGCACGGTTCGTCTCGGTCAGCTGTTCCTGCCTTTACATCCATACACGTACGCAAGATGCTGCCTTTTTAAATGCAAAGCAGTAGTGCATTTTATGGTCGATGTATTATGATTGGTATAAAATATTTAAATATATATATTTTGCATTAAATTTGGGCCCCTATATGAATACGCAGCATTAACCCGTATTTTGTTCTTGTCGCTTGATTTGATGCCTTGATACCAGTAATTAGATATTCGCCGACTGGAGCAGCAATTAGCTCGGACAGCTTAACTACCGGCACGGAAATCCCCCACTTTAACCGAGACATGTGTTTGAAATTAATAAATAGCAGCTTGCACATTTTCATGCTTCATAACAATATAACGCGTTGCGGAGGCTTGGCGCACGACGTGACCTTCAACGCGGGGATGGGTGATCTGGTTCAGACTTCAATGTGGGATAAACACCCAAAGTTTTTGTTACACATAATGACAGCGTATTGAGAAGCGTGTTGTTTTCCCCCTTCCTCAATCCCAGGAATCTGGCCTGAGATTCCACTACGTAGCGGCAGGAGAGCGGGGGAAACCACTCATCCTATTTCTCCATGGTTTCCCCGAGTTCTGGTAAGACATTAGACAGGCGCAGATACAAAACAGAGGTGCTGTAACGGGGGAGGGATTCTACGGACCCCTAAAAATGGGAACATAATTGTATTGGTTTGGAGACCTAAAATGATGTGTTTTCAGGGGCCCAAAACCTCTAGCTGTGCCCCTGCTTTAGTGTAATAAGAACAAGATAAACAATACTTACGCCCTTGTTATAGAACCCCAGAACATATTTCAGTTTTGGAGAAATGAAGCCAAATACAATATAACTGTCTCTATGAGTTTATGCAGGATTTTAAAGTCCCATCTTGGTCTTGGTATCAGATTTTGAAAGATGTGACAGAATCCAGAGCTGTTCTAGAAACACAACCCCGAAGTGGGTTCTGCTTAGTCTGAGCTTGTGTGTGTTCTTTTTTGGGGTTTTTTAGGAGCTGATTTTGTGCAAATAACACTTCACTGACATACTATCCCTTGGATGTATTTGTGCTCTTAATTTCGAACTGACATTTATTTTAATAACAATTACAAAATCCAGGGCTGACATCTGACTGAAATAATTAGCTCCGATTCCATCAGAGATCCCGGTTTTGTATGTATACTTTCTAGAGTAACCCTAAGCTGATCTGTGGATTGGTATTAATATAATTTAATTGGTATTAATATACTGCCTGGATATTTAACAACCAGTCATCTTGTGTAGAATTAACTATTAGTATTTGTGTACTCTCTAGAAAGAATGTATCCCAGTAGCCACATTAAGCTAATCGTTCTTTATGTGGCTCATTATTAATTAAACGTTTTCTATGAAATGGACAGAATAAGTGGCGGGACGAAGGTGATTAAGCAAACAGGAAGTCCCTGAGAGCTGGAGGGCATGTGAGATTAGAGGCGGCCTGACCCTCGGGCCCAAGCGAGACGGCGATGGACGGTGTGCCCAGTAGTGATTAGCAGATTTCACCTTATTCATCTCCCTCATCCTACGGTTTCCACTTTTTGCCCGTTGCTCTCTGGTCCATAGATGGTGACGCAGATTCCCTGCATTCTGCGATCCTGGCTAGTGCGCATGTATGTAGAGATCTGCATGTAGGAATATCTGAGAGGAAGTCTGTAGGGGTACACATGTAGTCAGGATTCTCACTCTGCAGAAGCTCGACATGTGCCCTTCCCTTTTATCCACAAGGACGATGCTCCCCATGTCCCTACTGCAAAGGTCACCACGGTCACAATTCTTGTCTCCATGGCAACCGCAACTTCTTCAAAGCTGCTCTTTCGTGCAATTTTTTGCACCTAATTCCAGACTGCAGGTTACGATCTTTGCAGTTCTCCACGTCCCTATTGTTTATTCCATGCTTCACTGTATTAACCTGGCAGTACTAAGAGCACCCAGGGAAGACGGAGACGGGGCTGGATCAGGGCGCCTCTCTGATATAATGAGACTCAACAAACAAACTCATGCAGAATAGTCCAGTTTCTGAACATGAATTTATGCAAATGATGCTACTAGTGATTGAGTTTTTTTTAATCTTCCGGTTTTAGATTCCCCGACATTTTTGCTTCCATTTAAAAACAAAAAGTTCTTAAGTAACTTGAGTTCTTCAGGCCAAAGCCCTGGAGCACTGACTTTGTGTCACTTGTGCTTTTGAGCGTCACTGTCATGCTGAGTCATTACTTACACTGCGGCATCTCCTGATCCCTTAAATCGTTAAGGAGAAGGTCTGAGAGGACATTTTCAGCCGCTGAGCAAAGGTCAGACCAGGTTTATCTGTAGGGGGAGATTTCAGGCCAAACAATGACAACTCTAATTATGGGAAAAATTATCGGTAACAGTGATCTTACGAAATCACCAATTCTGGAAGATTAATAGTTGAATTATTAGGATTCAACAAGCGCAGGATGTTAGAATACTTCACTATGGCAGAATTTTAGTGCACTTTCCCAAGTAGTTGACGCAAACTGTTTTTCCAGTTGTTTCTATGTCATGCTGGTGTAGCGGTTTTGCTACTTGACTAGCTGGCTCCTACCTAGATCGGCACGCAGACATGTCTGTTGCTTCCGCTCCGCACGGCCTCCTTCCCGCAGGTTCTCATGGCGTCACCAGCTCCGGGAGTTCAAGAGTGAATTCCGGGTGGTGGCCGTGGACATGAGGGGGTATGGCGAGTCAGACCAGCCCACATCCACCGACAGCTACCGCATGGACTACCTGCTGAGCGACATCAAGGACGTGATGGAGTGTCTGGGTGGGTGCCAGGATCCATACCAGCACCTCTAAAGTTGTATAGCTCACCCCCATCTCCACACCTGCCTCCACATCTCGGGGGGCCATCAGAAACATGCTCTGATAGGTCTCAGTTTGGGACACCTTCCAGAACAGAGGTCACCCTCAGCTTTTATGGTCCACCTTGTCGTTTCTCTCTGCCCTGACACACACCCTTCTTTGGCTGCGACTAGGCTATAACAGATGCTTCCTTGTGGGCCACGACCTGGGTGGCTTCGTGGCCTGGCTGTTCGCCATCCACTACCCCGAGATGGTGACCAAGCTCATCGTACTGAACTGCCCCCACCCCTCTGTGTTTGCAGGTGTGTTCTCACGGGGGTTATATGACCAGAGGGACAGTTTCACTGACGTCATTGAGTACATGTGGATGTGTGTTAAGTGACAATATCTACACGCAAAAACGTGCCAGCTGGACGTGAGCTGAAAGCAAAGTCTTCAGCGGACAATCATTAAGTCAGCCGAGGCCAAAGGGATAACAGAAATGTTCACCGAGTCTCCCCCGCCTCCCCACTTAGACCGGTCTGTCATTTCAGATTACACCCCCCGGCACCTCAGCCAGTTGGTGAAGTCCAGCTACATGTTCTTCTTCCAGTTGCCCCGCCTTCCCGAGCTGGTCTTCTCCATGCACGACTTCAAGGTGAGCGGTGTGTGGCGTGAGCGGTGTGGGGCGTGAGCGGTGTGGGGCGTGAGCGGTGTCGGGCGTGAGCGGTGTGGGGCGTGAGCGGTGTCGGGCGTGAGCGGTGTCGGGCGTGAGCGGTGTGGGGCGTGCCCGCAGAGGTTTCCATGGAAACAGACCAGGAGATCCAGGCCCGGCTTTAAAAACAAAACTAAACAATGCACAGATATGGTAGCTGCCTATCACTTATTTGTTCTGCAAGTTTTTCACTCGTTCCTGACGCCTAGCAGCACGTAAGCAAAGGTAGCTATTTCAAGAGCAACGTTATAATTAGAATTGGAGGTTTGTGACGACACATTTTTGCAGAGCGCGGGTGACATCGTTACAGGGCTCCCCACAACGCGAACGGAAAGCCTTGTTAATGCTACATGCTAACACAGCCTGGATGGGGGTCCTTGTGCGTTTGCTTCAGGAATCCGCGCTCTTCGAGTACGTGTGACAGGAAGTGCGCACAAGCCCACATGCTGATTTGCCCTTCAGGCACTCAGCTCCAGCTCTCGGTCCCAGAATGGGGGGGGGGGATAAGCATGCAGGGTCCAAGGCTGATTTTAAAGGCCTCGTCCAGTCTCTCTCACCCAGGCCCCAAAATCATCAGAGAGAAAGTGCCCGCTGCCAGATCACCGCGGAGACCGTGCCAGCAGTCACTGTGATGACGGTGACGTGGCACACGCATGTGACCGGCCAGCGGCCCAGATAATCCAGACGCGGGGAATGGGGAACGCGGCGGGGATTCACGGGCGTGACCCCCCCCCCCACTGACAGTGTCTCCTCCTATAGGCTCTGAAAAGCCTGTTCACCAGCAGCAGGACTGGGATTGGCCGGAAGGGCAGCGGGCTGACCAATGAGGATGTGGAAGCGTACCTGTACTACTTCTCCCAGCCTGGGGCCCTCACAGGCCCCCTCAACTATTACAGGAACATGTTCAGGTGAGAGAGGTGGGGGGGGGCATTACTCGCCCCTGTATTTGGCATGTTTTTTTATTCCTATGGCACCCTCTGCCAGCGACATGCATCCTGACTGCCCTCTAGTGTCCCGCTGCAGTACTGCAAGCTGTGGGCTTCCGCAGCCACATTATGATAAATAAAACAAAAAGATGTGAGAGAGAAGGTAACTATACTGGCTGTCTGGTAACACGCTCCCTATGACAGAGGGAAGCAGAGAGAAGGTAACTATACTGGCTGTCTGGTAACACGCTCCCTGTGACAGAGGGAAGCAGAGAGAAGATATTCTTCTCACCATGAAAAATAACAAAACCAAACAGGCGAACATGTTTCAAGCCCTGTAACGTCTGTATGTTTTACCATTTTAGGTCATGGGATTCTCCTGCTCCTACAGCAGTCTTAGAAGCTTATCGTTTTATACATTTACTAGCAGTTATTCATTGGAGTGAGTCCACCGTGGCGTTATTATAATTAACAAAATCTAAAACTATAAGAGAACATTTTCATCAAATGATACAAACTTTTTAAAACTACAACCAGATGAAATTATAAATATTGCTTCCAAAACTGAAATAAGATAAACATAAAATACTGTTACCATTTTTAAATTCTGTTTAGCTAAAGTAATGATTTGTTTATATTTAATTACCATTAGGAATTTCTGGAAGACGTTTTGCCCATTTTGTGGACATTATTAATGTACACGGTGGGTTCATGTAAAAATCTCTAATGATCAGGCTAATTGAACTTTCAGTCTGTCCCTAGAAACAAAATGACAAAAATTTAAAGTGAAACTAAATTATATAAAATGAAACAGAAATATATCTTTAAAATAAAAATGAATAATGAATGAAAATTGAAAATAAAATAAAAACTAGATTCAAAAATCAAAGGTACGATATGACTGGTGCAGACGGGGAATTCCCCAGGCGTGTCGTAGCTGTCGGTTGTTTCTTACCAGCTCACCAGCCCTGAGGCGGAGGGACATCCGGTGTCCCGTGCTGCTGCTCTGGGGTGAGCGGGATGCCTTCCTGGAGCAGGACATGGCTGAGCAGTGCCGTCTCTACATCCGGGGTCACTTCCGCCTTAACATCATCTCCGGGGCCAGCCACTGGCTGCAGCAGGACCAGCCTGACATCGTCAACACGCTCATCTGGACCTTCCTGAAGGAAGGCGAGAGTCGCAAGACCTACAGGCACTCCCTGGCTTAGGCGTCTGCCGCAGGTGCCCGTCAGAAAACGAACAAGAGCCACGCAACGCTGGCAGTGAGAACGATAGTACAGCCTGCCTTCTGACTTACTTAATCATCAGTTAACAAGCACATCTTTTATTGGAGTCGTCTTTTTTTTTCCGTTGCCTCAGTACTTGTAATTGAGCAGTTTACCAATAGGGAAAATCTCCCTGTCAATCGTATTGCATGGTGCCTTTGACTGACCAAGGTGGTCCTGACAAAATAAAAAAGGAAAAAAAAAAAACACCCTTTTGCGTGACCGAACCCGTGACAATCACTGTACGTATCTGCTCCATTTCCCAGAGGTGAGATTATTCCTTGGGCCTGTTCTCTGGGACAGGACTGTGTGGGCTGCAGAGGAATGTCAGGAGACCCACAGGCAGTCTTGTGTGAGGTTTCAGCAGAACGCCATGATCCTTTTCCCAAGCTCTGCACTTTCTTGTTAGCTGTGACAGGAGAAGCTCATCTCCCGGCCTTCCTGCTCTCTGTCTCCGTCAGGTGGTGGTGTCTTAATAAACGTTTTTACTGCTATGTTTAATTTCTCTCTTCCTTTCGGTTACCTTGACCTTCCTGTAATACGAGGTGATGGCTGAGTATCGTAAACTTTTTGTATTTATGTCTGAACACGGCATTTATTATTATTTCATCGAGAATTGTTTTCATTTTAATTTTCTAAACAAATAAACACCAATGAAAGTGAGGTTTTCTCATGATGGTTGTAATATTTGTTGAGCTGGCTAGCGTTATAGGCCGCCATCAGTCACCAAGACTTAAGGCTCTTACTTGTGAATTAAAAGGTTAGGTAAGGTGTGTTACTTGGTAACCTATTCAAAGACTAGTAATCTGAGGAGAATGATAAATCTCATATTACAGGGAAAGTCTGGCACTTGCCCGGAAAACTCGGTCATCCACATGGAGATTACATTTGTTGGAAAAGGTCGGCTACCTCTGCCTCACTTGAGAAATCGCCAGTATCTACGAGGCCTTTGATCCGCAATGCTACATTACCAATAGCTGATTGGCTGCGCTCAGGAATCCAAATCGGAGCAAAAGGTGCTAGGCCAATCACAGACTGACCTTACAAAACACAGGAAAATACCTCCTGATGGCATGTTTGCCTCCTGATGGCAGCCATGGTCAGGAAAGCCTAGAGTCTATCTGACATCCTACCCGTTTGTTAGCTTTGACATCATCAGCATGCGTGTGCCCATGTGACACTTGCATGCACTGTTCAGTATCTGCACACCGGTCCATTCCGCAGAGGTGATCCTGAGGTTAACGATTAATTAAAGCAGCAATAAAGCAGAGATGTAATCAGCTGTGCTATAAAAATAACGGACGATCCTCTCCGACAAAGACATTACTGTCCCATCATCCTCCCGCTTTTCCTGGTGAGATTTGCAGAAAATACATTGGATTACTATTATTACTGCATATCTTACTCAATATTTTCATTTACTGGAGTAGCTGTGGCCATCCCACAAAAGCAGGCCCACTCTAGGGACATCAGATGCCCTCACAGGGCTTTACTTATCTGTTCTGCTTAGAAAGTAGAGAGTGATGATTCTGGAGGAAGACGACTAGAAGCCTTTAACTCAATTAACCCTCATTTCCTGTGTCTAAATCAACTTATTTTACTTATTTTAGTTTATTTTTTCCAGAGGTGATGCTGATGTTCCCTTTACATAGACTACATACTTCTGAATAGTTTTACTATTTTTCCCCATAAAAAGTCAGTGATGAAAGGGGACGACAGGCAGGCAGCAGAGATTCGAATGTGTCTGAGCGCTTAGCCTACAAGCGGCCGTACCATTTGTAACGAATACAGAGACGCATTTCGTCCGCATCCTCTGTGTGAGGGACGCCAACGTCGGAGGCTTAGCTTCCACCCAAGTAAGTGTATTTATTTGTGTTTCTTTTTCCAGCCTCTGCGAGAATAACATGCTCAGCCAGAATGTTGGGCTGGGGGGTCAGTATAAGCCTGGCAATTCTGAGTAGGTGTTCAGCGGCCCCTGGGGACCTGGCAGGGCACAGATAAGAGGTGTCAGTCCCAGCCGCCTGCCTCCATTAGATTCGGGCCCAGAATGTGCCGTCACTGCTGTTCCCGTTCCTATGAGGCGCGCCGTGACTCTAAGGCAGAGTGAACAGCTGGCACGCCGGATCCGCTGTCACGATAAATCAACGCATCTCTCATCGCTGCGTCTGCTACGAAAGGATAGCCTTCCTGCATCAGTGTCCCTTTGCTGCATTTTCAAAATTTGCCCACTGCCCTTGGAACAGCAGAAAAACAGGTTCGAGGGTCATCAGTCTCACCTAGTCTTTCTGACCTTGCTGTAATCTGCTCCCTCTTCAGGTGAGCCTCTGCACTGTAGTGCTTTTATTAGCCAGTATCTCCTGTGGTATTCTGGGCAGAAACCTGACACTCACAAATCATTTTAAGGTTGCTATTCAAGAAATAACACTATAATAATAACACTATGTATAAATTCTTTCCAAACTATTTATACTGTTTAATGCATATGCCAATCCCAACATCATCCAAAAATAACTGCACCATTTAAACCCTACAGTATTTTGACTAAATTGTGTTTCTTATTGACATCGCTTTGCTTAAAGACAGAGGGCACTAAAATCTCCACTAAGGGATGGAAAATATAAAAATTGAGTTTCTTAGGTCTCCTCAGATGAACTGCCCAGGATAATTTAATTAAACCATAAAAACCACTCTAATGATTTTGTGTAGAACGACTGCACTGTTCCTGTATGGTGCTACGCTCTCTGCTGCATAGCCCCAGGGCTTGGGGTTGAAGTTCATCTACAGGTCTGAGCGCAACGCTGCCTCCTGGTGGCCATTCATACTCAGGGGAATTCAGCAGAGACCCCGCTGGCCTTGAAGAGCCTCACAGTCATGGTGGAGGTTGACTGGAAAGCACGCCATTAAAAGGCAAGAAGCGTTAATTAATTCTCCGAGTGCGCCAGCCAGGCAGAGGATCTGCCGGGGATGAAAACTTTTGGGGGGGGGGCTGCAGTTATGTTCATGTGCTCTGGGGACCTATGGAGGAGGGGGCACCTTGCAGCCAGCATTCACTCAGATGGGGCACTGTCATCTGTCATTTGCCCCTCATCGGTACATTTCTTTTGAGGTGGGGGGAGGTCTCTGCCATCAGTTTTTTTGCCAGCTCCTCCCTTTATTATCCTCCACTCCTTTTATCCTCCTTTCAGTCCTGCGCCTTCCGTCCTCCCCCCGCCAGACCCCCATTTCTCTGGTGGGACGTGCCAGCGGGGTCCTGCCCGTCCCGCAAACAGGCGCCATGAACCTTGAGGCAGACGCGGGCTGGCATGCCAGGCGTCCGCGTGACTCATGCAAGCTGTTTTGTTTCCGAGGCGCTAAATGAAAGCCTGTCGGCTTGCCGGCGGGGCGGGGGGCGCGGGGGGTTCCCTTTGATCGCCTTGAGGGGATTCTGCAGGGCGGAGCCGGCCCCCGCCAGGGAAGGGATGAAACATGTCACCCTTGTTGCCCTGCTTTACCAGGAGGCCACTCCACATCCTGCCGCCTTTATGAAGGGGAGAGGGGAGGCGCCGATTCCGCGGCTCAGCTCTGTACGGGCCGTGATTCCCTAATACCTTCACGGCTGGCCCCCGGAGCCAAGGGCAGCCCATTATTTCTACCCTCAACTGGTGAAATGGAATGAGCGACACAGATGGACAGGGCGGGGGCAGAAAGGCGCCTGGGGGGCAACCTAAGCCTCTTACCTCTAAATCTATCCTGGCTCACTGATGTTTTCAACTGCCATTATCCACTACTAGCTACTGCTAACATCAATTACTTTCTCATTATCATTAGACACTGCTATCCCCTGCTAACCGACATCAGTCAGTGATATCGACTGCTAATCACCATTAGCTACTGCTATCCCACGTTAACCTCTGTTAACCACTGCTAATCACCATTAGCTACAGCTATCAACTGCTAACAATCAGTGACATCCCCTGTTAACAACCATTAGGTACTGCTATCCCATGCTAATCACCATTAACCACTGCTATCCCCGCAACCTCACACTGGCTAATGTAATCCCATGCTATCCACACTGCAGACAGGAGTGGGTATGACCTGCAGTCTGCCTCAGGATGATCACTGCTTAGGTCTTTCCCTTTCTTTTCCCCTCTCCCCCCCCTTTCTCCCTCTCCCCCCCCTTTCTCCCTCTCCCCCATCTCTCCATCTTTTGCCCTCTCCCCCTTCTCTCTCCCTCTCCCCATCTCTCCCTTTCTTTTCCTCTCTCCATCTCTCAATTTTGCCCTCTCCCCCATTCTCTCCCTCTTTGCCTCTCCCCCTTCTCCCTCTTCCTCTCTCCCTCTCTTTTCCTCTCCCCATCTCTCCACCTTTTCCCCTCTCCCCAATCTCTCCCTCTTTTCCTCCCCCTTCTCTCTTCCCCTTTTCCCCGCTCCCATTCTTTTCCTCTCCCCCGCTCTCTCTCTTTTCCTCTCCCCCTTCTCCCTCTCTTCCCCATCTCTCCCTCTTTTCCTCCCCCTTCTCTCTCTTCCCCTTTTCCCCTCTCCCTTTCTTTTCCTCCCCCCGCTCTCTCCCTCTTTTTCACTCCCCCTTCTCCCTCTCGTCCCCATCTCTCCCTCTTTTCCTCTCCCCCTCCCCCCGCTCTCTCCCCCTTCTCCCTCTTCTCCTCCCCATCTCACCCTCTTTTCCTACCCCTTCTCTTCCCCTTTTCCCCTCTCCCTTTCTTTTCCTCCCCCATCTCTCCCTTTTGCCCTCTCCCCATCT